>QANY01007613.1:946761-1302053 GCA_003255025.1 Datisca glomerata | reverse complement strand
AGAAGAAGAAGGAGAAGGAGAAGAAGAAGGAGAAGGAGAAGAAGAAGGAGAAGGAGAAGGAGAAGAAGAAGGAGAAGGAGAAGAAGAAGGAGAAGAAGAAGAAGAAGAAGGAAGATAGTAAAATAACACAGTCAAAAGAAAGTGAAGCGAAGAGGGGAAGAAAAATGACAGTGGAGCGTACCGGTGAAGACAGAGACTAATAAGAACATAACATCAAGCGATTTGAGAAAAAAGGTAGATATGATAGGAAACGAGGGCTCACCATCCTAACAAGATGCAAAGAAGACCCATGCATCTCATACTTGGCTGAACACAGTGAGCCAACGACCCTCGTACATCGCACGCCCAACCAACTTCAAACCCTAACCCATAAGTCACGGCTCAAAAGATAAGAGAAGCTCGATCTCAGAGAAAGAGAGACAGAGAGAGAGGAGAGAAGAGGCGAGAGAGAGAGAGGAAAGAAGAGGCGAGAGAGAGAGAGAGAGAGGAGAAGAGAAGCGAGAGAAGAGCCCTAGGTTCTCTGACTCGGTCGCCTCTCTCTATTCTCAAATCTAAAAAAGTGAAAGATGGAAAGATAAGGAATTAGGGTTAGCATATAAAGGTGATAATTTTGCAATTATTGAATATTTTCAGTACAATGATGGTGATAACAATCTCTTTCATTGATTATTATTGTGCATTCTTAGTTATGACAGCTTAGTTTTCCACCGTCATAGAAGTTATTATGATAGGTTAAGTAAAAATTGTCATGTTAGCTAAAAATAATTTTTTTTACACTCTAGTGCCTTTTTTAGATGACAGGTTTAAGAGACTTGTCATAAAAGCTAATACTCTGCTGTCATCTAAACCTAAATTTGTAGTAGTGGTTGTGAATCCAATGAATCACGCTCAGACAAAACATATCGAAATTGACCTGCATTTTCTTCGTGACAAAGTTCTTCTCAAGCATCTTGAGATTCGGTTTGTTCTCATCTGATCAAATCGCAGATGTCTTCACCAAAGCCTTATCCTCAAGTCAATTCGATTATTTTGTTTCCAAGATCAATGTGATTGAATCCCTCCTTCGCTTGAAGGGGGATAGTAGAGAAGATGTTCAAGGGTAGTTAGCACTGTTAATATTGTTTAACCTAATCTAACTTCCTAACTATAATTAGAAACTTAGGTAACGTATCTAACCTAGTTGTCTATAAATAGTTTAGTTGAGCTTGTATTTATAATTAATGAAAATGTTAATACAGCAGCTTATTGAAGCATTCCAAATCACTCTATTTACCCCTGTTTCACAATCTTCTTTTTCTTTCTTATGACTAATATTTTAAGGAATTGTTTGAATAAATTTTCTGTAAAAAAAAAAACTTTACAATTTTCCGAACCCACCGAGCAAGCCTGACTTCAGCGGCGACGCGTGTTAGAAGGTCTGCTGAGTAGATCCTCACCCTGTACATAACTTGTGTGATCTTTGGGGAAACTCAAACCACAACAAACTAATTCCTTCATCTTTTTAATATGGGACAAGGTTTTAAATTAAGCTTCATTATAAACACTTGACTTTCATTCACACACTTAAATTCCAACACGGTTTCGCATTAGCTAAGTGTTCTTATAAAAAATACGGAAGGACAGCTCACAAACTCTACTCAAATTTTATTTACATGTATTTTAAAAAGACAACTATATATTTACCATGCGTTTGGAACTGTGAATTTAAATTTAATGAAACTATAACATAATTCATATCTAAAACATATATTCGATCATATCAATTTAATTTAGTGGTTTAAACAAAATTATAAGTGATAATTCAAGTAAAACATAAACTTCTACGAGGCATAAAGTTCATGATATATAAATCCGTCGAACTCCATACGTTTTTCAATTTATGAAAAATCTGAGCAAAATTGGGACTAGTCTGGTGGTCACGCTTATCTTAATTTCTATGGGAACATTGAGTAAATGCAGAGGGACCAAAGTTTTTAATTTTATTTCTGGGGTTGGATTCTTTTGTATCAGAAAATATCTTTGAAAGACTTTTTAGGTGGAGATAAGGTATTGGCATCGGATTCGGAAGCATGCCAGTTAATTTTTTTTGTCACCCGTATCTCTCATTCCTCTACTTTTACTGAACTTTGTCATTCATTAGTCAGTCAGAAGTTCTCGAATCTGGAATCTCTCTTGCTATGTTTTTGAGCCACAATGACAAAAACATGGACCACTACGGGATTTGTTAGGTAGTCGTGATGCCATACAAGAGAGAGCAGGAGAGAAATACGACTTTCATAGTGCAGGGGGGCGCTAGAAAGAAGACAACTCGGTCCGACACTTTAATATAAATAGTCCATTAGGAGGATTGAGATATTATTTCCAATATTTTTTGAAGGATACATTTCAGTATACAAGAGTTACAGTGATTCCAATTAATTCACTTCCTTTAAAAATAAGTGAAGGGGCTTAAATATTAGGTCAACGTCATTTGTCAAATTCTTTTCAATATGAGAGGTCAAGTTTATACAAGTCTACATCATTTTATGTGCATATTGCATTGGTTCATATATGCTATAAGAACTTTTCTAACATTTAATTCTACAAAACAAAATGTTGAGTTAACTCTAAACAATCAAAGATAATATCGATAGAACAATATTTTGAACAAGGCAAAAAAATTTGATTCCCGATATTGAAGTTTACAGTCAACTCTTAAGTTTATTAATGTTTTTCTAATTATGTCGGTATTTTTAGTGTTTGATTCTAATCTAACATAACAAATCTATTAACTCCAATTAGTTAGCTCAAGTGGTAAATACCTTAAACTTAGAGGTTTGCTCTCTTTAAGGTTCTTTTGTTGAATCATGTTCAACGAAAAATTCCTTAATTGAGACCATGATCCCCTCTATGGTGTTACAAACCTAACACACAAATAGTATTACCAAAAAAATTGTAAAGTATTGAGTTCTTGAAAATACTTTTTAATAATTTTAAAAAGAGAATATAAATTCCAGACCGTCCATATCCATATGCATCCAAGAAGGGACAAGTCTAGTATAGTTGGTGGCTCTCATGAGAATTATCTGCATTTGATAGTGTGATAATGTAATGCCCAAAGAATTAATGGATAATTTTGTAATTTAAAAAATCTCACTCTCACACTCTAACCAATCAATCCCTAGTATAACTATCAACTACAACTCTTTATACCCCATCTTCCTCTCCATTTCGCTCACGCAACAACATTTCTAGCTCCCTCTCTCTGACAGTTTCACCCCCTGTAAGCGATGTTCTTCACCTCCTTTTTCGTTCGTCTTCCATTTACTTCCTTGTCAATTTTAAGGTAAATGAATTATTCTCTATTTCTTCTCCTATTGAATCTAGAAATTTTTAACTAATACTTTGATAAATCAATCTACTTTGCTCTCTAATTTCCAGCAGTTTACATTATTGATCATCTCTGCTTTGTTCAATTATTCTTACGTTGTCATCGTCCATCAATTCCGGTAAGGCATTTTATTTCTTTCTCTCGTTCTCGTCATTTCTCCCATGTTTCTCTCAGTTTCTTTGCCCTCACTGAACTCATCCATATTTTCCTTTTTGTTCTACTTTCTTTCATTTGGGCAGCCTTCCATCGTCATTTTTCTAGATCGTTACTTCATCGCCATCACCGCTGCCTTCATCATCGGTAAGCTTGATTTCCTTCTTTCTCTCTTGGTTCTGTCCAGAATATAACTTGGTCTTTTGACTCGGTTGGCTTTGACCAGACCCATTTATCTCCCTCTTTCCCCTTTTATTTCTGCTTCCCTCGGTCTCTCTCTCTCCTTCGTCTCCCTCTTCCCCTCTGTTTCTGCTTCTCTCGATCTCTCTCTCTATCATTCGTCTTCCCCCCCCCCTTTGTTGCGTCTCCCTCTCTCCTTCGTCTCCATCTTCCCCCCTGTTTCTGCTTCTCTCGGTCTCTCTCTGTCTCCCTCTCGTTATTTCTCTCAGTCTCTTTCTTTCCTTCATGTCTCCCCTCTCTATTGCGTCTCTCTCTCATTCGTCTTGCTTTTTTCCTCTATTTCTGCTTCTCTCGATCTCTCTCTCTCCCTTTGGTCTTTCCCCCCTCTCTGTTACGTCTCTCTCTCTTTCTCCCTCTTCTTCGTCTCCCTTTTCTGTTCCTCCCCTTCTCTTGAACCGGTTTAGTTAGATCAGACCAGACTGAACTGGCTCGGCCAGACCAGACCAAATCGGTTCAACCCGATCAGACCGAACTGGCCTAAAACAGCAGAACCAAACTAGTTCAGACCACTTGAACCTTGTTGAATCATTTTAAAACGCTTGATAATTTACACCCGATGTGGTTTCCACATGTTCCCAACCTCGCTTAGTTAATTAAATAATTGTAGATATTATATGAATTTGTTGTGATTTGGGATCCTTGGATTTTAGGTCATTAGTTGTTGAATTTGATTCGCAACGAATCCAGGTAAGTGGATTTACATAATAATTCGGTTCATATGTTATAAGTGTATAATATATAATGTGAAATTGTTTTATCATTTCTTTATGTTCAATCTTATGATCAAGTGTTTCATTTCTTTTTCATATCACAATGAAATTATTTACCATGCTATATATGACTATATTTTAAGTTATACATGTAATAGTTATACCGTTTATGTTCATGAACAAGATATATGTTTACCAATGTATATGTGATAATGTGAATTATGAATATTAATTCAAGTAAAGTCATAAGTAAACAAGAAGTAGACTTAATCATGTCTCTTGGTTATCAAGTAACTAGATTGTTCACGTCATGTTATCAAGTTATACGGTTGGATGTCACCAAGTTCATGTTAGCGTCTTTAAGGTTCAGATAACCTTAAGTGACATCAAGTTTCAGGACACTCAATCTTTCATGTTCACGTTCATGTTACAAGATCAAGTTCAAGTTGTGAATTAGTTCAAGTGAGGTTGTTAATCGAGGGGTATGCCTAGTCAAATTATGATCAAGCAAGTATAAGTACCGACATGTATAAGTACAAGTTCAAATTATATGTTAACCATGAAATTGGTGTGTTATTACAAGTATTTTATGTGACCGGTGAACGTGTAAAATAAATTTGCATGAGTTATATGTTTACATTTATGTCATGTGAAACTTATTAGTATGTGAATTTATTTACTGAGTATTTTTAATACTCACCCCTCATAGATGATTGTGTTGCAGGTGATGGTGAGCAGTAAAAGTGTGGGACTACCATAACAAGCATGATTATGATTTTTAAGTTAAATTAGAACATTATGACTTCAGTTATTTCAGAAATTTATGAATATTCATGTTTAACTTTCATGTCTTATGGATTTTCGTGCTTCACTTTATTGCAGTTTAATGAATCATTTATTTCAGTTTAATGAGTTAATATTCTCTTAAAATAATTTTATGTTTTCACTATTTAACGTTAAAATTAGGGCAAATTAGGATTTTCAATTTGGAGATTTTCTCAAATTAAGGTTTTAATTGAATTGAGAATTTTTTAATTTTGAAATTTCAAGCATGCTTAATCTCACCAGGTATATGAATCGTATAGCTTTATTCATGTAAGTTCACTCAGTCTCTGGAATAAATCATGAGAACAAGAATAGAAAAAACGATATCAGTCGGATCAAAATGTAATTTGGTGCCAAGGTTTATTTTCTACAATCATATGTGATCGTGTTGTCACTTAATTAGGTAAGTGTGATTAATTGTATTAAAATTAATTTATTTATTATTTTATAATTGTTAGATCGGGGCGTTACAGATAATATCACCTCGCGTTAACCTCAACACTTATTTGAAGAAATTACTGAGATGAAGAAGAAGTTTATGACAGATAACAAGGAAGACAAAAGAGAAAAAAGAAGAAAGAGAGATAACTCGAGAAGAACAAGAAGTGTTCAAGAAGAGTTTGTATATTATCGATTGCTAAGAGTTAAGATTCATCACATATTTATACAAACTTTTAATGCCTCATTATTAATTGATGTAGCACTAACATTATACTCACCTGGAAGGTCCAACTTGTATGCACTATTATTGATTCTTTCGAGTACTTGGAATGGACCATCTTCTCTAGGATCTAGCTTAGACTTCCTTTTTGCTGGAAATCTTTCCTTCCTCATGTGCACCCAAACCCAATCACCGAGTTTAAAATAACTTGTCTATGCTCCTTGTTAACTTTAGTTGTGTATTGCTCATTCTTCTTCTCTATTTGTTGGCACACACTTTCAAGGAGCATTTTCACCATCTCAGCCTTCTGTTTACCATCTATACTAGTTCTCTCGTTAACTGGTAAAGGCAACAGATCCATATGAGTTAGTGAATTAAACCCATAAATAATTGTGAAGGGTGAAAAATTACTCGTATACTGAACACTCCTATTATATTCAAACTCAATAAATGGTAGACATTCCTCTCAATTTTTCAAGTTCTTTTGAATAACAGCATGTAAAAGAGAAAATAAAGTTCGATTTATAACATCAGTTTGACTATCTGTTTGGGGATGACAAGTAGTCAAAAACAACAATTAGTCCCTAACTTATCCCCACAAAACATTTCAAAAGTGACTTAGAAACTTTACATCATGATCAGATACAATACTCTTTGGAACACCATGGAGTCATACTATCTCCCTAAAGAACAAGTCAGGGATGTTGGTTGCATCATCAGTTTTATGATAAGAAATGAAATGTGTCATCTTAGAAAATATATCTACAACCACAAAGATAGAATCTCTATCTTTCTTTGACTTAGGAAAACCTAAAACAAAGTCCAAAGAAATGTATACCAACATGTCACTAGGTACAGGAAGAGGAGTGTATAATCCATGGCGTAAAACTCTAAATTTTGCTTGCCTACAAGTAACACACATCTTGCACATACTCTTTCCACATCTCATTTCATTTTAGTCCAAAACAAATGTTCATACAACACTTCTATGGCCTTTCTCACTCTAAAATGTGCCATCAAACCTCCCCCATGAGAATTTTGCACAAGCAATTCACGCATAGAACTATTAGGCATACGAAGTTTATTTTCTCTAAAAAAAAGTACCCATCTAGTCTATATAACTTTTCAAACGATGATTTCTCACGTCTCATACACACTAGCAAAGTCAGCATCATTACCATAAAAATCTTTAATATAATCAAATCGTAACAACTTTGCATTTAAAGTAGTAATAAGAGCATACCTTCTGGACAATGCATCAGCCACAATATTTTCCTTACCTTGTTTGTATTTTATGATATAAGAAAATGTCTCAATGAATTCCACCCACTTGCCATGCCTTTTATTCAATTTACCTTGTCCATTCATGTGTTTCAAGGACTCATGATCAGTATGAATAATGAACTCCTTAGGCCAAAGGTAATGTTGCTAAGTCTCCAATGCCCTCACCAATACATATAATTCCTATAATAAAGAAACAATAATACTAGGCGATTCACAGATTCATTGGTGTTAAAACATGCCTCTTTGTACAAAAGCTCACTTGTTTCTTTTATCCCTCTTTTGTTCTCTCATATGATCTCTCTTGATTTTCTCTCCCCTCTGTTTTTTTCATTCTCTCTTTGGCTCTCTTTTGTACTCTCCATTTCTCTTGAATTCTCACCTACCCTGATTTCTTTACAACTCTCATCCTCACCAGCTCTCTTTTGCTATTCTTCTATTCTTGACTTCATCTGATCTTCATAAACTTGATTTGGGGATAACAGTGCAAGAGTGATATGTTTGTTGTCTTACATGGGAACAACATCAAAAAGTATTTTATCTTTTATATTTTCCAATTGAAAAGGACACAAGTACTTGCTTATTGACCCTTACCTCTATAAAATCATTCAACCATTGTAGCTTATACGATCTTGGATTCTTTGAGGTTGGTATCTTTAATTTTTTAACTAAAGTGGTACTAACAACATTGGTGCAACTCCTTCCATCAATAATCATGTAACATACTTTATTTTTTATGTGGCAACTAGTGTGGAAAATATTTTCTCTTTGTTCCTCCATGTCATTCTCCTTGACTAAGGTACTCAAAGCATGCCTAGCCACAAGTGTTTCACCCTCTACCAGATATACTCCACATCATCATTAGCTTCCTCTGCAAGTGAGGGTATTTGGTCATTGTCACAATAACCTTCACTTTCTGTCTTCATCTCTCCATCAGGACGCACAATCATTGCTCTTTTTTTGGATATTATGTAACAATATGTCCTACACCTAATCAACAAAAATTTTTATATCATGATTTCGAGTTTGAGATTCAATTTTGCCTTTGTTTTTGTTGGACACTTCTTATTTTCCCTTAGATGGCTCAAATTTGGCATTAGAAACAACCATATCTTCCTTCTTCCAATTCGTCTTCCAAGAACCAGAAGCTGCTAAAGTTTGAAATGATCAGTTGCTCTTCCTCTTAAGTTACCTTTCTACCTTTATTGTCATATGCACCATGTCCTCTAACTCCATATGGTGTTGTAGCCCCATCACATTAACAATTTCTATATTCATCCCGCTAAAAAATCTAGCCATGGTAGCTTCACGATCCTCCTCTACATGGGCCCGAATCAAAGTTATTTCCATCTCTTTGTAGTAGTCATCCATACTTTTAGAACCTTGAGTAAGATTTTGTAACTTCTAGAACAAGTCCCTATAATAGCGATTGGGAACAAACTGTCTCCTCATGATGGCCTTCATTTTAACCCAAGGCTTAATTGGCCTCTCTTGTTTTTTCCTTCTATTCATCACAAGTTGGTCCCACCATATGATGACATAATTAGTAAATTCCAGAACAACAAGTTTCACCTTTTTCTCTTCAGAATAATTGTCGCATTCAAAGATCAAATCCACCTTCTTTTCCCACTCCAAGTATGCTTCTGGGTCATTCAACCCTTGAAATGAAGGAATCTTCATCATGATCCTTCCTAAGTTTCTGTCAACTTCATTTCGTGGTCTAGGATGCCTTTGAAAATTTCTATCACGTATACCACCCCTTTGAACGAATCTGTCCATACCACTAATTGAAGCTTGATCCACCTCATCTTCAATACCATCCTCATACTCCTCATCAAGATCTTATATAGGTGCATGCCTTTCTCGCCTTCTAGCATTTGAGACTCTTTGAGGTCGCCCCTTTTGCAAGTTAGCAATGGTAGTGTCTTGCCTATCCATTCTGTCTCGAATATCCATGAACACCATATTCATGCGTTCAAATTGTTGTTGCATTACTCAAAGCATATATGATGTGTCCATTTCTTCTCCTTCCCTCGTAGAACACATATTGAAAAAAATGCAGAAATAAATTATGATTATCCTCACAACACTCTCTCATGTGTTTAGACTCAACCAATGTCTCTCACACTCGTGTATTACTCTCAATTTTGGCTTTTTCAGATATTGATCTCACACTCTCTTTCCTTTTTCCACTTTAAGATTTTTTCTTCAGCTCATTATCGAACTAAGAAACTCTAATCAAGAATTCCCCCTTGTAGAATTCTGATTACCCCAGTCGGCAAGGAAAATAAAAAATTGGATTTTAAGGACAAAATATAACACAATCAGATTAGGAATTGAAAGAAAACACCCACTAAAAGATATCCATGATAACTTTGGTACTTGAAAGCAAAAGAACTTTGTTGCAACTCCTCAATTCTTCTCTTTCTTTTCTTTTCTTTCTTTCTTCATTTATTTTTCTTTCTTTCTTTTATTCTTTTTTTCCAAGACAACTCTACTTTTTACTACTCGAATAGAAGAAAAAAAGTCCAGAAACAAAATAGAAGGAACACTTTTTTATGGATGAACTAATAGAATGATATTTATAAGAATGAAAATCAAATGAAATGATAGATTAACCTTGATTTTTAGAACTGAGCTCCGATACCAAAATGATGCGAACCTCAAGCGACCTGCCTTGAAACCAAACAACAATATATTGTATAACTTGCCTAATAAAGCTAAAAATCATATTATTGAGATAAACTCAGACCCGTTGATTATAAAGAATCAAGGATTGAAGGTATAATGGAAAGGAACCCCGGCCCAGTGATCGTAAGGAACCACAAACAGAAGGTATAATCGAACGCCACAAATGTACTCTTGATAAGTTCACAAGTTCTCTAAAGAACCAAGAGGAAAATAACCTCACAAGATAACAATTTATCAAACTCTTAAATTTCAATATATTTTCCCAAATTCGTGGGTACTATGTTTTATACTTGGAACAACCCACCAAGAATAGGAAAATAATAAATACAGCCTTAAATCAACACAAACATCAATATCACAAATCTCCACGTTTTTAGACCTATTTAGACTCATAAATAGATTAAATATCACTAATTAACTATTTTCAGTGTATTTAAGCATAATCAACCTAAACCAAATTCATTCCCCTGTTTAATGACATTCAAAATAGGTAAATTCATGCCCTTTCATGGCCTTATCTTCATGAACACATTTTTGTAGATTCATTAGCCTCTTCAATTGCTTTTACTTGCTAATTAGAATCTTGAACTTCATTGATGATATGGACAAAGTCTTGATTGTCATTTAGACCTACCTTGGTCTTCTCAATTTTCCAGAATTTGTCATAATCTCTTGTAGCCCAATAAGTGCTTCCTTTAAATGTTTAGCTCTAAATCTTGTAATTAGGCCATTAGGAAGTGATAAAGGGTCAAAAATTCAGCCCCACTCCCACGTGTATGCTCAACCCCACGTGCATGTTCAGCTCCTAAATTTGCATCAAGAGGTCTAGTAGAAAACGACAATCCTCTACTAGATGCACGTGAGGTGATGATGTAATTTTTACTGATGGGGGAGATTCATAAAATTACAAAAGGACAAAGACAGATAGCCACTAAGGAAAGTGGATGAGAGCCATGCAAAAATGATGAAAGCTCTTCATGAGAACTGTTGGAATTATGTCCATAAAATAGGGTGTAATAACTATTTATGAGTATTTAAATATTTCTCAAACATTTTGTATTACTGAATTGAATGAATAAATAAAAGTTTTCCTTTAATTAAAGTGTGTTTATAATTTACTCAAGTCATGTAACTATCAACGCAAGAAGAGTAAAGACAAAAGAGTCTTCCAAACAAACTCTTCTAAAATAGTTCAAAATGTTATTTGTAATCTTAGGATTGACTGGGCAATCGAATCCGATTACGAATGTTAGGTTGAACCAATGGATGCCAGTCTTGGAGTATGAGAGTGAAGACTCAAACAGTTAACCTAGACATGTTATGGAACATGGTAAATAGACCGGTAATAAACCAGTTTAGAGCAAAAACCATTTACCTAGCTCTAATCTAATTGTTACATCTTAAGGGTGCTTTCATAATTACTTTAATCATGAGGTGAATAACTAGCTTGACTTAGTTACTTGCAATCTTTGACATGTTAAAATGGGTGAATTTGAATTGACGAACAATATCTAGGCTATTGGGATCATAATCCAACTATGTTGGAGTTACGTGATTCACAGATATAAAAATTCATGGGTCGATTACG
This sequence comes from Datisca glomerata, assembly GCA_003255025.1. NCBI lineage: Eukaryota > Viridiplantae > Streptophyta > Magnoliopsida > Cucurbitales > Datiscaceae > Datisca > Datisca glomerata. Next base: position 1,290,534 of record QANY01007613.1, on the reverse strand, counting down.
AAAACAACAATATCACATTATACTTTATTGATGGGTGTGTGAATAAATAAATTAGGCCTCGTATCCAATGACTTGATTCATTGATTAAGACTTGTGAATTGTACGAGACAATTCACTATTGTGTCTTTCTTATTCACAGTCAATAAAGGAGTTAAGGAAATATTAACTAGATGGGTAAAATAGTAATTTTACATCTACGCTCTTGTTACTGATATTCATGATGTGTAATATGTTAAAATATTATGTGGACCGTGAAATAAAATAGTTTATTTGCACCAACAAAAAATGTAGCGTGCATGAATCGAGAGTTGATTCGGCATTAGACCTATAGTGGAGTTGTACGATGTCAGGATTAAATAGGTCAAGAATTTATAAAGATAAATTTGTCAAGTATTTTAATCTTATAAATTTGTTCATGTGGGTTCATTCGGTCTCAAGAATAGCTCATGAAAACATAATAGAAGAAACGATATCAGTTGAACCAAAATGCATTTTGGTGCCAATTTGTATTTCTTACACTCATATGTGATGAGTGTTATCACTTAATTAGTTAAGTGTGATTAATTTTATTGAAATTAATTAATTTATTATTGGATAATTAGTAAATAAAAAAATTAATTGATTGATTGATAGTGATCAATTATATTTATTAATTAAATTGATAAATCTCGATACAACTCAAACACTGTGGAAATATACTGATTTTTGGCAATTTGAATATATGAGGGTGAATTTTCAAAAATTTAAAATATATGGGTACATTTATAAATATCAAAAACTATCTTTTATAAATATTTAGTAGTAATTAGATTACAAAAAGAGAATTACTTCAATCATGTGTGCGATCATACAGAGAAAAAGAGTTTTCTCCCCTCCCTAGTGATTATCGCTGATATACAGTATTCAAGGGAAAATGTTCATTTTTTTCCTTCAATTGATTTGAGAGCCCACACTCAAATTTCTACATAAAATTCTCGCGAGATATATATTTGAAATTAACGAGCGGTTATTGGTGTGAAGAAAATTTTGAGAATTTGGTTCTTGAAGATCGTACTTAGATTTTGGTTCTTGAAGATCAAGCTTGAAGATTTTGATCTTGAATTTTGAAGAACGTGAAGAATGAATAGAATGATTCCACCAATTCAGAAAATCTCTTATGCATCGCTAAGGTGAAAATCGTTTCAACATTTTCTATTTGTTTCAATATCTAATATGCATGATCCTTTGTCGTTTGGGTTTTTAATTATTCAATTCGATTAAATAAGTTTTAGAAAAAATTTGATATTCGGGCCACGAACCATTCGTAGTTCACACTTATTTTTCTTTAATTTTAAAACCATCGATCCAACAATTGGTATTAGAGCCAGATTCTTGATTATGCATATAGATTTTTGAAACCAACGTATCGATGAATTTGTTGATATTGGCATATATTTGTGTATGGTAGATTCAAATATGTTTGAATGTGTTTGTGATTTTATCCTTATCTTTTGGCTTTAGGCGTTTTTGCTTTCAATTTTAAATTGATGTACGCAGGATTAGAGGAATAGGATTTTTTGTAATTTACTTTACTGCAAAAGTTGTAAATTTTTATAAATTCGATGTAATATCGCCATCGCCTCGAAAACCGCTAGAAAATGCCATTCGCCAACGTCGCCGCTGGAAGTTGCCGCCATCGAAAAACTGTCACTGGAAAAGTCAAAGGAAAACTACCGACAGAAAAGCACCGAAAAATCACCAAAATAAGTCACCGGTTGTAATTAGAAATGAGCCAATAGGGAGGTTAATTTTTAATTTATGATTTATTATTAATCTCGTATCAATATAACATGCCATATAAAAATAGGGATATGTAAATATCAAAACGTCATGTAGCATATACATGTATCATTGTAGTTTAATTTATAATGGGCTATAAGTTAAATACAATGTGAATTTTATAAAAGTTAGAAATTTTAAATTGGGATTTAAATTTCATAAAAGTTTATAATTTTCGAAACATATTTTTTCTAAATTAATAAAGAGTTATAATTTTTTTAAAACAACGAAAAATCTATTTTTCTAATAACTAAGTGTGAGGGTCATTTACGTTTAAACGTTCCCAAGGTACCTAATGCAAACTTGATCGTGACACGAGAAATGGTTTAGAGCCGCCCTAGCGATCCACTCTTCAATTGGAGAAACTTTGAAATCGTGTCACTTTGAGTCGTCGAGTTGCTTAAGAAGCTAAAGCTTGTAAGGGAAGTAGTGTGACAGGACCGTCCCTAGACGGACTATTAGTTCATGGCAACCTTTATAGGCGATGCGTTGGTTAACACTTAGACCGGAACACATTGAAATATCTCATAGGGGCTAGTCAATGGGGTTAAGGTGACCAAAACCTTTGGTGATTGGTTAAGCTAGATATAGTGACATCTTGAGAAGTGTTAACCAAATGAGAGGAGTCTCGATGCGATACGAGGTCATTTAAACGTTGTCCTTTGGTCAAAGAAGCGTTGTTGATCGTAACATCATGGAAGAAATATTTTTATTGAATTTTTAAACATTTAAGTATTTACATCATGCATCATAGTTTGCTAAATGATTGAGTATTTATGTACATCTCTTTATTTATTCTATTCAATAATCATGTCGTTATCCTCACTCTCAACTATCTTAAACGTGAATAAACTTACTGCTGAAAATTACGTGGATTGGAAATGTAATCTTGATATCGTGCTGACGGTAGAAAAGCACAAGTTTGTGCTCACCACCCATTGTCCTCTTAAGCCAATTGCTGAATCGGCTTAAAAGAGAAATGATGCTTATGCTTCTTGGTTGCTAACTGATGAGATCGCCAGGTGCTATATCTTGGCTTCTGTTAGAAATGTGTTGTAACAACAGCATCAAAACATGGAACTGTAGTTGATGTGATGTTGAACATCACCGAAATATTCAGAGATCGGGGTCGTCAAGCCAAACAGGCAGTTGTGTGAAACTTTATGAACTGTAGGATGAAACATGGAACTCTTGTCATAGAACATATGATGCTGATCATTTGTTATCTGAATGAGATGAAGATAATGGGTGCTGAGGTAGATGGTGAGACACAAGTTGATATGATCATTGAGACTTGGCCTGACACTTTTGAGAACTTCAAACTTAATTATTCAATGAATAAGTTGAGGTACTCACTTCCTGAGCTGATGAACGAACCACAAGCTATTGAAACCCTATTTCTTAAGGGCAAGAGGAATATTGGAGAGGCAAACTTTACTGAAAGCAAGTCTTCCACCTCAGACGCCAAAAATAAACATAGGAGAGGTCCCAAGAAGGCTAAGAAGCACAACTTAAAAGCTGTGAAAGGCAAGGGCATTGCAAAAATGGATAAGTCAAAAGACAAGTGTTATCATTGTGGTCGCTGGTCATTGAAAACGCAACTGCCCAGACTATCTCAAGGAGTTGAGATCTAAAGGTATAATACTTGTTACTGAGGCCTGTTATGTGGATAACTTTACTTTTTCTTGGATTGTAGACTCTGCAGCCACTAACCATATTTGTTGTTCCCTGCAAGGGTTCAGAGAAATCAGAAGGCTTGACGAGGGTGAATTCAGCTTCCGTTGGAAAAATAGAGCACTCATATCGGTTGTATATATGGAAACTATTAAATTATCATTTGATAACAGTTTTATGGTTTTATTTATATCCCAGTTTTTCGAAAGAACCTTATTTCTATAGCTAGTTTAATTGAGCAAGGATTCAATTTGAATTTTATTGATAAAGATATTGGTATTTTTAGAAATCATTGCACGATTACTACTGCACGCTTCATAAATAAATTGTTTTATATAAAACCACTAGTTCCAATGATATGTGACACCAAAGTGAATGTTGATTCACAAAGGGATAGTAAAAGGTAAAAGTCTGACTCAAATGAAAGGATACATCATTTATAGTCCAACTAACAAGAAAACATAGGTTAGCATGAATGCACATTTTCTTAAGGAAGGCTTTATAAGACGTGTGAAGCCAAGAAGCACTCTTGTGCTAAATAAATTATTGAGTGGGAGGACACCGACTCCCTAATCAATAACTATTTCTGATTCAATAATGGAAAAACCAGAATAAGGGCCGGAACCTATAAAGCCTCGACGTAGTAGGAGGATTGTGAGATAGCCTAACTTGTACTTGTCTTATGGAGATGCCTTAACAGCAGTCTGAGATAAGGATCATGATTAACTGGTTTCCCACTCACAGATTATGGCTAGTCTTGAAGCAAACCTATGGAAAGAAGCCATGAATGTTGAGATAAAATCGATGTACTCGAACGGAGTCTAGAACTTGTAAATTCTCCTGAAGGGGTAAAACATGTAGGGTGCAAATGAATATATAAGAAAAAGAGAGGTTTTGATGGGAATGTGGAGACATTCAAAGCCAGACTAGTAGCTAATGAGGATACATTCTCGCCAGTAGTCATGCTTAAATCGATCCAAATTTTTATGTCCATTACTGCTACCTTCGATCATGAAATATGGCAGATGGATGTCAAAACTTCTTTTCTGAATGGCAATCTTGAAGAGCGCATTTATATGGCTCAACCAGATAGGTTCATGGAATAAGGCCAAGAGGGCAAGGTTTACGAACTCCTTAAGTCAATTTAAGGACTTAAATAAGATAACGGTCGTGGAATATTAGATTTGACAAAACTGTTAAAAAATTTGGTTTTGAACAGGTAGTGGACGAACCCTGTATGTATAATCTGATACATGAAGGGAAATTGGTTTGTCTAGTCTTATACATAAATGATATTCTACTAATTGAGAACGTTGTAGGAAAATTAACTGATGTAAAGATTTGGCTTGCAAAACAATTTGATGAATGATCTTGGAGAAGCTTCATTCGTCTTAGGAATTCACATCTTTTGAGATAAGAAGAACATGTAATTGGTATTGTCTCAAACATCTTATATTGATAAGGTGATGAATCGCTTCAATATGTAAGACTCCAAGAATGGATATCTTTCTTTCAAACATGGAGTTAGCCTCTCCAAGGAACAGTCTCATGTGACTTCTCAAGAAGAGGAAGACATGAGAAAGATTTCATATGCCTCAACTGTAGGAAGTCTCATGTATGCAATGCTTTACACTAGGCCAGACATTTGTTATGTCATGGGCGTGGTGAGTCGTTTCCAATCTAATCCTAGAATCGAGCATTGGAATGCCATTAAGCATGTCCTTAAGTATCTGAGGAGAATAAGGAAGTACATGCTTGTATATTCAGGTACAGACCTGAATATGATAGGGTATACTAATTCTGATTTTTAAGTAGACAAGGATTCTAGGAAATCCATTTTAGGATCGGTGTTCATCCTCAATGGTGGAGCAGTTGTATGGAGAATTATCAAGCAATCTTGCATTATTGATCCTACTATGGAAGTTGAATATGTGGCATCACGTGAACCAGTTAAGGAGGTTGTATGACAGAAACTTCTTGAAGACTTTGAAAGTTGTTCCAGAAGCAGACAAGCCCATGACACTTTATTACGATAACAGTGGGGCTGTAGCAAACTCAAAGGAACCAAGGACCCATAAAAGATCCAAACCTAAGTATCACCTGATTAGAGAGATTGTTCAGCGTGGAGATGTTCTAGTAACACACATTTCGAAGGTAAAAAATCTAGTTTGAAAATCCTTGTCTGCTTGGAAATCAGAAAGAGAATCACTTCAACCAAGTGTTTGATCATACAAAGAAAAAGAGTTTTCTCTCATCCCTAGTGATTGCCACCGAAATATAGTATTGAAGGGAAAATATTTGATTTTTTTCTTCAATCGTTCCGAGAGCTCACACTCAAATTTCTACACAAAATTCTAGCGAGATATATTTCTAAAATTAACAAGTAATTATTGGTTTGAATAAAATTTTTGAAAATTGGTTTTTCAAGATCAAACTTGGATTTTGGTTCTTGAAGATTCGGATCTTGAAGTTTGATGAATGTGAAGAACGAATACAATGATTCCACCAATTCAGAAAATCTATGATACATCGCAAATGTGAAAATCGTTTCAACCTTTATCTATCCGTTTAAATATCTGATACGCATGATCATTTATTGTTTAAGTTTTTAATTATTCAATTAGATTAAATAAGTTTTAGAAAAAAAATTGACATTTCTCCCATGAACCGTTCGTGGTTCAAACTTATTTTTCTTTTATTTTAAAACCACCGATTCAAGAATTGCACGGGAAAATTGGTGAATTTATGGACGAGAACCTTGCCTAAGAAGAAGCATGAGGCATGCCGAAAGACACCGGGTAAGATGAATTCCTTCATATTGTCGAGAGGGGAGCTTGTTGGGTCCTCCATGTGGACTGTTGGGCTTTGGCCCAATCAAATATTAAAGCCCAACTTTGGGTTCTCTTTGCCGCTGCAAAATTGTGGCGTGTGCACTTGGCTAGTGCACTCCAAATTGGATTAGGAAACTATCAAGGCAGGAGGTAAAAGGAAGTGCAATTGTGATCTTAAATATAGAGTTAGCCGCCTAACATGCTATTGTTGGGTGAAGAAACAAATGTGAGCCATCTATTTTTCTAAAGCGAGGAAATTACTTTGAGCACTTTATTTGGTGAGCTGCCAGTACGTCAGGAAAGAGAGAAAATGAGAGTGGTAATCTGATGATGTATTCAATGTCATTCTCAGTGGTTCGATATTCGGTCTGAGATTTTTATAGTTGATTAATTTTTTGAGCCGTTATACTAGTGAGATTTTTCAATTTTATTGTGTATCCACCATTATCGGTGACGAATATTAATCTTGCAATTGGTGTAAGTTTCTACTTCTATTTAGAAAAGAAACTTGGTATATCCTACTATTTATTATAGTAGAAAAATTATTCCGAGTTTGTCCCATGGTTTTTCCCTTCACTCTGAAGGGTTTTGCACGTTAAATTTGGTGTTTTCCCTATTAATTTGGTTGTTCTCTCTGCTTAATTATAATTCGTTATAGACTACGTAATATTGAACTGCGGTGTATGGGGATTTCGATTAAAAATCTCAATTTCATAGGGAAAACACTTATAAATCTAGCTTGAGAGATGAGACTTCCTCTTACACTTATAAACTGAGTACCAGTCTCTTCCACAATCGATGTGGAATCACCACAACAATCTCTCATGTCACACATCGGGTCTTGAGTCATATAACCTTCGACTCTTTCTACCTAGATTCACTAACCATCAGATTCTGAGTCGGATAACCGTCAACTTACTTTCACTCGGATCATAATACATCAGATTGTGAGTCAAGGAGCCAACGACTTACTTCACCCAGATTTATCACATATCAGGTAATGAGTCGGTGAGCCAACAACTCACTTCACCTAGATTGGACTGGAGATTTGTTGGATAAACCTAAACCTGGCTTTGATAATAGTGTTGGGTGTTGTTGGGCCTTCTCAATCGCAAAAATCTTGCTTAAGAGGTGTGATTTTTCCTCACACTTATAAACTAACTACCGGTCTCTTTCACAATCCCAGCAAAATCTTACAAGTGGTGCCCATTTTTATTTCAAAGTGTTAATTATCATGTCTTGCCAAATCAAAAAATTAAAATTAAATTTATATAAAAAACTATTTTTCAATCAGTTAGGATCCATTACATATTTATAAGTTAAATCTATAACATACAATGTTATGAATCATATACCTCTTGTAGTCTATATCAAGTGTCCTTGCAAAAACCAATCGATCATTCATTCCCACAAAATCGTTCTAACGATCAGTAGACTCTGAGATCTACACTAAGATCTTCCAAGTCAATTCTCAACGCAGTAGGATGAGTATGGGCAAGTAGAATATTACAATACACTTTTTCTGTCTATAGATATTCTCAAAACATGAGATATAGAGATTTACAGAGAAGAACTTTAGTGAGATGATACTCTAAAAGAGCGTGATGATTATTCTTTTTAGAGATTTGATTAATGTTTAATCTCAGAAGAAAATCTCTCTGACACCAATCATGCTCTCAACTCAACAATTGATTGACGAACTGGTCATTTGATTAACTGATTTTGCCCTCTTCTTTTTTTAATCACTTAGACCATTAGAACAATATATGTATATATTCTACATAATGGCGTATCATTTTTTAGGGATAAATTGAAATAATATTTAATTGTAAAATTATCAATTGCAGTGAGACCCACTGCAATTGTGCAAACTGCAGTGCCACATGGCACTACAGTGTTGCACACTCACTACTGTAGTGCCACGTGGCACCACAGTAATCTCTATCAATTTTTGATACCCAATCAGTTATTGACGCGTAGCAATTACTGTGAGTTAAATATTTATTTTAATCAAATAATTCTCTAGATAACCGTTAATTCAAAATTAATGTATATGATTATCTCTATCAACTAACTTATCTGTTATTTCACAAGTAATAGATTTAGTTGAATTAAATTATTATCTATTAATAATTATTTATAGGTATATAATTTCTAAAAATTATATTTAAATATATCAATAATTCAATTTAATTAATTCAAAATTAATTAACCATACATAATTATCTCATAACTATGTACTTGCACCAGAATAAAAATTCATTTTACAAGTCAGTCATTTTCTCATGTCATGAAATATTCACACCCTATACAGCGTAGTATAGAAGTAACTTAGAGACCATAGACCTATAATCCTAAGCTCTAATAAATCAGATTATTAATTAAACTCTTTAATTAAATAATCTTATTTATTAATTCTATTATTATTTCACTAAAAATATGGAATTGCAGTCTTAGAGATTATAGAATGTATTTACAGAGTATTCTCTTGTAGTCCACTGACATAATAATTTCATGTAGTTTTGTCTCTAATTATTGGTTCGTAAATTAGAACTGATCAAAATTACAGCTTTACCCTTCTAAATACCTCTTGATCCATAAGTATCATTAATCTACTAACGAAAGACTAATTTATAATCTTATCAAAATGTCAATACACATCCTTTGAGGGCATAACCCCCAACAATCTCTCACTTGCCCAAAGCAAATGTGGGATCACTCTTAATCTCATAGTACGCACGTGACCCTGAAATGACTTCACAGGAAGTGCCTTTGTAAAAGGATCAGCAGGTTCTGTTCAAATGTTATCTTCGTAACAGTCATATCTTCTCGATGCACGATCTCAATTACAAAATGATATTTCTCTCTCTATGGGCTTGACCCTCTCGTGACTCCTCGGTTCCTTGGAATTTGTTACCGCCCCACTGTTATCGCAGTACAAGACCAGTAGCTTGCCCATATCTAAAACTACGTCTAGATCCAAAAAAGAACTTTTTGAGTCATACCTCCTCTTTCGCACCTTCACAAGCCGCTATATATTCGGCTTCTATAGTGGAATCTGCAATGCTGAATTGTTTAATACTTCTCCAGCTACAGCTTCTCCACCTAAGGTGAATACTGATCCATATGTCAACTTTTGACTGTCTCTATCTGATTGAAAATCAGAATCAGTATATCTAGTGGGGTTCAGGTCTCCACCTGAATAAACAAGCATATATTTTCTCGTTCTCCTAGGATACTTGAGAATGTGCTTTATTGCAATCCAGTGTTCCAAACATGGATTTGATTGATAACGACTGACAACTCCCACTGCATAACAGATGCCCGGTCTCGTACACAACATGACATATATTAGACTTCCAACTGCTGAAGCATAAGGAACCTTTCTCATATTCTCTTCCTCATGAGGCGTCTTAGGATATCGCTCCTTGGAGAGGATAATTCCATGTCTGGTCAGTTGTTGACCTTTCTTGGAATTCTCCATAGAGAATCTCTCCAGCATCTTATCAATATAAGATGCCAGAGAAAGTGCCAAGAACTTATTCTTTCTATCCTTTAGGATTTGAATGCCTGGAACATAGTTCGCTTCTCCCAAATCTTTCATTTGAAATTTCTCAACTAACCACTTCTTTACCTTTGACGAAGTTTCTACATCATTCTGAATGAGTAGAATATCATCAACATAAAGAACTAAGAAAACCATTATCTTATCTTTGGATTATTTATAAACACAGCCTTCATCAACATTTTTATCGAAACCACAAGACTTTATAATCTCATCAAAAGTAAGATTCTAAGATCTAGATACTTGCTTTAATCCATAAATGGATTTAAGCAACTTACATACTTTCTGATCTTGCCCCTTTTGTACGAACCCTTCTGGTTGCATCATATAGATATTTTCTTCAAGAGATTCATTTAGAAAAGTTGTCTTGACGTCCATTTTCCATATCTCATAGTCAAAACTAGCGGCTATGGGTAAAAGAATGCGAATGGATTTTAGCATGGCCACATGAGAGAATGTCTCTTCATAATCGACTCCCTCCCTTTCTGTATAACTCTTGGCTGCTAACTGTACCTTGAAAGTCTTTACTTTTCCATTTGTACCTTTTTTCTCCCTGAATATCCATTTACATCCAATGGGTCTGATATCTTCAGGTGGATCTACAAGCTCCCAGACAGGATTGGAATACATAGATTCAATTTTCTGTTTTAACTAATCAATTAATTCTAAATTAATTATTAGTTAAAATAATAACCCTATGAATATTTAATTATTGGTTTATCCAATCTCATTGGTCTAAGTTCATTTAACTTTCTGAAGTGCCTAAGTCATAACTAGGTGAAATTAGATTAACTAATTAACTATATTCATCAAAACTTAATAAAACTCTTTTACTAAAGTCTGTTAATCTAAATGTTACTATAAACTTTAGTGTGGTGTGGTATTCATCAAACTTTAATTAAACTGTTTTACTAAAGTCGGTTAACCTAAATATTACTATAGCCTTTAGTGTGGTGTGATTATCAAGTTTTAACTAGTTAAAACCTATCAGTATACATTCAATTGATTTCATAAAATAATACATATAAACATATTAGGACACTCCTAATAAATCATATTTCTACAGGTGAGATGCATGATTAAATACAACTGTGTGGGATTTTCATGTATGGCATGTGATCAACTAATGCATGGACATGTTATCAAACATAACAATTAAGCCATTATTTAATTAATAATGAACCGAGTGACTATTGAGTATTTCTAAATTACAACCCTTGAAATAAAGAAATAAAATTACAAAGCGGACTTGAAGAATACATATTTCTCAAAAAATGCCTTCTCCTCCTGATGCCCATCTTCATAATCTTCAAGCTTTGAACAAAATCCTTTTTAACTAGAAAAAATATTTTTCTTAATTAAAATAATTTCTATAATTATCCATTTTAATATAGTTGACTTGGACTTAGTCAAACAAATAGTTTATTTTATTTTGTCAAACTTGGGTCAAACCAATCAACTTGTTAATTTTTAATTTTCATAAAATCAATCATTAATAATTAATTTTAAAATTACATTAATTTCAAAATTTAAATGGATAACTAAAAGAGTTTGAGTTTTAATGAAACACTTAGGTAATAGAATTGGCTGCATGGTTTATTGAAAACCTTCTTAAAATGTGACAACAGTTGTTACCGACGATAGGACTCTTCGATCGTCGCCCATCACCACCGCTGCCCGTCTCATCGCCGGCAGCCGCCTGCCGCACCTGAAAGCCGTTGTTTACTGTCGATACAGTACCGCCGGCACTGTTCACCTCCGCCGTAACAATTAATTTCTGGTGTGACCAGTGTTTTCGCGGATGAACACTGTTTTCGTGGATGAACGGTGTTTTCACTTGAACAATAAATTTTTGTCGTTCATCTCGTGCGTTCTTCATCTTCTCGCGTTCGGAAAAATTAAAATAATATTCAAAATAAATTACAAAAATTCCTACATCTCCATACCGCTTACACAAGATCTAGAAAAAATTAAAACAAAATCTAACCCAATAATCACCATACAATTAATGATCCATTATTTTTCATACATTCAAAAAACATAACTATCCACCATCATACATATCTCATATTATATGAATAATGCAAGAAAGCCCACACCTGATTTAACATAGAAATATATATTGACTGCTTTGATACCAGTTGTTGGTCGCCGAGGCACATGCGCTGCAGAATCGTGGAGGCGCGTGGCATTTTAAAAAATTAAACTTTTAATAAAAGTCAAATATTTTAATAAAACAAAACTTGTGCAACGCTACGATAACCAAATAAAATTTTTTACTGAAAACTCTTATTCAATCAGTCAGGATCCATTATATATTTATAAGTTAAATTTACAACATACAAAGTTAGGAATCATATACCTCTTGTAGTTTATATCAAGTGTCCTTGTAAAAACCGATTGATCCTCCGTTTCCATGAAATCGTTCCAACGATCAGTAGACTTTGAGGTCCACATCAAGATCTTCTAAGTCAATCCTCAACGTACTAAAATGTTTGTGAGCACATATAATATTATAAGACACTTTTCTGTCTCTAGATGTTCTCAACACATGAGATCTAAAGATTTACTGAGAATGACTTTAGTAAGACGATTCGCTAAAAGAACGTGATTATAATTCTTTTTAGAGATTTGATTAAGGTTTAATCACAGAAGAAAATCTCTCTGACACCAATCGTGTTCTCAATTCAACTCGTGATTGACGAACTAATCATTTGATCAACTGATTCTATCATCTTCTTTTTTTAACCACTTAGGCCATTAGAATAATATCTATATATATTCTAAATAATGCTGTATTAGATTTTTAGACATAAAATAAAATAATATTTAATTAAAAAATACCAATTACAGTGGGACCCACTGCAATTGAGCACAATTGTAGAGCCAGCACAGTGCCTCACGGCGCCACAGTCCATGTCAATTTATGATACTCTATCAGTGATTGACACGTGACATTTATTGTTAGTTAAATATTTATTTTAATCAGATAATTATTTAGATATCAGTTAATTCAAAATTAACAAATCTGATCATTCATATCAACGAACTTATCTGTTATTTCACAAACAACGGATTTAATTGATTTAAATTATTATCTATTAATAATTTAATTATCTAATTTCACAAATTAGATATTATGTCTCACTTATCGATAATTATTTATATAAATATATAATTTTAGAAAATTATATTTAAATATATATAAATAATTATCTGTTATTTCACACGAAGCTTTGTTCCTGTCAGTGAAACTTCACTCCTACCGGTGAAGTTTTGTTCCTCCCAGTGAAGTTTCGTTCCCGCCGGTGAAGCTTCGTTCCTGCAAGATTAGCCTCTCCATCTTTCGTCTCTCTATTTTTCTCCCCCTCTATCTTTCTATTTCAATTTTCTCTTCGTCTTTCCTAATCCTCCCGACCTAACAATGAAAATCACAGAAGTTATTTGGGTGTCTTGCATTTTTAATTTAGCGGTGATCTCCCTTGCAATTTGGGTTCCTTGCATTTTTATCTGAAGAGAAATTTTGTTTGGTTGTTGGTCTTCGTTTGGCTATGTTATTGTGCATGTGTTGGGGTTTTTTTCTTTTCCTATGTGTTATTGATTGTTTTAATTGTGTTTACATCAATCACTTTTCATGAAACATTTTTTAGTATATTAATTATTGTTATAATTGACTGGATTAGTTTAAATTTACTATTCTATAGCATGAAATAGGTAATTTATTTTTATAGTTGAAAATATAAAATAACATGTTAATGAGTTTCAAATAGGGTTTTGCGCATCAAATCATGACAAACAATTTTATAATCTAATACTATAATGTGCCAAATATTGTATAAGTGTTATAGTTTTTAACTAATACAACATCAAACACTGGACAATATTATTTAATCCAATACTATCCAGTACAGTCTGACATATTTACTACAATACTATCAAGTACTATTCTGACTGTCAAACGAACCTTAAGTGACTTGTCCAGCTGTTTTGCCTCAATGTGTTCTCGAATGAGGAATAAATCAGATAAACGTACCAAAAGAAACTAATTAGTTTAAATAGTTCTCAAATAAATTAAAAATATTATAATTAGGTCCTATTATCCCAAATTTTGATACTTTTTACACCATTGGTGACTAGACAACTGAATCACACGTTAATATCTTAGCGTTAATTTTTACACATCCATGCTATTAATAGCAAGTAGTTCCAATGTTTTGGATTTAAAAGAACTTGATTATGAACTTCTACATTATTTGAGAGTGTGATTTGAAATTTTTTTTACATGGATGGAATTAGGATTGGGAGCAAAATATATAAAAATAAATAAATTGAACAAGTTATAGACCTAGTATTCATTGGCCACGTGAAAATGTCAACCCATATGTTGATGTTTTAAACTCATTAAAAAAAATTTAAAATTGACATATGAATAATTGACGCATTATTTATTTAATTAAAATTTAGTTTTCTTAATTGTTGTAGAATTACTCTTAAGAAAAGAATAATTTTATGGTGTCTAAATTTTAAATGACTGAATGATATGATACTTATTTATAAATTTATGTTTGATGATTTACTAAAAAAAATTTCACAATAACTTACTAAATAAATTAACATATTACCTAATAATTTCAAATTTAATTACTTGATAAATCTATAATTACTTCTTAAAAAAATGAAAATAACCGGATACAAAGTGTAAGTGAATTGTGAATTCACATGCTATCGACTAAATAATTCGAAGCCCTCGTCGATGCAACCAATAAGAAACAGGAGGTGAGTGTGATATCCAATAAAAGATTCCCACGTGGAGATGTCGCAGCTTTACCCTCCACCCCATATAATTATCTCCTCGAAGTGACACCATTGCAGTTCTCTCTCTTCTCTCTCACTTTCACTTTGCTTTCCTTTTGCTCTCTCTAACCTTCGTTTCCAATTCTATTATAATTATCTCAAATTTCCATTCTGAGGAAGTAAAAAGGATTGATCATCAGGAATTACCTTGTCGGATCTAGGAGTCTCCGGCGGCACTAAGGGGCTTGAATGGAAGCTCACGGCGGTGGACTCCGCCGTGTGTTGGCGTTAGCCTTTTGCGTCGCTGGGATTTGGTCGTCTTATATCTACCAGGGTGTTCTTCAGGAAACTCTGTTAGTTTATTATCTGCCCCTCTTTCTTTTTTATTTTGAACCTCTGTCACTCTGTCTCTACGGGTAACTTGTCAAGAGAAATTGCGAATGCATGTTCCTGAATCAACCTTCCGTCAAGAATTGTACATGTTTAGGAGCAGGGTTTGGCTTATGCGTTTCTCTTGGATTTTTTGGTTAGTAATTGTGTATTGGCAGTGCTCAGATTTCTTGCACTGCTTACCGTGAAGCAATTGTTCGCAACATTCCGAATTTTTTCTGTTCTTTGTATTGTTACTACGATCTAGATTGTATTTCGAGGACTTGGACTTGTTTTCTACACATTTATGAATCGATGATATATTGCTTAATTTGATTTTGAAATTTCTTAAGTTTCTTACTTGGGTTGCCTGCGAATTGAACTTGATGTGCTTACGTGATCCCATGTATTCTCACGTAATAGGTCTACCAAGCGGTTTGGCCCAGATGGGAAGAGATTCGAACACCTTGCATTCCTGAACTTCGCACAAAATGTAGTATGTTTAATATGGTCATATATAAGTGAGTTTATCTCTTATTTAGTTAATAATTTTTCTTTTTGGCTCTCATTCTTTGAGTGGATATTACTTAATGCCTTAAAGTGTATTTCCAATTATAGATCAATGAGCTGAAATTCAATTTTTGTTGCTCACTAAAACAGTGATAAAGCTTTGGTCTAATAGCAGAGATAGTGGTGCTCCTTGGTGGACATTCTGGAGTGCCGGTATTACAAATACAATTGGACCCGCTATGGGAATTGAAGCGTTAAAGTATATCAGTTACCCTGCACAGGCAAGTTGTAAATGCCTCCTTTATTGGATTTCAACCTCTTCCCTTTATTATTCATGAAATAATGTGTAATATTGTTGAGCTGATCTAAAGTTTTAGTACAGTCTGTTCGTAAGTATTATTACAGGTATACCTGCAAGAAGCATCTTTTATTTATACGATATTAAAGATTGTACTGCCTGCTGTCTGTTTGCCTTATAAAGTTTTCTCCTGTCAGATTCTTTGGTGACTACTCTATCAAGTGTAAAGAGTTCAGAGTAAAAATTAATGAATTAATGAAAAGAAAGATGCCAGATGAATGACTCTTTGCTTTGAAATAGTAATGTAATTGTTCTTCTACGCAGGTGTTGGCTAAGTCATCCAAAATGATTCCAGGTAAGATATTAATGTCTATAAATGTTCTTTCATTGTTGTTTTATTAGACGAAGTTAGCAGTGACATGTTTGATAGAACTCTAGGTAAAGCTTATTTTGAAGATCTTTTATGTTCAAGCTGCCGTTGTAATTAACCTTTAGCTAAAGCTTATCGTTCTTCTTTCAGTGATGCTCATGGGTACTCTAGTTTATGGTATAAAATACACGATTCCGGAGTATGTTTGTACTTTACTTGTGGCTGGAGGAGTATCATTATTTGCACTCTTAAAGGTGAGGAGCATATCGTTTAGTAACCACTGTTTATTATCCTCACTGTCTTGAAAATGATGAAATTTTCGCAGTTCCTTGTGTTTTCTTATATTTTCATTGGATGATTTTTAGACTAGCACAAAGACTATTAGCAAGCTGGCACATCCAAATGCACCCCTTGGATATGGGCTATGTTCCTTGAACCTTGCATTTGACGGATTTACAAATGCTACTCAGGATTCTATAACTGCAAGGTAAAAACCTCATCCCACTTTAGTTTTACGTTTGTTAAACAGTGATTCACTCGTACATGGTGTTGAATTGATAGTTTTATCCATCGTATCCTGGTTAGCTTAGCTATCATTGAAAGTGTAGTTCCTTTTCTTTTCCTCCCTTGCTTAGAGGTGGGGGGATATGGAGTTGAGCTTACAAACCATGCATTCTAAAGCAGTTGTTTCATCCCTGAATGATATTATCTGAACTGTACTATCATCTGGGGGAAAGGGAATTTTACTATCATCTGGAGGAAAGGTTTCCGTTTCAGTTAATTTGTTAGGAAGACACTCACCTATTAAGATCTATTACAAAAAAGCATTCCCTTTTCATTCCTAAAAGAAAAAACAGATCTCTCTCTCTCTCTATGATTTCTTCATTTTTGCTATTACCCCTTTTTTATACCCTTAAAAATAAATAAAATTATTTAAGAAAGCCTTGAATCCCCCTCAATAGATGAGAAAGCAATTGATATGATGAAAGGATCACTAGAGTTGACGCATGTGCCACCGCTGCTTCAACCTTTCAAATTGTGGAAAGAGATGTTTATTGATGTCTCTATATGATGACTGATAAGTTGAATAGTCCGTGTTCATTTCCTGTTATCAATCCATAAAGTAATTTCATATCGAACATTTGGAATGGTACATGGTTCTTTTACTGTGGGTGTATTTAATCTTATGATTAATCCCTTGTTAGCTTTTTATAGTTGCTCATTTTGTGTTTAATAATACATGCTCAGGTACCCGAAGACAAGTGCGTGGGACATAATGTTGGGGATGAATTTATGGGGCACATTGTATAACATGATCTTCATGTTTGGCTTGAGTCATGGTAGTGGGTTTGAGGCTATCCAGTTCTGCAAGCAGCATCCAGAGGCAGCTTGGGACATTCTTCTCTATTGCCTGTGTGGTGCTGTGGGTCAGAACTTCATCTTCCTAACAATAAGCCGATTTGGCTCTCTTGCCAACACCACCATAACCACAACTCGCAAGTTTGTCAGCATTGTGGTGTCATCTTTGCTCAGTGGCAATCCGTTATCACCAAAGCAGTGGGGTTGTGTTCTTATGGTCTTCTCTGGCTTGTCGTATCAGATCTATTTAAAATGGAGGAAGTTGCAGAAGTTTCAGAAAAAGCGAAAACCTCTGTGAAGAAACAATTTTACAAGTTGAGAAACCTCCTCTTTTCCCCTTAATAGGGCTCCCTTTTTCTTTATATACGGAAGCTGTAACCATTTACGATCAAAAAACTTCCAAAATTAGGTTATACTGATTACTGAGCGTAGTGCTGAATGTAAGTGAATTATCTTTTTTGAAATTACGGAAACATACATAGATATTCATTCTATTTTTGGGGAACTGGAAAAAAAATTGGCTTTGCAGATGTTGCCCAAGTTTTCCAAACTTGAAATTTTGGTTCGTTTTGCTTTTAGAACGTCATTATACTATTCATTATTTGAAGTATTCAAGTAGTTTTCATTATTTGAAATATTCAAGTAGTTTGAAGTATTCAAGTAGTTTTCATTATTTGAAATATTCAAGTAGTCAAGTGTAAGTGGGATTTGGTTCGGAAGAATGTAATGAAATTGAGATTATAAGTGGGATTTGGTTCGGAAGAATGTAATAAAATTGAAATAAAATGAGAATGAAATGTGAAAAGATGAATGGTAGGGAGGAGAGAAGTTAATCTATAGTAACACAATTTTAGTTGTTCAGATGGTGAGTGTGAAAAACCAATCTTCCAAGCTTGTAGGTAGAAACAGATGAATTGACATATATAATTAAGTTTTCAGATTAGTTCTAGAGTTGAAGAGATGAATTTACAAATATAATTAAGTAAAACGAGTTTAAGATAATAAAAAAATTTAGACAAATAAAAATGAGTAAGACAAAAGTTATTTATAGTTATTATAAACTACTTGTTATAAGTAAATAAAAGTATAATTAAGTTTTCAGATTAGTTGAAGAGATGAATTTACAAATATAATTAAGTAAAACGAGTTTAAGATATTAAAAAAATTTAGACAAATAAAAATGAGTAAGACAAAAGTTATTTATAGTTATTATAAACTACTTGTTATAAGTAAATAAAACTTTTATGATTCTAAACTAACAAAAATTAATTTAGATAAATCATTTACTCTGACAAAGTAGTTTTTATGAATTTAAATAAACAAAAATAAATACAAAAACTACAGAGCAAATAATTTTTATTATTCAAAACAAACAAAAATTAAACTTGTTCAGATCAAATACTCTTTATATGAAAGAGCATAAAAGTAATTGACTATAAATAAATACATGAATTCTTAATTTTAAAAACTTCAGACATTTATCTGATTTAACTTTTGAAACGGTCATGTTTTTTTCAAAAAACCCAATTCCCATAGCATTTGTAGCTTGACAAAAAGAACACCTTGTACAGGACTCTGACAATGAGCATGTTTAAATGACAGTTTTAGACACTAGGAAATTGACTTAAAAAATATGAGTTCAAATTCTGTTACCCACGAAAGAGTGGTTAGGTGGTCTATTCAGCCTAATCATTTGTTTAGTTTATAATCCAGGGAAAATTGTCAATTCCAAAAGGAAAAGAAGAGAAAATTACAATTTTCTTTCAAGAAGAGTCAAACCAATATAATGGAATGGAGGGTCAAAAGTGTCAAAAAGCTTACAGCAATGAGTGCACTTTATTTTGTAGAAAATTCCCTCCATCTTTTACCTAATGACTTTCTTTTTTAGCTTTGGTCATTATTATAATTGCTCATCCCCACCATCATCTTGGGTCGACCTTCCCAACTGACAGATTTTACACTCAGCTTCTTCACTCCCCACTGTCAATCAAATTCTTCCAAGAGAGAAAATACAGAAGAAGAAGGCAGTCCTACTCAGTTTAGAAAACAGGTAATCTTTAACTCTCCCCTTTCTCTGAAATGATGTGAAAAAGCTGCAGATGAAGGTTATCTGTGGCTTCCCATCTCAAAATTTAAAGCATTTTCTTTCCATTTTGCTTATTCCTTGTTAGAAATTTTTGGGTGGGGTGGTTTTTTTTATTCACATGTTTCATGCATAAATTTTCTTGCGATTTCCCACTCAGAAATTCACATTTCCCTGCCAATTATCTCAAATTTAAGATAGAATTGTATGCACAAAAAACATTTGTTCAGAGAATGTCAAAAGAGAAAGAATTGAGACAGAACTGTTTGCACACCAACACAAAGAAACACCATTCCACTCAATTATATTATGTTTGATTACATAAGAAACTAAGGGAAGAAGCAAGAAAAAACAAATAGAGAAAATTATTCTATACCTCTGCACACCAAGGGGAAAAATAATAAAAAATAAAAACTAGTAAGGAATCCACTTAAATTGGTTAATCCTCTATACTTCCTTTTTTTCTTCTGAACTATTTTCTTCTGTTTCTTCCATCATATGTCATAGGCTAGATATAGGCGAGATGCCGATGCATACTTACACTCTGAATGTTTAGGAGATGTTTATATACAATATGAAAAATCAAGGCCAAAACTATAACACGCAAAATGCGGGAACAATCTAAAGAATGACAAACCAAGCACACTGGTTTTGATGTGAGTTTTAGGCTAACTCTTCTAGGAAAATAAAAAAGAATGACAAAGAAGATGAACACACTGTTAGATGTGTCCGAGAATCACAGAACGCGCCTTGCATTCTAGATCTTGGGTGTTGGGATGCAGATCTAAACATGCCTCTATGAAAAATTCCGGGGCTGGAGAGGCTGCAACCCAAAGAAACTGGATGTGAAGAAGATAAAACTCGATTTGAATCTAGATGATGTGAAAATATGGTTGGGGGAAAGACCAGATGGGATAGATTATAGACTTCGGAGGAGGGCTCTTTTGCAGGCGGGTGGTTGCGAAGGATTAGTATTTGAGTACAGGGAAGGGGATTCCCCCAGAGTTTTAAGTAGGAAATTTCTCTCCTGAAAAAAAGAAAAAGAAATTGAAAAGAATATGATTAGAATTCAGTCATGAATCATATTGTAAGATATGCAGATGCATGATAGGATATAAATTTTAAAAGAAACGAACATAAAGCAGTCTCTTGTTAGTACTTTATTCACTAGATCTAGAATAAGTGCGTTGCACGTTGAAAATTAAACAATGTCATTCTCTATAACTAAACGTTACGTGCCAACAGTAGAGTAAGGATACGTCGTAGTGTAAAAACAAATTCTTCTACTAAATTGGTATTTCGTGTATTCAAAGTTTTAGTGATGGCGCCGCAAATAAATATCATTGACTTTTAATAAATATCTCAAACATGCATATGTCTGAATGATTGAGCTTAAAATTATAAAAATATAAATAAAAAAATTCGTTTAAGCATTATTTCAAAAAAAAAATAGAAGTTATAGTGAGATAGAAAAATGTATAGAAGTAAATGTAAGAACATGTGTTTTGTAGAACAAAACTCTCGAATGCTCAAGCCTTAGGATTTGAAAGAAAAATAGTGTATATAATTGTAAGCTAATCAAAATATTGTAACTATTACAATAAATCCATGTAACCTTCAAATAACTTCATGTTATTAGCCTTTTTAAAAATATTATTCTTCTATCTTCACATTCTCACATAATTTTTTACTTTGTCTTTCAAAATTCTTCAGTTATTATGACTCTTCATTATCCATGTCCATTACTTCACCATTATCTCAAGCATTAATGTCTGCTTTTATTATAAGTATTTTGAAATTCTATAATAACTACTAAGGATTTAGAATCAATGGCACTTTAGTGATAAAATTAGTATTGTTAGACGAAAGTGTCAAAAAATGTTTTCCCGAAATCTCCACTTTAAGACATAGTATGAAGTGTGACATAATATGATGATTACCCTTGTAAGCTAAAGAGATGGCAAAATAAACTTATGAGAACTCAAGGTTGAACCAGCTGGATAAGAAGTTGACTGCGAAACCATTTATTATTGCTCAGTTATATAAATCTACAGATCACTAAAATGCAACTGCGAATTTCTAGGACTAAGGATGACTATGCTTAATCCAATAATTGACCGTCCGTAACATGTTATATTCTATTGATCAGAAGTTTAAGATTAGCTTGAATAGACAATTTCCTAATTAAGTGCTGCAAAAATGATGTTTAGATTTAAGCAGCCTAGAGTCCTCACAAGTGACAATCATATGAAGGTTTTCCATAAATACTAATGACCAAAACTATTAATGCTCGCTTTGTTATGCTTCAGACTCTCACTAGTCACTAATTGCCAGTCAATATGGATACTTGCTCACTGCTGTATACGTACTACAAGAGTTCTTTCAAATGATATAAACGAAGTTTCACGGAAAAAATATGATATAAATGAAGTCCAAGGATAACTTACACTTTCAGAAAATACTGGACTTGGGATTCCTGCTGCCAATGATCTGAATATTGGGGTAACTTGGAGAGGGGAACTAAACGCTGTGCTTGATGAGGCAGAAGCAGTTGCATCATTAATTGCTTGTTCATTGCAACACTGGAATACCTCTGCTGCATGAAGAATAGTTATCTCATTAGCAAATCTATTTTCATGGCACAAAAACATCATAAAAGACATTTTAATGGCTTTTTATTCAACTTCGAATTTCATTACCTTGTACTAGATTTGCGGCAGAAAGAATTTCATTATCACAATCATCAATCCCATTATGTTCTCCAATGTCAGTAGACTGGGGTCCACTATTTGTCTTATTATGAAGTGCATCTTTCTCATGTTGATTTTGTTCTTTTTGTTCTTCAGTGGTCTGTGACTGCGGAGTTGATCCGGAACTGTATTCAGAACTACCCGGAGAGTCATGCAGATCAGGTTGTCTAGCAATTTTGACCACGAAAGATTCAATATAATAAGGTAAAGCAGCCTTAAGCTGAATTCATATCTAGATGTGTTTCTTACCTCCAATTACTAACTTCATTACTGCTTCTTACGTCCTCCACCAAATTTTTAATATCTTCAAGTTGAAGATTATCATCAGGGACTCTTTGTCTGAGCATGTTGCTATCTTTGCTATGATTCAAGAAATCTTTGAGAACCTGATGTCATTGCACCTTTAGTTTAGATAAACAAGAACGCTCTTGCTTTTGTAATACTGAACTTCTGGTTGAATATTGAAGAGAAAATGCATATTACTCAGGTTCAAGGAGCACAGCAACTAATTACACAGAGGCTAGAAAAATGTATTAGATTGCGAAATGATGGGTTTGCATTTTTGCCTTACATGCATATAAATTGCGAAATGATTATCCCGATGATTTTATGCATAAAATTGCATGAATGGAAGGCCAATTGTTTGGTTGGTGATAAGTATTGAACTAATAATTCATCCCTTTGGACACTGCTCAAACCGTGATAACCCGTCTGTAGACAAGTACATCAAATGTGATTGCTAATTGGTAGCTCACCTTCCAAGCATTCTCAAGACTTTGGTCTGTATTCTCTGTATTAACCTTTTCTGCAAGTGAGCTGAGTAGTTCTGCTTGTTGCACAAGGGCAGTTCTCTTTGGATCATCCTTTTTGAGAAATGTGCATTCTATATTGGTACTTTGATCTGCTTATGATTGACAAATGAAAAGCAATCTTAAATTCATTTCATTGAGGTTAATAATGGATACAACCAACTATATATGAATTATTAAAAGCACTTCTACTTATTAAAAAACATCATTTTAGCTAAAATAGTGATAATTTTAGTTCAAAGCGATTCATGTATTTCAAACATATTTTCTTATATTTGGAAGCGTTTTTTATGTCAATGAAGCATTTGATGGTTGATTTTATTCAAGTTTAGAATAACTACTCTAATAAAAATAATATTAATAAATGTGGATCAAAATATAATCGTTTTAATGCATAAAAGCGCTTTTTCAAGAGAATCAGTCCCAAACTCACCCTGAAAATAGACCAAGTTTTGGACAATAAGCAGAAGGAAGAGAAGAAAAAAGATTGAAAATATCTCATACATCTAACTTTTTGCATCACAGGTTTATACAGCAATCTGATAAAAGAGTGACGAAGAAAAGCTTTTGTTGAGGTGAATTACCATCATTAAGGATCTTCTTGGCATTGCTGACATGAGGCTGAGCTGGCAAATAAGCAACATTGTGGAAGTTCTGAATCAATACTGCAAATGGAGCTCTAAGCTTCTGATTCATTGTTGTTCCACATTGTTTATGTGATCTATCCCCGACACTGCCATTTTCTTTGATATCTGTCCTCCTGAAACGAACAAAGGATTGAATTCTAACCTGTTAAGCAGTTATACTTTAAACATTTCTACTTAGAATTGACCATCGCTCTACCTTATCTTATTACTCGGCGTAGTGGTCTCTGATGATCCATCTGTAGTAGTTAACTCATTCGGGTATAAGATTCTTTTCTTGTTTGAATTGATGTAAGAAGAGGGGTTTTCTTTTGCTAATGCTTCATACTTTGCTCTCTTTTTACACAGCGTGGAGAACCGGTTTTTCACAGCATTGTCCGTTCTGGAAAAGCATCAACAACATATAATCAATTATTAATACACACAACAATGGTGAACTACATATATGGGAAAGAAGAAGAATTATATTTATACCTGCCTGAAACCACTTTTGCTATCTCCGTCCATCTGTTACCAAATATTTTCTGAGCCTGCAGTACACCTTAAGTAATCAGCTAGGATCATCGAATGGCGTATGATCTTTTCTTTTTGTCTTTCTTTTTTTTTTAAATTGACGTTCGTGACGTTTTTATCTGATGAAATGATGTTAGCTATCAGTAGCCAACTTAAGATAAATGGTGATTTGATTTTGTGACCTCCAGGTCACGGTTTGTCCTTCCAAATGAATAAGCAAAACTGCAGCGTCAATTACCTCACACAAGAGCATGTCTTCCTCAGGAGACCAACCCCCTTTCTTGAAATCAGAATTTAAATATGTATACCATCTGGAAATGCATCATTATCATCTTTAAGTAAAGCTACTATTCAGCCCAAAAACAACTTATTAATCTTTAAGAAAATACTATAATTTTTCTTCACCTTCTTCTGCACTGTCTAGTAGTTTTATCCTTGAATTTTGATGCGATGATTGACCAACTGCATATCAGATTAAAACCAAAGCCCTCAAATTTCAGTGCCCAATTTAACAGTAATTTTCTCTTGTAATTGAATAAACACATTTAAATGTGAAAGTAGTTAGTCCATACTTTTCTGTTCCATGTAGATTAATCTGCTCGCGGAGTATATCATCCTCCTGAAGAAAATGAGGAGTGAAACACAGAACAAAAGAAACAAACCCAAATCGGAAAGAAAGAAAAGCAATCCCAGAAGGCTGAAAGAACAGAAAACCAATCGAATAATGAATAATAGAACAGAGTACAGAGAAGAACAACTTCAGAAACCTGGGAAACAGGGAACAACATAAATAACAATAAATAGAGAACCAAAGAATAAACTATCCTGGAAGCTTGAAAAAGCTGGAAAACCAATAAGACAATAAAGTAATATAGCCGAGAACTAAAGGAAAAACAATCTCAAAAGCCTGAAAAAGGAAGATCAATCAAAGAAGGGAATAATAGAAAGAAAAAAAAACTATCCTGGAAGCTTGAAGAGGCTGGGAAACCAAACAGATAATCGAGTAATAGAATCGAGAGCCAAAGAAAAAACAATCTGAAAAGCCTGAAAATAGGAAGACTAATCAAATAGAGGAACAATGGAAAGGAAAAAAAAAATAGAGGCTATCTTGGAAGCTTGAAGAAGCTAGGAAACCAATCGAATAATCGAGTAGTACAATCGAGAATCAAGAAAAAACAATCTCAAAAGCCTGAAAATAGGAAGACCAATCAAATAAAGGAACAATAGAACATAGAACTAAAGAAAATCAGACCCAGAAGCTTAAAAAAAGGGAAACCAATCAAATAAGTAAAATAGTAAAGCATAGAACCAAAGAAAATGGAATCCCAGAAGCCTCAAAATAAACAAGGAAAACAAACAAAGATAAATGAAAAATGAAACAGATAAGCAAAGGTAATGCTTACCTGTTGAGTCCATGTAACGATATGGCGCTCCTTCTTCTTAGAATCTTCATTACAATTCTTCTTCTGCATTGGTTTTGTTTCAATCACTATTCAACCTCTTTCGCAGACGCTCCCTCCTTTTATCAAGCTCAACTCGCATACTAAAGCTTATATCCTTTTTCTAGTTATATAAAAGAAGAAATTACAAAGTTTCCCAAAAAGCAACACTTCTCTCTCTCTCTCTCTCTCTCTCTCTCTCTCTCTCTCTCTCTCTCTCTCTCTATCTATCTATCTTTTCTCTTATCTTTACTGGCACTGTAGGGTTCAAACGGAACGACAAGCCACAGCTTCAAATCAATCTTACAAGCCACCGAATTGCCTCGGATTCTCACTTTCCTTGCTCCCCTTTGATTCCTTCAGACAAACAAAAATCACCCATGAAATCAAACAACAGAACAACTATATACGAAAGACCAGAAAATCTTACAGTGATTGAAATCAAACACAAACAGCAATCACAACACATTGATAGATTTTCTTTCTCGGAATCCGCGAAAATGGTGTTTTCGTTTATTCCCCATTGAAGTATGAAGTAAGTATAACAATGATTAAATGGACAAGTAGACGTAGATCTACAACCTCGGACCTATAGAAAAGGGAAAAGGGAAAAGGGAAACGTAATCCGTAGATGGAAAGAGCTTCTTAAGAATCGGAATTTGATACCTATCTGTTGCTCTGTATATGAGATTGGAGATTGGGTCATTTGCGTTTGAGCTAAGAGAGAAGATGAGCTTTGATGAGAGACTGGTAAAGATTGAGAAATTAAAATAAGATAATATTTTTAATTTTATTTTCCATTTCTCTCTCTCTACAATTTGTCTCTCTCAAAACCTCAGTTCCTGTGTTCTGTCTCTCTCTCTCTCAAGGATTTTTGGATTTTTTTTAAATATTAATTTTGAGTTACATTAACGGTTACTTGCTGTAGTGCGCGGCTATGAGGGTAAGTTTGAAAAAAAGAATGCTGAAATTTATGAACGTATATTGATGGATGATGACTGGGAGTAGACACCCCACCACATTTCACTTCATAATACAATCTTTATTATTTTAAAGAATTACAAACTTTATTAACGTATTTGTAGCTATATTTTGTGCAAGTAAATGACAAAAAAGGAAATACAAGAAGGACTAAAGAATCAAGAATTTCTTAATACTTTTCCTTCAAGTAGAAAACCTTATCATCATTGTCAACGACAGGGTTTTAATAGTATGACTTGTTTCTCATACTTATTATATTCTTAAGATGAGATTGAAACTCTAATATAATCACTTCTTGGTGCTAAACTTATTTTTTATCTTCATCATTCAAGGTAAATCTGAGTTTCAGTCTGAAGATAAAATACGTTGACGTACTTTACATGATTATTAACAATCATTTGTAGCTCATTTGTATCTTACTAGAAAAAATTTGAGGGAAAACATATAGACCTCTAATAACAATATACTCAATAAACTTATTTTAGTTTTTAATTCAAATTATACTCAAC
Organism: Datisca glomerata; assembly: GCA_003255025.1. Classification (NCBI taxonomy): domain Eukaryota; kingdom Viridiplantae; phylum Streptophyta; class Magnoliopsida; order Cucurbitales; family Datiscaceae; genus Datisca; species Datisca glomerata. Next base: position 1,263,218 of record QANY01007613.1, on the reverse strand, counting down.
TGTTCAAACTTTATTTTTCAAAGTTCATTTTATTTGGACATGAGAACCACAGTAATATTTTTTCATTTGTATCTACAATGTTAGTTTGATGAACAATATATACAAAGCTATACATTAAGCACACAATTTGCAACAATATTTCTTAAAAAAAGTGAGTGCAAACATTATGGTTTTATTAATCTTATAAAAGAAAAACATTATGGTAGTTTAAGAGGCACCATTATGTTCAATTTTCAACTTTTTTGCAAAATTAATACTCCATTTCGGTATAAATTCTCAATAAAAAACGTTATCAACGTTAACATATATCACGTGGATACACTGACAAATGGAATGGAGATACAATCCCTACTACATGATACTCTCTAACCAAAGGAGAGCGTTTGAAACACGCATTACCAAGGAAGGTAGAGCCAGGTAGAACAACACCCACCTTCAATTTTTTTTTAAATACCTTGAAGTTCAGATAAAAGATCGACAGAGAGAATTTAAAAAAAATGAATAAAAACAAAAGGAAAAGCATTGAATGTAAGGAAATGAAAAATACAGAGCCGTGAGGGGTTACGTCATGAACATGGATTGCCCACTTTAAATCAGTCTTTTTTTTTCAAATTTTGAGGAAGAAACTGTCCGCCCTCCTACGTTCATGTCCCTTAATCTTGTTTGGTATAAGTTTTAAACGTATTGAATCTGAACCCATATTTCATGGTTTCATTTCGTTATCTGGACATGATCAGGTCATAATGTAAGACAGTAACAACGTTGTTGAGGTTATTTCGTGTCATTTCAAACATGCAAGACACACACACACGTTATGTGGAAGAACAAATTATGTGTGTTACACCAAAATGAATATTATGATTAATAGAAGGGATGAGGATTGCCAGTCATGTTTTAAACTCTCTAATTGTCTAACATGTCCATTATGAAAATCTTAAAACCTAAAACTCATATCAAACTACCTCATGAGTTAATGGTTGCTTTAAATTTATATTTTTAGCCAAAAAATACTCTCAGCTAATGTTAGTTTAAATCCTCAATATAGGTCTTTTGTCTGGTCCTGTTATATGAATTAGTAGTATGAGTCTATTCGTACTTGAATTGATTCTAATACCATGTGAAAGCCTTGGACCTAACTCACACCTAAAACTAGCTTATAAGTTTAGGGATTTCTCGAGCTATATCATTAGCCCAACACACATTCTCATCTGATGTGAGAATATTTTCTCAATATATATATATTGTTAGTTGTCTTATTAATAGTCATGCTTATCATGCATTTGCCACCTGCATGATAACTATCTTTTTATTGATTTGTAAGTATTAGTTAGCTTCCAGTTTTGATTGTAACCATTTCAAATATATAGTTTCTGTACTGATTGGTTTTTTAGGTCAATGAGAATTATTGAAGTTTTCTTTTCTTGATTCTTCCTTTCTGTTTCTCTCTCACATTCATCTTCTCACTAGAGCTCTTTCACAAAAAAAGTTAGAAATACATGAAATTAAATAAAACATATGTGTGTATATATGTAAGTATATGTATATATAGGAAACAATCCACTGACACCTCTGGGGTAGTTAGAGTTTTCTATATGGAGGAAGATAAATTGGGGGGTGCTTTTTTATAATTTCATGTCATTTAGTCTAATTTTAATGGTGGAACACCACCTAACGGGTGTAAGTGTTAGTACTTAAAACTGACAAGGGGTGTGAGTGTTATTTCTAAATTTAAAGGAGGTGTGAGTGTCATTTAAAGAAGCCTCATGGGGTGTTAGTGAAATTTTCTCAAATATATATATATATATATATATATATATATCCGGGCAATCCACATATTTAAATATAAATAAAAAAATCAAAAACATATAACAAATTATGTAACATTGATATGAAAATATATATTAACCATGTCACGATAGATGAGATGAATAATAATCGTTACATAACTTGATTTAAAGGCGAGTTTGAGAATGTTTTATTTTTTTCTTGTCAAAGATATAATTTTACAGGAATTGAAGAATACTATAAGACGAATTCATGGCCTTATGGTGTAAGTGTGTGGTTATTTTTCAAAGATAGGTGTGAGCCTTGGAGTGGCTTGTTAAAAAACACTTAAATGCATTGAAAAAACATGTTTTTAAATCACATTCATTCAATGAAATGTTGATGTTTGAGAAAATTTTGATATCTCGAGACACTTCTATAAGGAACACTTATCCAAGCATATCCTAAAATGTTTTCAATTACAAAACAATTGTACTAACAATATACTGAAGTGTTCCATACAAAGTTGAGTATGAAACATTTTTTTGTTGGAATTTATGGTATTGTGTGTGAAGGGGAGCTTAAAATTTCTCACACTGAAAAGGAGGTAGAACTTTTGTGAGCTTAAGTAGTCCAACCTTGAGCCTTAGGTTTGGACCTCAAGGGGAACTTAAGTTTTGTGAACGGGAGAGGACCTACAAAAGGGTTCAGTCTAATTCAAACACACCCACGTACTGTCGTCGACGTCCGATTGACGGCCTAGTTTGATTCAGTGTGAAGATTCATATATATTTGTTGAAAGTTTTCCAACTGCCATAGTGAAAGGTTGCATCTTTTCACTAATAGAAAAAAAATTTCGTAGAATTTTGTAAATATTGTAGTATTCAAAATAGTTTTTATTTTCAGAATATTTTCCAAATGTAAAGAAAAGAACAAGTTTTCTATTCATCTTCATCTCTTCAAAACCCAAACATAACATCTTCAGTTTTGGAGTATTTCTTACACGAAACTATTCGCCAGAATAGATAACTCTTATTATTGTTTACTCTTGTGCGATTGTTATATCCTACGAGATAGCAGTCATAGAATTGTAAGCCACAAGAGTGAGGCAAAAATATGTCTTTTGGACATTGCAACGCAAGCTTTAATCGCAATTCCTTCTTTCGGCATTTGGTTATTGTTGTGTTGTTTTTTTATTTCAAGACTGTATAATTCAAGTTTTTGGTTTTTTTTATTTGTTTTCTTCAATCGGGCCAACAATCTAAAGACATATTTTACCAAATGATCAAATTTTGGTGAAGATAGTACCATATGGTGATAATACTGAGAAATTTAAGTGAGACGCTTCTACGAGATGGCAGTAGAATATGGTCTTATATTCGACCACGCTCGACCTTGCACACATCTTGACGGAAGATTGTCTTGAGACTCTAAAAGACATTCAAAGTAAGGATACTAAATCTACAAAGTAATCATGGTTGCACTCTAATTTTTTATGCAGGAATTATGTTCTGAATAGGATGGTTGATTCTTGTACAATATGTATTATCCATTTAAGATATCAAAGGATTTATGAGATGCTTTAGATAAGATGTACAAGAGCGATGATACGGGCACTAAAAAGTTTATCATTGAGAAACTCGTGGAGTACAATATGAACAATGCCAAGTTGGTTGTTAATCAAATGGAGGAATTACAGATTATCATCAATGAATTGCACAAAGAATGGATGATAGTCAATGAGCTATTTTAAGTAGCCTTCATCATTTTAAACTGCCACCTACATTGAGGGAATTAAGAGTTACTTGAAATATAAGTGCAAGGAACTCTCTATAGAGCACTTAATTGGTTGTTTCTTTTGTGCATCAAAGAAGATAAACAAAGAATGATAAGGGTTCCTTGAGATCCATGGAGTCGAAGACCAACATTGTTGAAGGAGGAAAGTCAAAGGCAATTGATTGTAACAACAAGAGAAAATCCTCCAACTTTGAACCTAGAGGTTTGAACATTAAGAGGATTAAAGGCATTTGTTAGTGCGTGGAAAGCTACATAGATCTTAAGACTGTTGCTACAAGAAAGACTAAAGTTATAGAAATCCTAGCAGTAGCAACGTTAATGTTCCCAATTAAATGAAAATTGATGATCTGTGTGTTATCATTTCTGAGATGTGAATTATCACCGATACCAAGCATATTGGTGGCTTGAAACTGGTGCTACAAGCCACATTTGTAGTGACAATAACATGTTTTCAACTTATGAAAAAGGTTGATAACGGTGGCGACCTATATATGGACAATGCATCTGCTTCTGCTATTGAAGGAAAAGAAAATATCGTTCTAGGTCTACCTCTAGGAAAGAGCTCATTCTTGTTGATGTGTTACATGTACCTAAAATTTGTAGGAGGTATTTGGTCCCTTACTTAACAATAATGGATTTAAGCTTGTATTTATGTGTGATAAGTTTGTGTTAGCCAATGGTGTTGTATATTGGAAAAAAGATATTTAAGTGATGATTTATTTAAGTTTAATGTACTATGGATGGATCTGTTTGTGCTACTATTAATAATAAAAAGTCGCACGCTTATAATGTTAAGTTGTGTGGTGTTTGTCACGATATATCAGGACATGTTAATTATCTCACTTCACACAGAATGGTTGAATTAGCACTTTTTTCCTAAATTCAATAGTAATTTCAGTAGAAAGATCTAGTAATAGTACATTGAAAGATATTTCCAATTGTATATTAAATGGTTGTGGTTTGCCTCACAATTTGGGGGGGGGGGCAAATCCTTACTGCTGCAAATATCATAGCTAATAGAATTTCACATAAGAAATACTAACCAGTCTCCTTGTAAGGTGTAAAAAGAAATACCACCTTCCTACAAGATTCTGAAAGTGCGGGAGTGTCTTGCAAATCTTGAAGTCCAATTATCAAATATGATTAAACTTGGACCTACGCTAGTTGATTGCATCTTTAATGGGTATGTGCTAAATAGCGCTGCATATAGATTCTTAATGATTAAGTTAGAAGTTTCTTACATTGGTAATACTACCATTATGGAATCTATTAATGCTATATCTTTTTAAAGATGTTTTTTTTCCTTTTAGCGAAGAAAGAGAGAAAGGTTCCACCAAAAGAAATCATGGTGAAACTCAACTAGTGTTCAACTTTCGAGGCTACTTATTAGAAGGAAACGGTAAATAGTTAAATTGAATCCATTATGCAAAGAAATACTTGGCCATTGCTTAATCTCCCTTATGGAAATAAACTAATAGCTAGGCTGCAAATGTGTTTTTAAAAGAAAGCTAAAGGTTGATGGTACTATTGATAAGTATAAATCAGTTAGAGCCATGTCCATTAGAACGTTGATTACTTTAACAACTATACATTATCTAGAAATTCACCAGATGGATGAAAAACTACTTTTCTAAATGGAGAGTTAGAAGAAAAAATTTACATGGAACAACCTGAAAGATTTAATATTAAGGGATAATAAAAATAAGGTTTGCAAACATATCAAGTCTCTTGACAGATTAAAGCAAGTAAAGTAAACAATGGTTTGGAAAATTTGATCACACTGTGTTACCAAATGACTTTTAAGATAAATGATAAATATGTGTACATTCAGTGTACAAATGGTGCTAATGATATTGTTTTCTTGTACGGGGATGGAATGCTAATAATGAGTACTAATAAGAATATAATAAGCTCTACGAAGAACATGTTGAATTTTAATTTTTACTTGAAAGTCTTAAGTCTAGTTGATGTTATTTATGGAATTTGAGTAAAGAGAACTCATGAAGGATATGTTCATGCACAGTCTCGTCATGTAGAGAAGGTGTTAAAAAGTTTGGTCATTTTGAGAGCGAACCTACTGTTACTCTGTGAGACAAGAATTGTAAGCTGAAGAAGAATACAAGTGATGGTGTTTCTATACTTGAGTATTCTCAAACAATTTGAAGTTCAATGTACACGATGAATCGTATTAGACCCAATGTAGACTGTTCAGTATGTTGACTTGCTAGATACACAAGTAATCCAAGCATGACCATTGGGATACTTTACTTAAGTTGTTAAGGTACTTGAAGTACACCATTGACTATTACGTTACATTACACAAAATATCCTCCAGTACTAGATGAATTTAGTGGTGCTAATTGGATCAGCAGTTTAGAGACTAAATCATTTAGTGGATATGCGTTCACCTTGGGTAGTACTTTTCTATCTTTAAAATGTTCAAAACAGACTTGTATAACACATTCGACTATGGAATCAGAATTCGTTGCTTAGATAAAGCTGGAAAAGAAGGACAATGACTTCGTGACTTTTGAATCAGAATTTATGATGACCTAAGCATGTGACTACTATGTGTATACATTCTTGATAACATGTTTGCTTTGTTGAGAGCAAATAACAATGTATATGATAGTAAGTTAAGACATATCAGACGTAAGCATAATACTATCAGACAATTGCTCTCAGATGGAATTATTTTAGCTCATTTTATCAGATAAAAGAAAACTTAGTCTGACCCTCTAGCAAATGGACTAACGAGAGAGCCAATAAAAGTAATATCAAGGGGCATGATGCTATTGACAATTCAATGAATTGTTCTACTAGACACCTAACCTAGTTGACTGGAGATCTCAAGATCTAGGTTATAGACAAATTGGTTAGAGTAATTCAAATTAACACACTTCAAAACTTTAGTTTCTTCTTATTCCTATAATATGACGTAAGTGTGTTGTTTGTCGATGTTAAGAGTATTTTTAGTACTTAAAGATATTGATCTCTTATTTCGCATGAGGAAGTATCAACAAAATACTCTTAATCTTTATAACCTATATGAGAGTAGAAGTGTGGTTGTTTCTATGAGAAATGTTATAACATATGTTCTTTAAAATCTCATGAGTTCAGGACATGTTCATGTCCAAAATGAACACAGAACAATGAACTCAAGTGTAGAAGATGAGGAATGTATGAGCTTTATTGCTCATTTTTCTACAAAGGAAAATAATTCAAGTATGTGTGTCACTGATCCTCTGAATAAATCTGATAGGTCTTCACCAAGTCAAGTTCAAGTCTAAATGACAGTTCTCCTAATGTATTACTCATCTACATAATTCTCCAAAGTGGCAAAATATCTTTGATTCATATAGGGGTTGTTAGAGCTTGTGATAGTGTGTGAATAAAAGGAGTATGTGAAAGGGAACTCAAAAGTTATCCCACAACGAAAGGGAAGAAAAAATTTGTGAGCTTAATACTTACCTTCGGGTTTGGGCCCCAAGCGGTACCCAAGTTTAATGAATGGGGGAGGATCTACGTAAGGGTTCAGTCTGGTTTAAAATCACACGTGAACCACCGCCACCGTCTGATCGACTGACATTCGGTTCTTTGGGAAAAGTCACATCTTTTTACTGAAAGTTTTTCCAACTGCCACAAAGAAAAAGTTCATAAATTTTGTGAATATTGCAGTATAAATTCAAACACTTTTTCCATTCATCTTGATATTTTCAAAACTCAAAACTTCCATTTTTATTTCTGTAGTTTTTCTTATAGGAAAACCCTCTCCAGGCCAGGTAGTTCCTATTATTGTTTACTCTAGTGTGATTGTTGTGTCATGTGACCTCCATAGAAGTATCAAGAGCGGGGTGGAAATTTATCTTTAGGACATTGCAATCAAGTCTCAACCATAATTCCTTCTTTTCTGCATTCTGTTAATGTTGTGTTGTGTTTTTTTCAAGCCTGCAATTCAAGTTCTGGATTATTTTATCTGTTTTCTTCAACCAGTTAAGCATTTATAACTTAAATAATGTTTTTCAACGCATAAAAGTGTTTATAGTCTTGACAAATACCCTGAAACATACCCTTAGTATCGTCATGTCTTTTAATTTCTACATTTTGAGAATAATTCTATTTATGCAAAACATGGACGGATTATTTCAAGCACACACTTTAGAGATTAAATCTAACGACATGGATTGACGCAAATAATTGAACCACTAATAAATAATCAAGAGTTCGTGGGTTTAGGGTTACCCCCAGTCTTTAATAACTTAAAAAAAGATTAAACATAGGAAAAGCAAATAGAGTTCTCTTCTTCAATCTATACTATATTAAAAGGGGTTCAAGAGTGAAACTTTGATTCTCCTTTTTAACCTTTAGTGGCTCCTAAAAATTAGATAAATGAAAATTAATTTTATATTCACTAGTAGTTATAGTTAGTAAAATTAAATATTTTGATAGTATTATGCAATTAGAAATGTGAATATCCTTAAAGATTGATTTTGACATATTTTATATAATGAATATTTATTTATAAGTCAATAATAATTTATTCTTTAGAAATATCTAAATTAAATATTGTCTAATATTAATTTTCACAGGAACATGAATATATATATATTATAGAAAGACATTAATATATTTTTGAATAATTGAAATTACCTCTAAATATGATTTAATCACTTTTTAAATATGAAAAATAGATGGAATAAATCTTTTTCTATATTATTCAAATAGCACTATAATTTTTAACATTATAAACAACATACTATTATTACAACTTTACTTTTAGTTTAGATTTACAATAATTTTTTAAAATAATATATTTATTTCAAGGTCAATAATAAAATATGAATATCATCTATAAGTTCCATGACTCTTTACTTCTTATTTTGTTTTAGTGACGATTCATGAAATGTTAATTTGAGTTAAGAGAATAGTCAAATTTTTTTATGTAAAAAAACTGAAAACAATATTAAATTCCACATACAGTTGATTTTCATATTGACAGTGACAAGAAAAAAGGAAAAGACAAGAAAAAAGATACAAACAACAAAACAAAAGAGAAAAACACTTCTGAACTGATAGAAGCCTAATCTATATTATAAATGATGCAATTGCAATTAATAAACTTAATTTGAAACTAATGTGGGTCAAACTCTGCTGACCCGTAATATCAAGTGCAATAAACCATATAATAAATTAAACAACCTTTCTTTTGTCAAAGAAAATTAAACAATCAAATTAATACATGAATAGCCTTATAAGCCCTCCATAACTTAAATTTGAATACTTACTATTAGCCATTAGGTACTTTTAATTAACTTCGCATATTCCTTTACTAAACGGTTTTACCTACCAGTTTCGTATTGCCACGTGGACTGGTAAATAGACTGCCACGTGGAGTTTAGAAAAGAGGGAAATGAGCAAATTTTGGTAGAATTTTAAAACTTGAAATTGGTGGAGCCCTCCTTTTACAAATGACCAATATACGTCATTGTTATCTTTCTTCTTGATAGTGAACTGTATAATATCTCCCGCCAAAATAGAGTGCAAGCCAATCAATAAATTTGATAAAAAAAAAAATCCAATCAACAAAGACAATATATGCTTGTACATTTAGCATTTAGCATTTGGAAATTGAAATATAAATGATATGTATTAGTAAGCACGATCGATATTTTCACCTTTCTTTTTGGAGAAATTTTTTTCATCATAACTTGTGTTAGCACAGATTCTTTATGTGTTATTTTGTGTGCTAATGTAATTATAACATTCATATTCTAATTTAGTTAGAATAGAAAACAAAAGTAATATTAGAAAACTTTTGCTAGCACGAGTTAAGATGAACAAAATTCTCTTTTTTATTTACTGATAAAAAATATTTGATTATCTTATCAATACTAATAGTTTAATTTTCAAAAAAATTACACCGATTAAATTTTAAACAAATCTTTAATACATTAAGTGTGAGATGAGAAGAAGAATCATTTTTGAACCATTTGATCAACTTCTTATTTTATAATTTCAAAATTACCCTTAAATCTATCAACGTTGCATCATTGATTATAATTTTATTCTTTTCTTATTTCTCAAAATAACGTACCTCTTAAGTAACTTTTTTTATCTTTCTGTCGTTACTAATTTAGAATTTATTTTTAAATATGAGAATATATTAAGTTATTTCGTCATTGATATATATATATTAGAAAAATTCAATAAATGATCAATAAAAGAATAAAATATGTTTATACTTTATTTATCAAATAGAAATCAAAGAAATAATATATTCGAAGAATCAAACTAAAAAATGTATAGAGAATATTTTTCTAGCATAACTAACTTAATTGAACTTTGATGAGTAAGACTAATGAAAATCATACATATCATGTGCACGTAGGTGTATTTAACTAGTTTTATTAAATGACGCACATTAATTATGGATTTTGGTGATTTTGGCAAATTGAGTTTCCCAAATTGCTAGATTGTTAGATTTTGGTTGAAGTTTAATGTGCTAACAATTGATTTTTTTAGAGAGAATCCAAAAAGTGATTTTGGCAAAGACTAAGGATGAGGTAAATGTGGAGGGGTCGGTGATAATGTCGCACAAGAAGAGATCAAAGAGGAAGAAGACCCAGAAAAGTCCGACCCAGTGGGAGTGGAACCCTATGAAAAAGCTTTATATTATTAACTTTTAAAAGTTTCAACTACCATACAATAGATAAGCACACCTTTAGTGGCTATGAACCCTATTTTTTAAGGATTAAGTTTGAACTCAATACCCATAAATTTTCATTAATTGCGAATTTATATTCATAAGTTTTAAAATAAATCATTTTAATCAAATAATTTTTTAAAATGGGTAAAGTTGTTTATTCCCGTCCAACTTTGTAATGCAAACATTTCCTTAAAAATTTTAGAAAACACAAATTGATCCACAAAAAAATGACTCAAAAATTGAAAATGATGTCCCTGCAAATAGTGGCAGTCATTGTTGGATTAAAAAAATTCTTAAGAATGATAGTCATAGTGTAAGATTATTCTATTATTATGTCTCAAAACAGGTGCCCTAGATGTTTTTCCCAATTTTCATTATATAAAAATTTTATGATCTATTTTAATTTTATTACCTATGACTTAAATTTCTAGAAAACAAACTTCTCAAAAGTGCCATTTTGAATTTCTCTCTCCAAATATACATATTACATGTATTCTGTACTATTTAAGTAATATATATTTTTTTACAGATTTTTTATGAATTGAATGATCTAATTTTAAATATATGTGTTGTAATTGTTTATGAAAACTCTCTTTTGTTAAAATAGGTAAATTTCTTATTTTAAATTTTTTCCTATTATATTAGTTTTCAGTATAAATAATTTCAATCCGGCTAAGTATGTAATCAGTACTCCTTAATATTCTAACAACTTAGTTAAATCACAAAACATTCTCCCAAGTTCAGTGGTTACAATATTTTGTAGATATTTTTATCATTCATAAAAGTTTTTTTTCTGTATTTTTCCATATTTTAATAAAGATAATTCTAATTCAGATAAAAAGTACACGTGTTTAAAAAACTATATGTTTTTTATCAACCGTTGCAAATCCGAAAATTAGTTTTATGATTTTTCAATTGAAAATTATAAATTTATATATCTAATGCCTCTCCTGAAGTTATTTTCTGGATCTACCCGAAATTTAAAGAACGTTTAAAATTTTTTTCATTTTATAGCACTTGTCGGACCCAACAAGAAAATATAATTTTGGCTAAATTTTATGAAGGATTCAACATCCTAATAGAGATGTATCAGACGTTAAAAATTAGATAGAAATGAGTAAATTTACGTACTTGAAAATTATGACGTAAAACTACTAACGTTTGAATCTACCACATTTTTTAACGAAGGAAAGAATCCCTCCAACGATGCCTTCTCTTTTTTCTTTCTTTCTTTTTATTTTTGCCATTTTCGGCTTTGTAATGGAAAGTGATACTTAATGTTGAGTCATCTATCTTCCTTGTATGAGCTCTTGTCTAAACCCTAGTTTCTAGGCCACTTTTTCTTTTTCTTATAAAGTGTATTTTGAAAATCAAGATAAGTAAAGAGTAATTTTTAAATGCTTTATATCGTTTTCTTTGACAAATTTCACACGGTTTTATTATAAAGCAACCAATGTTTTCATGTTGGGTCCTAAATAAGACATTTATTTGAAATTTATGATTATTTTTTTACAAGTATTTTATAGATAGGAATCAAATCAACTATGGAATAGAGGAGAAGAGATTTCTTATATATTACAGTAATCGACTCATTTATGTGGTGAAACAAATATACGTGATTGACAAAAGATTATGAGAAATTTTATTTGGATGGACAATTTCTGTCTAGCTAGGGTCATTGGTGCCTACAAGCCAATGCATTTGGTACATAATGCAAGAGTGGCATATTGATTCGAAATCATCACAAATAAAGAGTTTGGCCAAGAGCTATTTATATATATTACTTCAAGTTGTACAAATGAAAACCTTAGGGGCCCCTATGCAGGAAGGAGAGATCAGGCTGATAAGAATTTCAATGCAGGTGGCCAGCCTAATTGACGATGGAGGGTTGATTTGTCTAGTCTAGCTATAATTTCATTTCCCCACCTAAAATTTAAATATTAGAAAAAGATTAAAGATAAAAACAATCAATGAAAAAAATCAAAGAAAATAGATAAATATTGTTTTTTCCTGCACAAAGCTACCTTTAAATTCATGCTGCATTATCCCCAATCCACTTAGGGTGTTTAGTATGTGATTAAAAGACTAGACAATATTATTTTTCTCAGAAGATCTTGTTTGACTGTTAGAATTGGAGAATACTAAAAGACTCGACAATACTATTTTAGCACTGTCACGCATTTAACTTAATAGTTCGTCTGGATTAGTAATACTAGGGGTATAAGCAAAACTAAAAAATCGACCAAACCGAATCGAACCGAACCGAACCGTATCGGTTCGGTCGGTTGTCATATTATTCAAATTTTCGTTGGTTCAAGATATAGAAAAATTGCAGTTTGCGGTTCGGTTTGCGTTTAAAGAGATTAAAACTACAAATAACTACTAAATTAGTGGCTAGATTAGTGAGAGATGCTTTGTTATATAAGTCTTCTTACAGGTGGAAGCGCATGAGTTTGATCCTATCTCCAACATTTTCCCATTATTTTTTATTTTTTAACCATTCAACCTTTAAAAACCCTAGGCTTTAAGTTTAAATAGCTCTAGTTTTCTAAATGCTCGCAGTCTCTCTCTCTCTCTTTCAGACTAAGACCCTCATCTCTTGTCTCTCTTCCCTCGAGTCTCCATCGATCTCTCTCCATCTAATTTTTCTCTGTCCATCGTCTCTCTCGATCGTCTCTCTCTCTTGTATATACTCCTTCTTCTCTCTTAAATATCTCACCGTTGATGAACTTTTATGGTCAGCTGCGGCCAACACTACACAGCCGACAAAGATTATGAAGATTTTGTGTTCACCTCTTTCAGATTTGAGTCGAAGCCACACTAGAGAATTTGTGTTCATCTCATCCAGATCTGGTAGAATGAGAGATTTTTTTTTAAATTACTTGTTATGTATTCTGTTTTTTTAGAAAGTTTTATCCCTTATTTTAGAATTTTAATTTTCTAGCTTTTCTCCGTGATATTTGATCTGGATGTATAGGATTAAAGACTTCTTCATTTTTGTTTTTCTAAGATTTGGATGTTCAGGAGTTTTCCTGTAAGTTTCTGTTAATCTACCAGTTCGGTCCGGTTTTTTCGGTTTCCTTTATTTTTTTCGCAGGTCGGTTCAGTTTGGTTTACATATATTGCTCGGTGTGGTTCAGTTTTGATAATTCAAAAACCGTAGTTGCATATCAGTTTGATATAATCCATTAAACTGAACCGAACCAAACCGCTTACACCTCTAGTTAATACGGTGGAACTAAATAGTACTCATATTATCGTATTAACTAATATAGTCCTCATGACTGGGACTCGGCAGAATTAACACACAGAGAAAAAAAAATCCGTTACTCCATTTCTCCTTTCTACCTTAGAGTGTCCAAGCCCCGCCACGACCACAATCTTCTCCCATTGAGAAGCTCCTTTCGCGAGACAACAACGCCGTCACCATCGCGGACGAGCTTTCTCCTTCTCCTTTTCTCGTTCTTCTTGCATTTCTCCTTTCTTCGTCTAAAATATTTGCATTTCTACTGCAAACACTTTATGAAATCTTGGATTTTCCCTTACGTTTCTGGCTATTTCACTTTATTCATGTTTAGAAATCTGAATTTTTGTATGGACATTTTCTCTTGATGATGTTGTTTTAAGAAATTTTATGGACATTTTTTATGATGCTGAATTTTCTTATGAGGGTGCCCTTCGAGCAAACTTATTTTCCACAAAATTCTATTTTCTTTTGGATCCAAATAACTTATGAGATGATATATTTATGTTTTTAGTAGAAATTGAGTACTTGAAAATATGAAATATTATTCTATGGTTGTAAATGCAAATAACATGTTAATGAGCTATATGAGTAAATGATAACGAACATTTTTACATCCAGTACTACCAAATAGTATACAAACAACACCATTTTTTAATAAATACAACACCATACATTGGACTGCACTACTTGCTCTAATACAGAACAATACAATCTAATTCGACAGATTAGTACAATACTATTCTGACTATCAAACGAAGCCTTAGGGTGTTTAGTATAAGATTAAAAGTAAATAAATTGTGAAAGAAGATTATCAGAATATGATTATGAAAAATTAAGATATCTAAAAGTTAAGAGATATAATGATTTTGGTACACATACAAATATTTATGATAAAGTGCTTAAGTGTTAAATGATTTTATACTACTTTTCAAAAGATACTATTGAGAGATTGTGGTAAGCGATTTAGTTCGGCTCGGTTTAGGGATCTAAATCAAACCGAACCGCTAAATGTAATTTTCTTCCAAACTGCGAAACAACGGTTTGGTTTATCGATTTTGCGGTTCAGAGCATAAACAGTAAGAAAATCCCAGAGAAAAGTTTTAGATAAAATTTGAACAAATTGGAAACTAAGTAGCAAATCTCAATGTTAAAGACAAAACTCATAAGTATACAGTGTAAAAATTAAATACTAATAACATTAAAATCAACAGCAAAAGAATAAGCCTCATCGTTAACTAGGTTTAATGCTTTTAAGAACAGACACTAAAGGAAATTACTTCATCACAAATCCATTCCGATATGATTATTATCAAGATCATTAAACTCAAGGTTTCTCCCTGTATCAAACTCGACGACAAGGAGCGGAGCAACGGAGGACATGGTTGCGTTGTTGAAGAGGCTGAAGTACAATGGTACAGGCTGGCGAGATACCGAGTTGGAGAGAGTGAAGCTGAGCCCAAAGCTAGGGCTGGAATAGATCTCAGGCAAGACGAATGAAGTTGAGAAGGAGGAGATTATGGTAGAAAGATAGAGGAAGAGGCATAAAATGGTAGAAGGATGGATAGACAAAGGCGTACAAGAGATGGAGGGAGAGAGAAAGAGAAGAGAGATAGGGAGGCACTAGAAATTAAAAGAGGTTTTTAATGATTAGGGTTCCATTTATGTTTGGAACATATACTTTACCTGTGCAAGAAACTAAAGATGGAGCTCCAAATCCAGCCTACATAAAGTGGAATAGGAATGATCATCTTCTAAGCGAGATTAGATCCTCTATAACTGAGAGAATACTGGCTTCAGCAATTCATTACAATACTTCAAAGCAATTATGGAAGGCACTGAAGCAATTTTTTGGCAATCAATCAAAAGAAAAAAATGTTGCAGATCAAATATAAGCTTCAATCAATCAAGAAATGCAATTCTAGCACATCTGTCTATTGTGAAAAAGTCAAAAGCCTTGCAGACAACCTAGCTTCAGCTAGTCAACCTGTACGCGAACAAGATTTAATTTTGTTTATGCTTAATGGTCTTGGTGGTGAATTTGACTATGTAATTGTCAACATTACATCAAGAGTTGACCTAATTTTAGTAGAGGATGTTCAATATCTCTTAATGAGCCATGAGTATAGGAAAGTGAATCTTAATGCCGAAAATGAGGCAATCGTGAAAGCCTTGGCAAATATGTTGGCAAATACTAAAAATAGGAGAAACATCAACAATAATTGAGTGAGAGGTAATAGAGTCTTTCAACAAAACCAATGAAGTTTTAGAAGAGGAAATAATGGAGGTCGAAGAGGAGGCCGTGGAAGAGGTAATGAAACTAGGTTTATCTGTCAAGTTTGCAATCGTGTAGGATATCCAGCAATAGTATGTTACTATAGGTTCGATAAAAATTGGAGTCAAGGCTTAAACAATGTTCAATCTCAGAATAATCAAACTAGCAATGTAGTTGGACCATCAGCCTACATAGCCACACCAGAAATGGTGAATGGCCCTGTGTTGTATGCAGACACGGGAGCCACTGATCATGTCACTGTAGAATTGGAGAACCTGAGTCTTGCTACTAAATACACTGGCCAAGAACATATGACTGTAGGCAATAGTAAGAAACTTGAAATATCTCATATAGGCTCATCTATTATACCTTGTAATCTAAAGAACTTGAAATTAAACTCCATTCTCAGGGTACCAAAATAAAGACAAACATGTTAAGTGTTTTTCTAAATTTATCAAAGATAACAATGTATTTCTTGAGTTTTACCCATACTAGGTTTTGGTTGAGGACATACTTACGGGGGAGCTGCTGCTCAAAGGCTATCTTAAAGATGGTTTGTACATGCTTGGCTGGCCAGTAAGAGGAAGAAAAGCTGGACTAACCTACAATATGTGCATCAAACAAAACTCACCTCTTATGCTTAGATTTTTATCTTACAATTCTGACTCTAGATCAAATGATGTTGTTACTGCTTTCAATTCCTTTTATTCAGTTCTATTACACTTTTCAATTCATTTGTAATCTTGCCAAGTGCTGAAATTTCTTATCTGCAAAATAAGTGTAATAGTAACAAGTTTAAATGCAATAAACCTTCGTTTCACTGCTTGCATTAATTCTGATTTGAATGTTTGGCATAAGAAACTAGGACATCCCTCTGTCAAGGTATTAGCTGAAATTGTTCGTGAGTGTTATGTCCCTCATATCAAAAAGACAGAGAATTCTACAATTCATGCCGGTATGATAAAAGTCATAGACTGTCTTTCCCTTTATCTGAAACTAAGACTATGAAGCCCTTAGAAATTATACACCCAGATCTTTGGGGGCCTTCCCTTACACCCGACCTTAAAGGATTTCGTTATTACATCATTTTTGTGGATGATTAGGTCATTTTTCTTGGATTTATCCTTTAAAAGCCAAGTCTGAAGCTTTTAAAGTGTTCAATGTCTTCAAAGTCATGGTAGAAAAGCAGCTCAACTCCACCATTAAAATTATTCAGTATGATGAAGGGGATAACAAGCTTTCAAAAAATTTCTTAAATCAAATAGGGTAGTTTTTTGACACTATTGTCCACACACTCACAATCAGAATGAGAGAGTGGAAAGAAAGCACAGACACATCACATGAAATGGTATTACACTTCTAGCCCAGGCTGCCTTACCCTTCTCTTTTTGGTGGTATGCCTTCTCCACTGCCACATACTTGATTAATAGAATGCCAACAAGTGTCTTTAATAATGTCTCACCTTTGTGAAAATGTTTCTTAACAAAACCAGATTATTCATTCTTAAAAAGCTTTGGTTGTGCTTGCTTCCCTCATTTGAGACCATACAATGCACATAAAGTGGAATATAAGACTTCTCTTTTCATTTTCATAGGGTATTCCGGTGATCACAAAGTAGTTGCTTCCCTCATTTGAGACCATACAATGTACACAAAGTGGAATATAGGACTTCTCTTTGCATTTTCATAAGGTATTCCAGTGATCACAAAGGATATAATTTTTGGCATACCTCCGAAAGAATTTATATTGCTTAAAATGTAGTGTTCAATGAAATTTCTTTCCCTTACTCATCTGTCATAAGAAAAAGTGTGCATAAAAACACTCATTGTTATACATTTGCTCCGCATATCTATCCTGTTTCCATCTTTGATACTTCCAGGTACAAATTTGAACATCAAACTCCTTCACACTCTCCAGCTCAAACAAGTACAAACTCTTCTTCAAGAACAATTCCTTTACATTAGCAACGGGGAGTGCACCACAACCAAATCTTGGTAACATAATTTTACCAAACTGTTTCTCAAAGTTCATCAAGCTCAAGCCCTTTCATGCCTACAACCAACAGTAGATAACTCACTGATTTGATGCGAAGCACAAAAAATGTCGGCCTGCTGATATTATTTCAACCAACACATCACTTACACCAGCTCAGTCTGTCCAAACTCAAAAACCATCCCTTCTTAAACATCCCTTCCTAAACATCCCATGCTTACAAGGTCCAGAAATGGAAATTTTAAGCCTAAAGTTCTCATCACTCAAGTTTCAGTACAACATGCTCTTACTATACCTCAATGGAAGAAAGCAATGGAGGATGAATTTCATACCTTATAGAAGAACAAAACATGGGAGTTAGTTCCATCTAATAACTCCATGCACCTAGTAGGGAACAAATGAATCTTCAAATTAAAGACAGATGCAACTAGGCACATTCATAGATACAAAGTACACCTTGTAGCCAAAGGCTTCAATCAACAACCAGGGATTGATTACAGTGAGACATTGAGTCATGTTGTGAAGTAAACTACCATCAGAGTTGTCCTCTGTAGGATCGGGTTTTAAAATTTGGAAAAAAATCATTGAACCACGAACGGTTCGTGAGCGAAATATCAAAAATATTTCTCATCAACGAATTTAATAATATTAAATACTAAAACCACACAAAAGATTATGCAGATTAAGTTAAACGTATTCAAAAGAGGTAGAAACAATTTATACATTTTTGTTGTATCTGAGACTTTCTGAATTTGTGGAATCCTTATCGAATGCATCACGTTCTTCGATCTTCAAATCTAAGAACTTCAATTAGTCTTCACACCAATAATAATTCGTTGAATTTAGAAGTATATCTCACAAGGGCGTTATTAGGAACTGAGTGTGGGCTCTTAAAATAACTGAGGAAGAAAAATTAAAATTTTCTCTTCCTCTGGTGATTTCAGCGGCAAGCGGTAGGAGGGGAGAGAGAAACTTTTTTCTGCTCTTTCTGATTTAGGTTGTGTCAACACACTTAGGTTAGGGAGGATACCCTAATGTCATCCCTTATATAATAAGTTTAGAACTTCCACATATACCCTATATATGTGTAATTTCCAAAATTTATCCCCTTATTATTTATTATTGTCGAAACTTACATATCTCCCTAGAGTCAATATTGTGTCCAAATTCACCAATCCAAATTGATAAATTTAAATTGATCTCTATCAATTAATAATTAATACATCTTATTTACTAATTATCTAATAATTAAAAAATCATAAATTAATTAATTTGAACATTGATTAATTACTCTTCACTAATAAAGTGGCAACACCCATCACATATAGGTTCAGAAAATACACATTGGCTCAAAACACATTTTGGTCCAACTAATGTCGTTTCTTCTATTCTTATCCTCATGAGCAACTCCTAAGGCCAAATGGATTCACATGAATAAAACTATAGGATTTAAATATCCGATGAATTTATTTTCATAAATTTATGACCAATTTAATCCTTACATCATATTACTCCACTATAGGTTCGATGCCGAATAAACTCCTAATTCACGCGCGCTGCATTTTCTGTTGGTGCAAATAATTTCTTTTATTTCACGATCCACAAAATATTTTAACATAGCACCATTCATGAATATCAGTAACAAGAACGGGATGTAAAATTATCATTTTACCCTTCTTGTTATTATTTCCTTAACTTATTAATTGATTGTGAATAAGAAATACATAACAGTTATTTGACTCGTACCATTCACAAGTCTTATTCAATGACTCATTTCAAATTAATTTATTCACAATCCATCAATAAAGCATAAGGTTATTGTTGCTTTCGCAATCTAACCACGAAATTTTTATATATGTGAATCACGCAACTCCAACATAGTTGAATTACGATCCCAACAGCCGATGTATTGTCCAACAATTCAAACTCACTCCTTTGGCATATCAAAGACCGCAAGTAACTAAGTCATGCTTCGTATTCACCTCAGGATAAACGTCATTACGAAAATACCCTTAAGGTGCAACAATTAGATTTAGAGCTAGGTAAACGATTTTACTCTAAACTAATTTGTTACTGGTCTATTCAACATATTCCATAATATGTCTAGATCAATCGTCAGAGTCTCCACTCTCATGGCCCAAGATTGGCATCATTTGGTTCAACCTAACTGTCATAATCAGACTCCATTGTCAGTCGATCCTTAGACTGTGAATGTCGTTCTGAACTATTTCAGAAGAGTTTGTTTGGAGGACTAGAGTAAATTAGTAGTTACACACTTTAATTAGTAGTAAAACTTTCATTCATTCATTAAATTCAGTAATACAAAATGTCTGAGAAATAACTAAATACTCATAAATAGTTATTACGCCATACTTTATGGACATAATTCCAAAACTCTCCCACTTGGACTAAAGTAGACGTGTACAATCACGTATTCCCATGCCCTCCAGATGAACACTAAAGACTTTACTGCTTAAAGTCTTCGTGAATGGATCTGTCAGGTTATTGACCGTCGATACGTGTGTAACTACAATATCTCCACGCTGAACAATCTATCTTATTAGGTGATATTTACGCTCCATGTGCTTGGATCTTTTATGGATCCTTGGTTTCTTCGATTTTGCTACAACCTCACTGTTATCGCAATAAGTTGTCATGGGTTTGTCAGCTTCTGGAGCAACTTCCAGAGTCTTCAAGAACTTTCTAAGCCATAGAACCTCCATAGTAGCTTTACAAACTGCCACATATTCAACTTCCTTAGTAGAATCAGCAATGTATGATTGCTTGATACTTCTCCATATAACTACTCCACCATTTACTATGAACATCGATCCTGAAGTGGACCTCCTAGAATCCTTGGCTGCTTGGAAATCAGAATCATTATACCCCATCATATTCAGGTCAATACCTGAATACACATGCATGTAGTTCCTTGCTCTTCTAAGATTAGACTGGAAACAACTTGAAGGCATTCCAATGCTCGATTCCAGGATTAGATTGGAAACAACTTACCACACCTATGACATAAAAATATTTCTCATACATGATACTTTCTACGGCTGAGACATATGAAATATTTCTCATGTCTTCCTCTTCTTGAGTAGTCTTGGGAGACTGCTCCTAGGAGAGGCTGACTCCATGCCTGAAAGAAAGATATCCCTTATTAAAGTCTTGCATACTGAAGCGATCAATCACCTTATCAATATAAGATTCGTGAGATAGTACCAATTGTCATTTCTTATGATCTCGAAAGATCTGAATACCTGTGACAAAGGCAACTTCTTCAAGATCCTTCATATCATATTGCTTTGATAGCCAAATCTTGACATCATGTAATTTTTCTACATCATTTCCAATCAGTAGAATATCATCTACGTACAATACTAGAAAAATCACTTTCTCTTTATGTATCAGCTTATACACACAGGGTTCATCTACTAATTGTTGAAAACTAATGTTCTTGACAGTTCACAAACATTTTCCCCTTGGTCTTTCTCCATGAACCCGTCTGGTTGAGTCATATAAATGCGCTCTTCAAAATTAACATTTAGAAATGTAGTCTTGACATACGTCTGCCATATTTCATAACTGAGGGTAGCAGCAATAGATAGGAGGATTCAAATGGATTTAAGCATGGCTACCGGCAAGAAGGTATCCTTATAGTCTATACCTTCCTTTTGAGTGAAGCCTTTGGCTACTAGCCTAGCTTTGAACGTCTCTACATTTTCATACGGACCTCTCTTTTTCTTATAGATTCATTTACACCCTACTGGTTTTACCCATTCAGGAGAATCTACAAGTTTTCAGACTTCGTTCGAGTACATCGAATGTGTCTCAACATTCATGGCTTCTTGCCATAGGTTTTCTTCACGACCAGCCATAGCCTGTGAGTAGGAAACATGTTCATCATGATCTTTATCTAAGACTGATGTTAAGGTATCTCCGTAAGACATATACATGTCAGGCTGTCTCACAACCCTCCCACTACGACAAGGCTCCATAGGCTCTCGCCCCACCTGTGTTTATTCCATTATTGAATTAGAAACAGTTCCTGATTGGGGAATCGTTATCCTCCCACTCAATAATCCCTCTAGCACAAGAGTGTTTCTCTTCTTCACACTCTTTATATAGTCTTCTTTGAAAAAATGTGCATTCGTGCTAACGAATGTTTTCTTGTCAGTTGAACTATACAAGACATATTCCTTTTACTTTGGGATATCCTACAAACATGTATAATTTTGATCGACTGACCAACTTGCATGTCTTCTATTTCATAACATGTGCGGGGCACCGCCATATTCTAAAGTGGTTAACGGACGACTTTCATCCATTCAATCGTTTGTATGACATGCCACGCACCGTCTTTGACAGAACTTTGTTCAGTAAGTATGATGTTGTTTCCAAGACATATCCCTAGAACGAATCTAGGAGGGATGAATAACTCATCATGGAGCTAACTATATCCATTAGAGTTTGATTCCTTCTCTTTGACACATCATTTTGTTCAGGAGTGCTACATATTGTAAACTAAGAAAGAATACCTTCTTCCGTAAAAAAAATCTTCAAAGTCTCTTAGCAAGTACTCTCCACCACGATCAGATTATAGTGTTTTGATTTGTTTCTCTAATTGCTTCTCAACCGTAGTCTTATACTCTTTGAACTATTCAAAGGTTTTAGACTTTTGGTGCATTAGATAAACATGTCTAAAATGTGAGTAATTATCAGTAAAAGTTACAAAGTATTCATAATCTCATCTTGCTAGAATATTCAATGGCCCACATACATCACTACGAATGAGTTCGAGACATTGAGTGGTTCTTTCACCATTTGTTGAAAATGGCATCTTGGTCATTTTACATTCTATACAGGATTCACGTGTAGGTAGTGATCTCATACTTAAAGTTTGCAATGGACTATCCTTTGCAAGTCTTTTAATCATGTCTTGGCTAATGTGGCCAAGACGTAAGTGCCACAAATAGGTTTAGATCAGTTGAGCGAGACTTCAACCTTTTACTATACCTTTGTAAATCAATATTTACTTCAGTGTCACATATCATTGAAACTATTGGTTTTATATAAAATAATTTATTTATCAAACGTGCAGTAGTAATTAAGCAGTAATTTCTAAACATACCAATATCTTTATCAATGAAATTCAAACTGAATCTTTGCTCAATTAAACTAGCTACTAAAATTAGGTTCTCCCTAAAATCAGGATATTATAAACATGATGTAAAATTATAAAACTATTATCAAACGATAATTTAATAGTTCCCATAAATACAACTGATACTAGTACTTAAGTTCCCCAACGAAAGTTGAACTCGCCCTTGTTAAGCCTTCTGATTTCCATGAACTCCTACAGGGAACAACAGATGTGGTTAGTGGCTGCAGAGTCTACAATCCACAAAAAAAGTAGAGTCAGCCACATAACAGGTCTTAGTAACAAATATTATACCTTTAGATCTCAACTTCTTGAGGTAGTTTGGGAAGTTGCATTTCCAATGGCCAACGGCTCCACAATGATGACATTTGCCTTTTCATTTGTCTACTTTTAGAGTGCCCTTACCTTTCACAACTTTTGAGTTTTTCTTCTTAGCCTTCTCCGGACCTCTCATGTGTTTCTTTTTTGTGCCAGAGGTGGAAAGCTTTCTTTCAGTAAAGCTTGCCTATCTAGTCTTCCTCTTTCCTTTCAGAAACTGAGTCTCAACAGCTTACAGTTCTTCATCAACTCACGAAGTGAGTACCTCAACTTATTCATCCAATAATTAAGTTTGAAGTTCTCAAAAGCGTCAGGCAGAGTCTCAAGGATCATATCAAATTGTGTCTTGCCATCTACCTCTGCACCTAATATCTTCATCTCATTCAGATAACTAATGATCAACATTATATGTTCTCTGACAGAAGTTCTAAGTTTCATCCTGCAGTTCATGAAGTTTCACACAACAGCCTGTTTAGCTTGACGACCTTGATATCTGAACATTTCGGTGATGTTCAACATTATATTAGCTGCAGTTTCCATGTTCTGATACTGTTGTTTCAACACATTTCTAACGGAAGCCAAGATATAACATCTGGCGATCTCTTCAGAACGTAGCCAAAAAGCATAAGCATCATTTTCCTCTTGAGTCGATTCAGCAATAGGCTAAAGGGGACAATGGGTGGTGAGCACGAACTTGTGCTTTTCTACCATCAGTACGATATCAAGATGACGTTTTCAATCCACGTAATTTTCACTAGTAAGTTTGTTCGCGTTTAAAATAGTTGAGAGTGGGGATAGCGACATAATTATCGAAAAGAATAAATAAAACGGTGCAAATAAATTCTCAACCATTTAGAAAAGTATGATGCATGATGCAAATACTTAATATTTAAAAATCCAATAAAAAATATTTCTTCCATGATGTTACGATCAACAACGATAGCTTGTCTCATATAAGGACAACGTCTAAGCTACCTCTTATTGCATCGAGACTCCTCGCATTTTGTTAACGATTCTCAAGATGTCACTACATCTAGCTTAACCAATCACCAATAGTTTTGGACACCTTAGCCCCAATGACTAACCCCTATGAGAGATTCCAATGTGCTTGGTCTAAGTGTTTAACCAACGCGTTGGCTTTAAAGGTTACCATGAATTAACGGTCCATCTAGGGACGGTCCTGCCTCACCACTTCTTTTACAAGCTAAAGCTTCTTAAGCAACTCGATGACTCAAAGTGACACGATTCCTAAGTTTGTCCAACTAAAGAGAGGACAACTAGGACGGCTCTAAACAATTTCTCGTGCCACGATCAAGTTTGTGTTGGTGAATTTGAGAACATTTCAACGTAAATGACCCTTCCACTTAGCTTTTGGAAAATTAGATATTTCGTTGTTTCTACAACATTTATAACTATTTATTAATTTAGAATAAAAAGTTTAAAAAATTATAAACTTTTATAAAAAATTCAATCCCAATTTAAAATTTATAACTTTTATAAAATTCTCATTGTATTTAAATTATAACTCATTATAAATTAAACTAGAATTATGCATGTACATGCTCCATGACATTTTGATATTGGTATATCTATATATCTATATGGCATGTTATACGATGATGCGAGATTAATAATAAATCATCCATTCAAAATTAACCTCCTTATTGGCTCACTTCTAATTACAACTCATAGAAGATAAATAAATAAATTACAATTAATTTAAATACTAGTCTTCATGGCATCTGTAATTGTCTCATTGTCCTCTATGAAGTTTCCTAATTTTTGTAACTCTTTACAACAGTGCAGTTCCACCTTCAAAATTCAAAATTTTGATCAAAATTATTTAATTAAGGAAATCTATTTTCCTAATTAAATAATCCCTTTAATTTTTTTTATTTAAAATGTAAAAGATAAATAGATAAATAGATAATAATCTTTTAAATTTAAAGTACAAAAAATAAAATAGATAATTATCTTTTAAAATCAAATTTCAAAAGATAAAATGGATAATTATCCTTTTGAATTCAAAATCTAAAAGATAAAATAGATAATTATCTTTTAAAATCAAATTTCAAAAGATAAAGTAGATAAAATGGATAATTATCTTTTAAATATCTGATATATATCTTTTGAACTTTTAATTCTCTTTTATCCGTTTAAAATCTAAACTTTAAAATTTAAAATTTTAAAGATAAAATATGAGATTATGGGTTTTACGAAACATCAGATGATTTTCTAAACCCTAATTATTATCACTTAGGGTTTCACAAACCCTAGTCACCACGCAGGGCACTGTAGCGGAGAACAGGAGGTGGCGCAACATAGGGGCGGGCGGCGATGGCAGTCGCAGGGACGACGACAATGATGATTTTTTTTCTTTTTCGAGGCGAAAAATTACATGGAATTTAAAAAAATATAACTTTTATAAGAAAATAAATTACATAAAATCCTATGCTTCATTTCGGCGTACATCAATTCTATATTTGAAAATAAAATGCCTAGAGTCAATAGCTCGAGACCCATTCATAAAACACATTCAATAATTTTGAATCTACCATAAAAAATATGACAATATCACAACATCCAATGATATATACATTTAGTCACAGAATATGCATAATCAAGAAATCATGGCAATGATACCAATAGTTGGATCATATTTTAAAATTTGAGGAAAAAACCATTGAACCACGAATGGTTTGTGGGCGCAATATAAATATTTTTTCCTCATCAGCAAATTTAATAATATTAAATACTAAAACCATACAAACGATTATGCATATTAAGTTAAATGTATTTAAAAGAGGTAGAAACGATTTATACCTTTTCGTTGTATATGAAACTTTCTGAAATGGTGGAATCCTTATTGAATGCTTCGCGTTCTTCGATTTCAAATCCAAGAACTTCAATTAGTCTTTGCACCAATAATCACACGTTGGATTCAGAAGTATATCTCGCAAGGACATTATTAGGAACTGAGTGTGGGCCCTCAAAATAACTGAGGAAGAAAAATCATTTTTTCTCTTCCTCTGGTGATTTCGACGGCAAGCGGTAGGAGGGGAGAGAGAAATATTTTTCTGCTATGTCTTATTAGGATTGTGTGAACACACTTAGGTTAGGGAGGCAACCCTAATGCCATCGATTATATATAAATTTTGAAACTTTCACATACACCTCATCATGTGTAATTTCTAAAATTAACCCCCTTATTATTTACTATTGCCAAAAATTGTATATCTCGCTAAAGTCAATGTTGTATCCAAATTCATCAATTCAAATTGATAAATTTAAATTGATCTCTATCAATTAATTGATTAATTTGTATTATTTACTAATTATCTAATAATTAAAAAATAATATATTAATTAATTTAAACATCAATTAATTGCTCTTCATTGATAAAGTGACAACACTCATCACATATGGGTTCAGAAAATACACCTTGGCTTAAAACATATTTTGGTCCAACTAATGTTGTTTCTTCTATTCCTCTACTCATGAGCTACTCCTGAGACCGAATGGACCCACATGAATAAATATATAGCTTCGATACCGAATCAACTCTCAATTCATGCGCACTACATTTTTTATTTGTGCAAATAAACTCTTTTATTTCACGATCCATAGAATAGTTTAACATATTATTCTTCGTGATATCAGTGACTAGAGCAGGATATAAAATTATCATTTTCTTAACTCATTTATTAACTGTGAATAAGAAAGACATAACATTGAATTGTTTTGTATAAAACACAAGTCTTATTCAATGGCTCATTTCATTGAATACTTGGTCAAGTTAATTTATTCACACACCCATCAATAAAGCATAAAGTGATATTGTTGTATTCGTAATTTAACCACAAATTTTCATATACGTGAATCACGCAACTCCAACATAGTTAAATTACGATCCCAATAGCTGAGGAATTGCCCTGCAATTCAAACTCACTCCTTTGGCATATCAAAGACGAAAAGTAACTAAGTCAAGCTTCATATTCCCCTACGGATAAAGGTAATTATGAAAATACTCTTAAGGTGTAACAATTAGATTTAGAGCTAGGTAAACAGTTTTGCTCTAATCTAATTTGTTACTGGTCTATTCAACATGATCCATAACATGTTTAGGTCAACCGTCAGAGTCTCTACTCCCATGCCCCAAGACTGGCATCATTTGATCCTAAGAGTGCGAATGTCGTTCTGAACTATTTCAGAAGAGTTAGTCTAGAAGACTCATCTGTCTTTACTCCTCTTACGTTGACAATAGTTTTAGGACTTGAGTAAATTATAAACACACTTTAATTAATAGTAAAACTTTCATTCATTCATTAAATTCAGTAATACAAAATGTCTGAGAAATAACTAAATACTCATAAATAGTTATTACACCATATTTTATGGATATAATTCCAACATCCTCTCCATTACTATAAATCTTGGCTGGGAAACAAGACTACTCGATGTAAATAACGTATTCCTCAATGGGATTCTTGAGGAGACTGTTCTATGCCCCAACCCGAGGGGTTTGTTAATCACATGAGACCATCTCACATATGCAAACTCAGAAAGACATTGTATGGCCTTAAACAGGCTCCTCGTGCCTGGTATGACAGCTTAAGGAGTATTTTATTGAAATGGGGATTCATCAATTCCAGGTCTGATAGATCATTATTTGCGCCGCAACATCAACATAAATTAATCTACTTTCTAGCTTATGTAGATGATATTTTGATTACTGGAAATGATAAGACTCTAATAACTCCTCAAATTATTCAAAGATTCAACAGATTTTTTGCTCTTACAGACTTGGGAATTCTACATAACTTCCTAGGTATTGAAGCTATAAAAAGCAACACTGGATTATTCTTGACGCAAACTAAGTATATTGAAGATTTACTGTCTCGAGCTTCCATGAGTTCTATCAAACCGTGCATTACTCCACCATCACCTTCAGTTAAACTCAGTAGTAAAAATGGCGATCTCTTTGATGATGCCACTAAATATAGCAGCATTTTAGGTGCTCTTCAGTATATTACAATCATTCATCCAGATATTTGTTTTATAGTAAACAAACAAAGTCAATTTGTTTCTTCTCCTACCACAGTGCATTGGCAAGCATACGAACATGTCTTGCGATACTTGAAAGGAACTTGTCACAAAGGCTTACTTCTAACACCGTGTTCACAAAAGCTTGCTCTTACGGCATACTCGGACGCTGATTAGGCCAGTGACATGGATGATCGCAGGTCAACAAGAGGCTATGCATTTCACCTAGGTGAAAATTTGATATCTTGGTCAGCTACGAACAGCAAGTAGTCTCTCGTTCCAGTACCGAGAGTGAATATAAAAGCTTGGCCAAAACTTCTGCTAAAATTTCATGGATTCAATACCTTCTATCTGAGCTTCATGTTCAACTAACCGCTACACCTATTATTTGGTGTGACAACATGGGAGCTACCTCATTCAGCAAATCCAGTCAATCATGCTCGTATGAAGCACATCGAGATGGACATACATTTTCTATGGGATAAAGTTTTGCGTGAGCAACTTGATATACGTTTTGTTCCCTTAACAGATTAGGTAACAAATATTTTTACTAAGGCTCTCTCAATAACTCGGTTTGATCATCTTGTTTCCAAGCTCAAAATGGTGAAGTCCTTTTTCACTTGAGGGGGATAATAAAGAGAGTAAGAATAGTTAGTTAGGAGTTAATATCATTCAACCTAACTAACCTAATGGCGATATCACTTTATCAGTTAATGTATTTGTCTATAAATAGGCAGCTTAGGCTTCTAATAAAGTTAATGTTAGTAGCTTAATACACAGTAATATCGAAGCTTTTTTCCTCCTCTGTTTGTCCTTGTTTTTTACTAATCTTCTTCATTTCTCATTCTCTGGCTGTCATTAAACTTATCTCATAAAAATATATATTACGGAAATAATGACACATGTGAAACCAAAATGATCATTCACGCTATTAGATATCTAGTTAGCAATGTAGTAAGTCATTATTGTTGTAATGTTTCGTTTATGAAATAGATAATATAATTTTGATTGAGATCACGTTAAAAGTTCAAAGACTAAAGATATTTAGAAATTAATTTGAAGACTAAAATGAAATATGTCATAATTCATGACCGAATGATATTTACTTTTCGTTTTTGCTTTTTTAAATCTTGGAGGGAGGGTGATGTGCTAGCTCCACTAGCTGAAATAGAACCAAATTCTAAAATACAAAGCAAGGTAGAGGAGGAGCCCAAGTTCCGAAAGAGATTGATATTTGATGAGATGCATGTGGGGCTTGGCATATTCTTTTTCATAAACCTCTCATCATGTCAAGCCGAGCGGCTACTGAGCCAATAGATTTTTGCCAAGTGTCATATTCTTGAGTTTTTTTTGAAGAAAAAGATAAAAAGAAAAATAAAACATGTCGGCCTTTTTATTTAGCTCCATTCCAAACAAAAAGTGTTTGGAAATGATTAAGTACTAATATTTTCAATGAGATTATCATAACCTACTTTTATTAGGGTCTAATCTCTCCCAGACACAAGATCAAGGATGTGGCTTGTTAATCAAATTTTTGCCGATCAAGTACTTTGATTTTGTTTGATGAAATGATTTTGGTTCAGGGTCTTTGTTTTTAACTTAAACCATTTAAAATGTTTGGTATGGGTGCGTAAGTGAAGTTTTTGTATAGGTGAGACTACTAACTACTTCATTAGTTAGTTAATAGAGAATTCAATGAAACTTATTTGTTGATGTTAGTCTTAAGATTAATAAAGATCAGAGCTAGAGTTTTTTTTATAATATTTTTTGTTTACCACAATCTATTTGTAGTTTAATTGATAAGAGAATATTGTTTTTGAAAGTTTATTTGATATTTTTCCATGTAACTCTTGTTTTCATATTTTTTAAATAATATTTTTATTTATTCGAAAAAAAACCGGTAGCATATCTTCTCAAAGTAGGGGTACTCTTCAAATCTTCATCTCTCAACATGACAAAAAAAATTAAACTTTTAAAATGAATTTTGATGTAGTCATTACATTACAAACTTAATTAAGATCAAGCTTCCAAAAAGTAATATACTAATTTAGCTTCCAAAATGAATATACTAATTTGGCTTCATAGATAATGCTTGCTAAGTTGGTATTACTATTGTTTCTTTTTCATGAATATTTTATTATATACAGTTAATTATAAATCTTCTAGTCTCTCTTTATCTTTCAAAGAGGTTTGAGTCCCTTGATCTATTAATAAATAATTTAATTCACCTTATTTCAACGAAAGGGTCCATTAAAAATACTTTCGGAAACTTCATTCTTTAAGAAAGTAGAAAGGTTATAACACTAAGAGATTAATAAAAGACAAACATTTTAATAAAGTTTCTAAATTAAAGGAGAATTATAGTGTAAATAAATGTCCCACGCTAACATACAACCTATGGTAATTGCTTTTTATATAAATAGTGTCTATCAGCTACCAAAATTATATTTTAGACTAAACACGATCATCTAGTACTCACTAAATCAAAGCTTCCACAGGTTTCAAATGGTTAAGTTTTTTACTCGTTACATGAGACTCGGATTTTTTTGCAGTTCAATTAGTACCATTTATAAAAAAGAAAGAAAGAAAGGTCATATATAAAAAAATTCATGCATTATATATATATATATATATATCCTGTCTCTTTCTTTAGAAAAGACATGCAGTCAAATCTCAGTATTAATCTGTGAGTGATTTTCTCTGTTCTAAGTGTCTTTCGGAAAGTAAAATATGTCATGAACAACTTTATTAGAAAAAAATGGCTTTTACAGAAGAATACAATGCAAAATCCTGTTTAATCTCTTCCTAACTTCATAATAATTTGTCTTGTTGTTTGTGCATTTTGACTTAATTATATTCCAATTAACACAAAGCATTTAGAAATATGCATGTCTTCTTTTTCACATAGGGTCCAATTTCTTGGATTTGTTTTAATTAATTACGCTCTCCTTCATTATTACTTTTCTGCTAAATCAAGTTGGACTCATAAAAAAGAGAATGAGTAAAAGTTGCAAAAGAAGCCTGAAAAGAGGGAATGTTTTTGCCCTACAAATAAAGCTTGATGGAGATAAAACCAATCTATAATTATATATAAGAGTACAAGCCAACTTTTTACTCTTTCTTTTGGTACCAATTATGAATTATTTATCGTTATTATCTAATTTATTTTACACTTTTAATAGTTTTTACATGTCTCTGTATTGCTTTGTCACCCGTCCAATTTTTTGGGGGGTTATTCATTTTAAAATTTATATGGTTTAAGTATTTATTGATGATATACATTAAAATATCCATGATGATCATCAAACAGATTCTAAGTCGTGCAATCTAAGAGTAGTTCAACCCATATTTTGGAAGGAGAATTTAAACTAAATTAAAAATTTCTCATCTCTCGTACATTGTCTTTTTTTCTCTAAATAAAAATCTTTTATATTTTTCTCTACATAAAATGTTATCATTCGTCGCCTGAGAAAATTACGGAATTAAACAAAAACATATTTTAAAGTAGAATAACATCTATAATGTCATCTTTTGGTGTTAACTCCCCGTAGCATAACCAAAGATTTCAAGAAGTATAAGGGCAAAAGGAAATGATAATGGGGTTGGTGAAGGTGCATTTTGCAACTATTCTTTTGCAAGATATTTATTATATTTCGTTCTTAAATGAGAAGTATAATGCCAAAAGTAACCTATAGCATACCAAATACATTTTTATTCTTTATGAGAGACTTTTGTCTTGTTTTTCTTTTCCTTTTATATTTTCTCTATTTTTCTTTTTTTTATCATGTAATAAAGGTTTTTTTTATCATTGGTCGCAAAAAAAAAAATTCCTTTGACAGATCACATGTAAAAAAAGACCCCACGTGTGGAACAGAAAATGTAGTTGATGTAAAAACTCTATTTTCATCAATTATATATATAAATATAAGTCTTTATATGACTTTTATTTGGCTTCTCATTTGCTTGGGATTCCTACAATGCTTGTGGGCACCTCATTTTTGGATATTAGAGCCACCTTTTTTCAAGAGTTTTGTTTTGTGGGTTTTCACTTCACTCCACTCTTCACTTTCTCTCCCTCTCTTTTTATTTGCAAGCCACGCTCTTGTTAAAGAAAAAAGATTTTGGGAATCCTATGCCCTTCTCCCTTATATTCCCATATCCCTCTTTTGTTTTGGTTATTATTCTTGTGTCCCTTTATGGATACTATATTCATTTGTTCTGTACCATGCCCATGTTGTACATTTACTTTCAAATTTTGAGTATATAATTACCATACTACAGTCTCAATTTACCATTCTGTTGAGTATGTTATAAATAAGACATGATGTTATACTTTTTTATAAGAGACAAATTTGAAACCTAACTTAAAGTATGAGATATGGGTTCGAACAAACACGTATGTGACATGTTTAACTAGTCATTTCGGTCAGTGTGTTTAGTGATGATTTTTGTATTAACTTATTAAATACCCTAAATATTTGAAAGCCACCGTGGATGAAAAGAGGGGAAGAACATCTTCTTGATCAAGCCACCCGAAGACCAATATTGAAACAAGATGGTTTTGTTACATGTCAAGTTTTAGGGTTTTGAATTTATGATATATTATTATTGGACGACTAATATGGCATCACTTATGTCTATAATAAACTTGACGCATTCCATCAACACCGAAACTTACAACGTGTTTATCAAATAGATAGAAAAATACACAATATTATTCCAAAAAATTAGTAAAAAAGAAAGTTTTATAATATCATTTCATCAATATCCAAATGAAAACATTGTTACCCAATACCTCTTCTGTTTTTTTTGGTTATAGGTCCCCTCTATAAGTAGATGTGCTATAATTCAATAGGTCTCACTCTAGGCCTACAAAGGATGCTATATATTTTTAAGAAAAACAGGAATGTATTGGTCAAGAGAAAAAAAAAAGTTAATCATTTCATTAAATGACACAACGCTCCTCCAGTTCAACTTCCCGCCACTATAACTAAGGTAATCTTTTTTTGGATTAGCTCATTAATAGGCCTAGAAACATCATATAGACTAACCAATGATCATTGTTTAATTAATTAATTTTTATTTAATTTGAATGACACAATGGGTTATCCAAATTGGAGGATTGTATTGGGTTATTTGAATTAATATATTATTTCTAATTTATTTAAGAATTTTTATATCTATTTTTTAAAATAAAGAATTTTATATCTTTGACCCATCATAATTAACATCAAACATTGATCACTCTCTCTTACTTTATTTATTTCTCTCCCCCATGCAAA
This sequence comes from Datisca glomerata, assembly GCA_003255025.1. Lineage (NCBI taxonomy): Eukaryota > Viridiplantae > Streptophyta > Magnoliopsida > Cucurbitales > Datiscaceae > Datisca > Datisca glomerata. The sequence continues at coordinate 1,229,633 of QANY01007613.1, read as the reverse complement.
CTTCAAATCAATCTAATACCCATCTCTTTTCTTTTCTTCAACAAAAACATCATTCTTCTTATTCTTCACTTGTTCTTCTTGTTCTTCTTCGACCTCGTGACCCATTATTTTTCAGTAAGGCCCGACCCGACTCAGAAAATCGTTCATCTTCGGCACGATACTCACCGACCGACAAACTCAGGTACGCATTCTTCATTTTTTGGATGCAGAAAGGATTTAAAGTTTTGTTACTATTTCTTTTGTTCTTCTTACTAGAAGTTGGGGAAAATTGTCTAGGTTTTAAAAATTGAAACTTTTTTATTTAGGAGTTAGTAGAAAATCTTCTAAGGTTAGATTGTCCCTTTTGATGATTATAACATTCTACATGTCTGAATTGTTTGATGTTTATTATAGATGCTGTAATAACCATATGAATCTATTGACTACTTGAAGGGTTCAAATAGCTATTAGGAACTACTTGAACCCTTCAAGTAGTCATTTTGATTACAACAGTAAGTAGTTAAAGGGTTTAAGTAGTTGCTTATAACTACTTGAACCTCTCAAGTAGCCCTTATTGCAGCAGTAAGTAATACATTAAGCAAACGACTACTTGAAGGGTTCAAGTATTTGTATCTGACTACTTGAACCCTTCAAGTAAGGTGAAATTTCATATGAATTTCTGATTTAATAGGTTTCTTATTTGCCTAGAAGGACATAATATGTTCCTATACTTGTTTATGCAGGAAGTCAAGTTCTAGTGCCAATGGTTTTGCATAAGTAGGTTTGCGATTTTTAATAAAATATGTACTTGTGGGAGAAGGGCTGCTGTGAACATATCAGAGTCGGATCGAAACAAAAATAGATTGTATTATTGTTGCGAGCAGAACAAGTGTTGATATTTTAGTTGGTGCAACCCTCTTGACGACACGAATGAAGTTAGTAGCGAGGACAATGATTTAAAATAACTCAATGATGAACTCAAACGTATGGATATTAGGATACAAGCATTGGAGTGTATATCAGACAATTTGAAAAAAAGTTTCATGTTTAGATTATATGTTTAGCGTTAATAATTGTAGTAATCATTTATAGTTTAGCTTAGTGGAGAGGGCACATGAGTCTTTTATGTACACTATATGTATTTTGTATGTATATTGTATAAATTTAGTTTAGATATGATATTTTAGTAAGCAAACAAATGCAAATTTCATATTTCGATGACTACTTGAAGGGTTCAAGTAGGCATACGCTCTTCGGATAAATCATTGCAAGAGATAAAAATGACTACTTGAATGGTTCAAGTAGTAAAAAAAAGAATACTTGAACCCTTCAAGTAGTCATTTTATTTCATGCAATGATTTATATAGAGAGCGTGTGACTACTTGAAGGGTTCAAATAATAAAAAAAGTTACTTGAACTCTTCCAATAGTCAAATTATTTATTGCTGTCAGTTTATACAGAGAGCATGTAACTATTTGAAGGGTTCAAGTAGTACTTTTATGACTACCTGAACTCTTCAAGTAGTCATTTTGTTTCGTATAGTGATTTATACATAGAATGTGTGACTACTTGAAGGGTCAAGTAGTAAAAAAATATTACTCGAACTCTTCAAATAGTCAAATTGTCAGTTACCGTCAGTTTATACAGAGAGCATGTAACTACTTGAAGAGTTCAAGTAGTCAAAAAACACTACTTGAACCCTTCAAGTAATCAAATTGTTTGTTGCCGTCGGTTTATACATAGAGTATGTAAACTACTTGAAGTGTTCAAGTAATATTTTATAACTACTTGAGCCCTTCAAGTAGTCATTTTATTTCATGTAGTGATTTATACAGAAAGCATGTGACTACTTGAAGGGTTCAAATAATCATAAAATATTACTTGAACATTTCAAGCAGTCAAATTCTTTGTTACCGTCTGTTTATACAGAGAGCATGTAACTACTTAAAATGTTCAAGTAATATTTTATGATTACTTGAACCCTTCAAGTAATTATTTTATTTCATGCAGTGATTTATATAGAGAGTATGTGCCTACTTGAAGAGTTCAAGTAGTAAAAAAATACTACTTGAACCCTTCAAGTAGTAATTTTTTCTCCTGTTAGTGAGCAATCCAGACATAAAAGTTGGAACCATCCACACAGTAATCAATCTTGAACCCCTCATCAGTTTATAATTACTTGAATTTCAACCAACAAACATATTCCATCAATAAACTTAAATTCCAAAGAAGTGTAAAACAATTCAGAAATCCAAACAACAACAAAAAAATGCTATGTCTCCTTCACAATTTCACCCATCCTTATCAGAGAAACACATCAACTTGCTTCATTCACTACAAATACAATCTGAACCCAAGGAAACATTACTTTGCTTATGCAAACACACTTAATCAATCCATTACAAAAACATTACTTTTCTTGGCTTCAATGAAAAGCAAAATAACTGAGGATACATCTGTCAATCTCTTGTATCAACTTCATATATAGAGACTCAACCTTTAGCTCACTGGCAAAAAATGCATAAATTGAATCCTCACACCCTTTACTCTTTCTCAAATAATCATTAGCAAATTTGCACAACTAAGGACACTCATTTACATCTAAAAATCCTAGCTGCATTGCCAAGTTAAAAACCTAAAATTTTATTTTAATTTTAGAAAAAAACCCACAAAAAATGTATTATTACATGAGAATGAATTAAAAATGATTTTAAACTGAGTTTGAGATAGTACTTACTGACATAGTGAAAGAATCTCTCAAGGCTACCAACCTGGCCTATCTCTATTTAGACTAATGATGGAATTATTAGCTGGTCTTTCATTTTCTTGCTTGAATTTTGCAGGCAGTGGAACATTTTGCAGTGGTGGCTACAAATCCAACCAAGGACGCATCAACTATATGGGTCAGGATTACTTTCCCATATGAAGACGATCCACCATGTAAAAATTCACAGTTTAATATAAGTTTTTCTCATTTCAGAGAGAGGGTGTGAGAGAGAGAGATGCAGGCTGAGATGGTGGTAGTAGGAAAGAAGAAGCACTACTACAATTTCATTTTTCACGAAGCACGTAAAAAATAAGTCACGACGGGAAATACATAAGCCGTCGTCGTGTGCCTTCTTTTTTAAACCTTATGATGATTTATAGAAGAGTCGTTGTTGTAAAATGAAAAAATGATGGTAGGTAGCATACCCGTCGTATTAGTAGAAGGAAGACAACAACATGTCCTGGACACCTCATCATTTTTTAAAATAAAAATAAAAAACAACGGTAGGTAGTCTACCCGTCATTTTAGTACAACTCAGAAAAATGACGAGGCCTGGAAATCATGTCATTTTGTTTGGGAAGAAAACGACAGGGTGTCCATGACCCGTCGTGTTGTTAAAACATCGACACAAAACGATGGGGTTTCCAACCCCGGTCATTTTTATATAACTAAATGAAACGACGGGGGATATAACCCTATAATTTTTTATTTCGGCTTCTTCTCCTTGCCCCATACACGGCTTCCCCACCATTATTGTCTCCTTGCACCACGAGATTGCTTTCCTTCCACCGTCGATTTCATCATCCCCAACCCGTCATTTTCATCATCTTCCTTTAATTCGGTAAACTTTCACTCTGACATTTTTTATTCGATAAAAAATGATTTGGTAAAATTTTATTTTGTCATTGGTTCGATAAATTTTCTTCCACCATCGTTTTCATCATCTTCCATTTTTATTAGGAGTCGTCATTTTCATCATCTTCCATTGAACTGCCGAATGGACTACCGGCGTACGGTGAGGGTTTAATTTCGTTGCTTATATAATTAGAATTATAGTTTCTTGTATAATTAGACTTTCTTGGCTGCTAAGAGTGGTTACTTGGGTATTTCTCTTAATTCATGACTTAATTTCTTCAATTTTATATTACCTTTTGGTGTTTTTTTGTAATTTAGTTTATTTCATTATAAATTGGGTTCTGGAAATTAGTTTGATTTTTTTCATGGCCATCTGGGTTTGCTTATTCTGCTGGTATTTTTTTCATTGGCCATGAAAATCACTTTGATGAATATGTTGAGTGTTTTCCATCCTTTTTGATATCTAGTGATAAAAAGGTTAACATGTGATCTTAGCAACCGATTAGTTTAGACTTTAATATTATCATCTATCTATAGCAAGTAAAAGATTTTTTTTTCTTTTTCATATAGTTACTTGTAAATTTCTTTCAGAACATCATGCATTTATAAATGATCTAATTTAAGATAAAGTTTGCATCTAAGTGTTAGATCACTACTACGATTGCACTTTTCGACACGATTGAACTTTTCGACTTGAATGAATAATTAATAGGTTATGCAATTTCGTAACTTGTAAATATGGATAGAGAAGACTCGAGTAATGATAATTTGAATATCGATAACTTAGATTGATTGAATATGAATATGACGACTAGTACGGCAAAAAGAAGAGGGAAAATAGGGCCAACTTACCTCACTTCCTTGAAAGTCGATAGAAGGAATTTTGAAAAAAATGTTATCACGACAAATATTAAGGAACAACCTGTAGGTGAGAATGTTTCCAAATTTAAAAGCTTTACTGGAAGTTGTGTATGTTCAATTGTTCCAATAACTTACAAGGATTGAGACCACCATGTTCCAAAACAGGTGAAGGAGACCGTGTACGAAGTTATTGAGATATTCGTAGGTTTTAATAAATTATTTTTAGTTGTTATTCGTGATTCAAACTAAAGCTTTATTAATAAGTATTAATTACTTTTGGTGTACACCCAATATGTGATAGATCCAGCACTCAAGGGGAATATCTTAATGAATGCTGGTGAACTATGGCGTAAATTTAAGTATAGCCTCGGTCAAAAATTTATTTTCTCTTATTTGGACGACCCCAAAAAGTTAAGGCAAACCACCTATAAAGTATAACTTCATCGAGCATTTGCATTTGGGATGAGTTTGTGAAATCTCGCCTTACTCCTGAATTTTTCATAAAATCCTTGACTTTGCGTTTTAGTTTCACGTTTATTTTTTTAACTATAAATTTTGGCATAGTTAGTATTAATTGTTCAACTACAGAAAATAAGAAAACAACAACAATTTAACGAAGCGCAAAGTAAATAGAACCATAAAATCTCTCGTATGTGATACACAAGATTGGAGGAAATGTTGGTAAGGATTATTAAACCTCTTCAGAACTTTATATTTATTTACAAATCATTGTCTCTAATCTCACTGTACACCTTCTTAGAGAGGTACAACTCCATGGACCAGTTTACTTGCGTTAGATGTACCCATTTGAACGATATATGAAAGTGTTAAAGGGTTATGTAAAAAATCACAGTCATCCATAGGGTTGCATTAGTGAGTGTTATCTTGATGAAGAAGCTATAGAGTTTTGCAACGAATATCTAAGAGTTAAATAAATTAGAGTTACATGCTCAGATGATGATTTGAAAGATGGTAAACATTTATCAAGTGGTCATGTAGAAAGAATTGACCACGATTAATAGAGTCAAGCACATCGTTACGTATTAGAAAATACTAATGAAGGTTAACCCTACATCAAGTAAGTATAATAATCTCAATCTTTTATTTGTTATCATGCTCACTTTTTTATAATGGCTCTTTATTTCATACTCTATTTGAATTTTTGTTTTGTGCTGCTATATAGGTAACATATGACTTTCTTGAGGAAGAAATATCCTAACAAATCAGGGAGACATAAATGGCTACAAGATGAACATAACTGGACATTTATTTATTGGTTGCATGATCAGGTAAATGGTATTGATGTCTCTATAAGTGTAACAAATACACTGACATGGATATCATATGGCTCAACTTATGAGGTAATCAAATATTTTGGTTACGCTATGAATGGCTATAGATTTCATATAAAATGTCGTGATATCAATCAATGTTTCTAGAACAGTGGAGTTAGTGTAGTGGGATCAAAGTTGATCTTGGATTTACATTAGTTCATCTTGCAAGATTAGGTTACAAAAATGAGCCTGTCATTTTGGTTTCGCAAGCAAAACAAGTTTTTTATGTCAAAGATCTAAAAGATTCAAGATGGTTAGTTGTATTATATTCCACTCAAAGAGAATATCATAAAAGTATTGTTGATGATGATTTAGCTGATACATAATTAGATTGTTATTTTTTTGCGAAAGAGACGCCTTATGTTGAAATATTTGACATAGATGGTGAAAAATAGGTTGCTTATGTTCGACCAAATGGCGAAGACACCACGATTATTGAAGGTATTACATGTAACTATGTCTTGTAGTTAGCAAGATGTTGGTGCATCTATAATTTGTTTAACTTTGTATGTTTTACCTTTTACTCAGGGTTAAACTAAATAATTTATAATGCAACACGTGAGTGGATAAACGAATCAGTAAATATCATATCAACAAAACATGTAAGAATTACAAATTTATTTCAATACTCTTTTACTGTACTTTGTAATAAATGGATAGGCTAAACCAACCTTTATTTTTTGCAGGGTTCATCAACTATGTAGATCAATCTGGGGGCAACTAGAACAACTTAAAGAAGCATTCAAAGTTCATTAGTTTCAAGGTTCTTGTCATTAATTACATTATTTTTTTGGCTCTACAATGTTAGAAATTTTGAGGATAACCATATTGTATGCACTGAAGAGTTATATTATTTGCTGAGATATTTGTGGTATTTTTCTGTTTTCATTTATTGTTCAATTCTAATAGGTTGACTTAATTATACTGTAAATAAATTTAAAAAAATATATCATCACAAATCACGTCTTGTAGAGCAGCCGTCATAAAACTATAACAAAAATGATGGTTTCAAAAAATAAATAAATAAATAAATAATAAACAACGACAACTGTGTCTCTAGACACCGTCGTTAAACACAATTCAACAACGACGACAGTGTGTGCAGTAACCATCATCGAAGAACTATAAAACAACTGTCGTTCTTGTGGTATTTAGTCGACAGTATTTGGAACAACCGTCATTTTTTATACCTGTCGTAAAAAATATGTGATTTTTTATGACAGCTTTTAAGACGACGGGTGACTTACCGTCATCTTTGATTTTTAACAACAGGAAATCCCCATCATTAAAAAATAGTTTTGTAGTAGTGAAGAGTGGGGGAGTGAGTATTGATTTAATATGTTCTTGAAAAAAAAGGGAAATAAAAGATGAGGAAAGAGAGAGTTAAAATTTTTTATGTTGATTGTGGTTGGCTAGAAGTGTAAAATTCTAGATTTTGAGAAACTGGTATAAAAATCCTTAACCAAATCGGAAAGAGTACGGATATTCAAATAACCCATTAAATTTTAGATAATTACAGTGATTGTTTAAGTTACAAAAGAAATTTTCAAACTTATACATGATTAAAAAATCGAGAAATTTAAGTTTTGCCCCTTATACTATGAGTCATTTTTACTTCAGACCATATATTTTAAAAATTTCAATCTAGACCTTATATTTATATAAACATATCAAATTAAACATTGTGTTCAACTTCCGTCCAAAAAATTAACATATAGTGAAATTGACGGTTAAATGCTATAAGATAAAATAAGGCTCGAGTATTACCAATATAATCTCAGCATCATGAGTATCACATGAGTGAGATTTGATATTTGTATATTGGTAAATTATACAATTACATTCACTTATTACAAGGTTTGAAATAACTAAACAGTTAAGCTAACTAACTGACTATGCAGCAGTAGCTATAAGAGCTCATGTTGGTTGATTAACTGAAGAGACTCTTGTTACTGCACATCTATCGTGGATCTGAATTTTGCATTCCTTATTTTAACATTCCCCACTTCTCTTAACATCCCCTTAAGTGAAATGGCGATGAAGTCACCTTGAACTTGGACTTAAGATAATTGAATCTAGGTGTAGATAAAGTGTTGGTTAGTAAATTAGCAAGTTAATCTACAGATGAGGCAATCTCATTCCTGAAAACTATCTCTGAGAAAATGAATATCCAGTGTTATGTGTTTGGTTCAAGCTTGCATAACTAGATTGGAAGCTAATGAAAGAGTACTCACATTATCACACCATATAATAGGAGGTTGATTATGAGAAATGTGAAATTTCTTAACAAGACCCTGAAACCTACTCACGTCATGTAACGACAGCAGGCTATCCCGATCTTGGGCTCCCTCGACGGGGACTTCTCCCTCACGGGCTTTCCACACGCGCCGTACATCATGGAGTTCCCACCCCTGGAAGTGGGTTTCATGCATTTCCCCATACTCGATCCTAGTACCCCCAGGCTAAGTACTATAATCCCTGAGTGTGAGTACCAAATGCGCTTGTGGAAAGCCCGTGAGGGAGAAGGCCCCGTCGAAGGAGCCCAAGATCGAGATAGCCTGCCAGTGAAGCACAATAGTTTTGTGTAAGTATTGACTAAGTATGTTCACAATGAACCAAATATAAGGTCAAGTGATAGACAAGTATTATAAGTGTTGGAAAAATTCAACATGTGTGATCACATATGTTAAATAAAATGTGTATGTGCTATCTTTGAATAAACCTAATTAAAGTGATCTAATTAAAAAATTAATGTTTTAAGGCTTGTTGGTATAATTCTCATGGAATTAATGTATAGATACCAGAAATGATATTTTAATTTGTGGAAGGGTAAATTAGAAATATTAATATTTATTAATAAGGGTTATGATCCCCAAATTATACAAACAAGAAAACCCAATTTTTCTTATAGTTATCTCTATTCCTTCAAGAGAAAATCTTGGAGAAGAACTTAAGGACGTGTCAATTTGAAAGATCTAATCCTCCATTTTGATATTCAATTATCCATGAAACTAGGTAAGTCTACCGCAATATTAACCTTCCGCTCGAAGGAAGGTTAATATTTGGCCAAATTACACACACATATGTGATGGTACACACGTGACGATTATAAGGTTTACATGTGAATAATAAATTGATCCAAAGATAAATTTATTATTTGACATGAATTATTGTCAGTGTTTGATCATTACAACAAAAGTACTATTTACAGTTAATATTAAGACTTGATATTAATGTTGTGCTAGGTATCTTGAAAATGAACTAATTAATTATTTGAATTGATTGAATATTAAGATTGGCCTTTGATATGAGCATATTTAGATAATTCTTTTGTTCTGTTTACAGCTAATGTGATTACGGTAACTGCTAACCTTAACAACATTCACATTTTGACTGGGATCAACTTTAAGGATTGGAAAGAAAATATTTTAATTGTTCTTGGCTACATGGATAAGGACCTTTCACTTAGGGTGGACGAACCTACCCTTCTTACGGATGAAAGTTCTTCTAATGCGAGGAAGAATTTTGAGAGGTGGGATCGTTCAAACCGTATGAGTCTAATGGTCATAAAGCGTGACATTCCTGAGGTATTCAGGGGTGCGGTATCTGAGAAAATAACCAATGCTAAAGAGTTCCTTGCTAGAATTGAAAAACATTTTGGCAAAAATGATAAGGCGGAAACAAGCACACTTTTGCAACACTTGATTTGCATGAACTATAAATGCAAAGGGAACATATGGAAGTATATTATGGAAATGTATAACATTGCTTCAAAACTTAAGCACTCAAGCTTGAGCTGTCAGATGAATTGCTCATGCATTTGGTATTGATCTCTCTTCCTGGATAATTCAGTCAATTTCAAATCAGCTATGACTGTCAGAAGGAGAAATGGACTCTCAGCGAGATCATTTCATATTGGTGCAAGAGGAAGAGAGAATGAAGCATAACTAGATTGAAAGTGTGTTGGGGGTTACGCCCTCAAAACATGTGTATTGACATTTTGATATGAAATTTAAATAGGATTATGTTTTTCTTATAATTGTTCTTTTAAATTGTTGTTGAATAATTTATATAAATATTTGAAAATTTCATATTCATTAATGAGGCTATGATCTTGTATTAGTACGAAATGATTAAGATCATAGATAATGAATAAAATTGTCATCAACATATTAAAGTATGAAATCTTTAATGAATGGTTGCTAGTACGGTTCACTAAGCATTATGAATGCGTGTGATCTAGATCCGGATCATTGATTCTTAGTGAAAGTACTTTATATAACAAGATTATATATGACATGACTGATGTGATTAATATCTTTATTAACGTACCGTTTATCATAAAGATTTAATACTGTGGATCAGTCTGAATCCTGAGTAGTCATGAACTCTTATGCATGTCCACATGATCTTTTGATTCACTCGTTAAGGTATGTTTGTTAATCAGGTTAGTGACTTTTGTTTTGGAGATTCAGTGAGGTGGATGGCTAGGGACATGATCTTACAAGATTTAGAATTTAAGCTTTCCTATCGTATCGTATATTGGTTCTTTTAAGTGTTCATTTTGGATCTGAATGGTTATTGAGCTTAAATTTATAATAAGATGATAAATTAGCCATTCACTAGTAAATTAATGGTACTTAATGATCAAGAGATAATTACAAGGGTAAAATGATAATTTTGACCAGTTATAATTTACGAACCAATAATTGGAGTACAAAATTACATGAAATGATTATGTCAGTGGATTACATGAGAATACTCTGTAAATACATTCTATAATCTCTAAGAGTGCGATTCCATTTTTATAGTCGAGTACTAATGAAATTAATAAATAATATTATTTAATTAAAGAGTTTAATTAATAATCTGGTTTATTGAAGTGTAGGATTATAAATCCATAGTCCTCAAATCACCTCTATATTACGATGTCTAGGGTGTGAGAATTTCAGGACATGAGAAAAGGACTGACTTGCAAAATGAATTTTTATTTTGAGGCAAGTACATAATTATGAGATAATTATGTGTTATTAATTAATTAAATTATTTATTTATTTAAATATAATTTTCAGAAATTATATATATATATACAAATAATTATCGATAAGTGAGACAGAATGTATTATTAGATAATTAAATTATTATTAGATAATAATTTAAATCAAATAAATATGTTATTTATGAAATAACAGATACGTTAGTTGATAGGGATAATCAGATATGTTAATTTTTAATTAACTAATATCTAGATAATTATTTGATTAAAATAAATATTTAATTCACAGTAATTACCATGTGTCATTCACTGATAGAGTATCAGAAATTGACATGAACTATTGTGGTACCACATGGCACGACAGTAGTAAGTGTGCAACATTGTAGTGCCATATGTCACTACAATAGTGAGTGGGCAACACTATACTGTCACCTGGCACTACAGTGGTGCCGTAAGGCACTGTGCTGGCTCAGGTCCCACTGTAATTGATAATTTTATAATTAAATATTATTTCAATTTATTTCTGAAAATATGATACGCTATTATCTAGAATATATACAGATATTATTCTAATATCCTAAGTTGTTGAAAGAAGAGGAGAGAATCAATTGATCAAATCATCAGTTCATCAATCAAGAAATAAATTGAGAACATGATTGGTGTCAGAAAGATTTTCTTTTGTGATTAAACGTAATCAAATCTCTAAAAGAATAATCATCACGTTCTTTTAGAGAATCATCTAACAGAAGTCCTTCTCAGTAAAACTCTAGATCTCATGTGTTTAGAATATCTAGAGACAGAAAAAATGTCTTGTAATATTCTACGCGCCCACACACATCCCAGTGCGTTGAGGTCGACTTGGAAGATCTTGGTGTGGATCTTAGAGTCTACTGATCGTTGGAATGATTTTGTGGGAACGAAGAATCGATCGGTTTTTGCAAGGACACTTGATATTACTACAAGAGGTATATGATTCCTAATTTTGTATGTTGTAGATTTAACTTATAAATTTATAATGAATCCTGATTGATTCAAAAAATGTTTTCAATAAAAAGTTTCATTTGATTATTTGTGGCATTGCATAAGTTTTGTTTTATTAAAAGATTCAAGTTTTAGTAAAAGTTCAATTTTTTTAAAAGGTCACGCTCTTTCACGCTTTCACCGTGCACGTACCGCGACGACCAACAAGTGGTATTAAAGCGGTCTTTATATATTTATGTGTTAAATATTGTGTGGGTTTTCTTGCATTATTTATATAATATGAGATATGTATGATGATGAATAGTTATATTTTTTGAATGTATAGAAAATAATGGATCGTTAATTGTATGGTGATTATTGGGTTAGACTTTGTTTTTAATTTTTCCTAGATCTTGTGTAAGCCGAATTGAGGCGTATGAATTTTTGTAATTTTATTGTAATTATTCTGAATATGAGAAGAAGAAGAACGCATGAGAAGAATAGTAGAAATTTATTGTTCATGCGGAAACACTGTTCATCCGTGAAAATATTGTTAATCTACGAAAACACTGCTCACGCCAGAAATTTACTATTCTGGAGGAGGTGAATAGTGCCGACGGTACTGTACCAGCGGTGGACAGTGGCTGCCAGCGGTTGTTGATGGTGGGACGTGTAGCCAGTTATGGACGACGATCGGAGAGTCATATCATCGGTGACAACTGTTGTTATGTTTTATTAAAATTTTCAACAAACCATGCAACCAACTCTATCACGTAAGTGTTTCTTTAAAACTCAAACTCTTTTAATTTTTCATTTTAATTTTGAAATTAATGTAGTTTTAAAATGAATTATTCATTTTGATTTTATGAAAATTAAGATTTTATGAAAATTAAAAATTAATAGGTTGGTTGAGTTTGACCCAAGTTTGACCAAATCAAATAAAATAACTCAAAGTCAACTATATTAAAAGCCATAATTATAGAAATTATTTTAATTAAGAAAAATAGCTTTTCTAATTAAAAAGGGTTTTGTTCAAAGTTTGAAGATTATGAAGATGGACATCAATAGGAGAATGTAATATTTGGGAAATATGCATTCTTGAAGTCCGCTTTGTAATTTAATTTCTTTATTTCAAGGGTTGTAATTTAGAAATACCCAATAGTCACTCGGTCCATTATTATTTTATTTAATTGTTATGTTTGATAACATATCCATGCATTAGTCGATCACATGTCATACTTGAAAATCCTACACAGTTATATTTAATCATGTATCTCATTTGTAAAAACATAATTTATTAGGATTATCCTAATATGTTTATATGTATTGCTTTATGAAATCAATTGCATGTAAACTGCTAGGTTTTAACTAGTTAAAATTTAATAATCACACCACACTAAAGGAGGCTATAGTAACATTTAGGTTAGCCGACTTTAGTAAAAGAGTTTTATTAAAGTTTGATGAATATAATTAATTAGTTAATCTAATTTCACTTAATTATGACTTAGGCGTTTCAGAAAGTTAAATGAACTTAGACCAATGAGATTGAATTAACTGATAATTAAATATTCATAGGGTTATTATTTTAACTAGTAATTAATTTGGAATCAATTGATAAGTTAAAATAGAAACACATTATCCTAAAATAGTGAGTGGGAGAAGGTTGACATGTCAATGTAACCTATGGTCTCCAACATTAGTACAACATCGTGAGGTGCAGTGAGGGCCTCTCGATGGCTTTGTTTTCATCCCCCTAAGGAAGGTTTTGAGTTATACCAATACCAATGTTGGACTTCTTAAGAAGATAGGAGGAAGTGATGTAATTTAGTTTTGACCGACTCTAAAGCGACATATTCTAAATGAAGTCATGCAATCTGAAATGATGGGTTACACTGACAGAGTCACAATTAAGCTTTCATGTGGATAGTTGTGACTTGACTAAACAAGCGATACGTTATTGTTAAAAGAGAGAATATGAGATATTTTAAGTTTAAATTAATAAGGATGAGAATGTCTCATAGACAGTCTGAGGTTAATCTGATTGACCCTAAGGCGGCACATTATCCTTGGGTTGTTTTATCGTGATTAGTGAATGCTAAATTTATGTGTTTATCATGATTGCATTCATGCATCACGTTTACTTTTCGAATTCTAGATATTTATCAATTATATTGAATCATGTATGTTTTAAATTTCAGTTATCAATGTTATGTCTACTATGGGCAACCCTGTTACTGCTTTATTCGCTCTTGAAAAATTGAATGGTGATAATTTTGTACGTTGAAAATCAAATATGAACTTAATGCTGATTTGTGAGAACCATAAGTTCATTCTTATTGAGGAATGTCCTGAGGAGCCCGCCGCTAACGCGTATAAGAATGGTGGGACAAATATGATGCGTGGATCATATCAAACAACAAGGCAAAGTGCTACATGCTTGTGAGCATGAATAATGCTCTAAGAACCAAGCATGAAGGCATGGAGACTGCCTATGAGATAATGGAATCTTTACAGGCAATGTTTGGGCAGCAGTCCGATCAAAGTCGTCATGAGATCACTAGGAGCTATATGACAACTAAGATGAGGAAGGATACTTCTGTTTGAGAACATGTTTTGAACATGATCAACATAATGCACGAGGCAGAAGTACGTAAGACGATCATTGATGAGCGAACTTAAGTTAGCATCATACTAGAGTCGCTCACACCAGCTTTTTCTGCATTCACGACCAACTATGTTTTGAACAAGTTACAATTCAACATGACCCAATTATTAAATGAATTGCAAACTTTTGAGTCACTCAACCTTAGAATGGCCAAAGAGGGCGAGACAAATGTTGTCGAGTAAAAGCTTTCTTCCAATATTGTTAAAAATAAGAAAATGAAGAAGAACAATGGTAAGGATGAGAGTAAGAACAAAAGAGTAAAGAAAGTCAAGACATCGCCGAAAGTCAAGAAGAGCAAGAAAGACAACAAGCCTAAAGGAAAGTGTTTCCGCTGTGGGGTTTAAGGTCATTAGAAGAGAGACTGTTACAAGTATTTCTCTGAGGTGAAAAAGAAAGGTAAATATGATTTACTTATACTTGAAGCTTGTTTAGTAGAATATGATTTGTCATCCTTGGTTTAGGAGCCAGCAACTATGTATGTTTTTCTTTGCAGATGCTTGATTCGTCAAGGGAGCTGGCTGATGGCGAGGTTGTTTTGAGAGTTGGCAGCAGTGCGCTCATGTAAGCTAAAGCATTAGGGACAGTCCATTTACTTTTTGGATATACTTAGTTATGAATGATGTTTATTATATTCTTGGTTTTTCGAGGAATTTGATTTCTCTTTCATTTTTGCAAGAACATTTATTCGAAATTTCTTTCATTAATAAATAGTTTATTATTTCTAAGAATGGATTCGATATTTGTCATGCTAAAATTATAAACTGATTGTATATACTTAAACCGAGTAAATGGGCATTAACAATTATAAATTATGTAAAGTAGCAAAACCTAAAAATTACAAACGACAAAGAGTTTCTTAAGATGATAATACATATTTATGGCATCTTAGTTTGAGACATATTAATTTAGATAGGTTAGACATGTTAACAAAGCATGGTGCTTTGAGAAAGCTACAAGTTTGAACTCTTTCTGCTTGTGAATCCTGTCTAGAGGGTAAAATTACCAAGAGACCATTCAGAGGAAAGGGCCAAAGAGCCAAGGAACCACTTGAGTTAGTACATAGTGATGTCTAAGGACCGATCAATGTACACGCTAGAGGTAGGTATGAGTATTTTGTCACTTTCATTGATGACTACTCAAGATATAGTTATAGTTACCTAAGGATCGATCAATGTACAAGCTATGATTATAGTACATAGTGATGTTTAAAGACTTCAAAGCTGAAGATAAAAATCAATTAGGTAAATCATTGAAAACCCTTCAATCTGATCGAGGTGGTGAATACTTGGATTTAGAATTTGAGGATTATTTGCCAGAGTGTGGAATCCTATCCCAACCCACAGCACCTGGAAGACCACAGCAAAATTGAGTTGCAGAGAGGAAAAACTGAACCTTATTGGATATGGTTAGGTCGATGTTAAGCTACTCATCATTGTCACTTACATTTTGGGATATGCACTACACACAACAACTTACATTTTGAATGTAGTGCCATCTAAGTTTATAAGTAAGATGCCTTTGGAGTTATGGAATGGCTCCCAACCTAGTTTACATCATTTCTATATATGGGGATGTCCAGCTCATGTTCTTAGACTCAAGCTCGAAAAGTTAGACTCAATGTCTGAGGTATGTATATTCGTTGGCTATTCTCTAGAGACTAGAGGTGGGTACTTCTATACTCATAATGATCAAAGGGTGTTTTTGTCGACAAATGCAACCTTTCTTGAGCATGACTATACACAAAACTACAAACCTCAGAGCAAAGTAGTTCTCGAGGAATTAGTGACTGATGAGATCAGACCACCTTCAATTTCTACTGATAAATGACAAACCAGAGAAACCATAGTTCATGCAAAGGAAACTCCGATTTAACGTCATAGTGGGAGGGTTGTGAGACAACCAGTTCGCTACGAACTAGAGGCACATATCCTAGTGTCAGACACTAATAAAGATGATCCATTATCTTATGAAGAATCAATGGATCATCCTGAAAAGGAGAAATGGTAAGATGCCGCGAACTAGGAAATGGAATCTATGTATTCCAATTCCATCTAGAAACTAGTAGATCCACTTGAAGATGTCACGCCCATTAGATTTAAATGGATCTTCAAGAAGAAAATGGTGTAGATGAGAAAGTAGAAACTTTCAAGGCACGGTTAGTAGCCAAGGTTTATCCACAAAATGAGGGAGTCAATTATGAAAAAATATTCTCCCCTACGGCCATGCTAAAATCCATTCGCATCCTTTTATCCATAGCCGCTAGTTTTGACTATAAGATATTGCAAATGGACATTAAGACAACCTTTCTGAATGGCTCTCTTGAAGAAAACATCTACAGATGCAACCAGAAGGGTTCGTACAGAAGTTGCAAGATCAGAAAGTATGCAATTTGCTTAAATATATTTATGGATTAAAGTAAGCATCTAGATCTTGGAATCTTACCTTTGATGAGATTATAAAGTCTTATGGTTTCGAGTAAAGTATTGACAAAGCCTATGTTTATACATACACCAAAGATAAGGTAATGGTTTTCTTAGTTCTTTATGTTGATGATATTTTACTCATTGAGAATGATGTAGAAACTTTGTCAAAGGTAAAAAAGTTGTTAGCTGAAAAATTTCAAAAGTAAGATTTGAGAGAAGCGAGATATGTTCTAGGCATCGAAATCCTAAAGGATAGAAAGAACAAGTTATTGACACTTTCTCAGGCATCTTATATTGATAAGGAGTTGGAGAGATTCTCTTTGGAGAATTTCAAAAAAGGTCAACAATCGACCAGACATGGAATTATCCTCTCCAAGGAACAATGTCCTAAGACACCTTAGGAGGGAGAGGTTATGAGAAAGGTTCCTTATGTTTCAGCAGTTGGAAGTCTCATGTATGTCATGTTGTGTACGAGACCGGAGATCTATGATGTAGTGGGAATTATTAGTCGTTATCAATCGAATCTAGGTTTGAAACACTGAATTGCAATAAAAAACATTCTCAAGTATCTTAGGAGAACGAGAAACTATATGTTTGTTTATTCAAGTGGAGACCTGAACCCCACTTGATTTACTGATTCTAATTTTCAATCAGATAGAGACAATCGAAGGACAATATCTGGATCAATATTCATCCTAGGTGGATGAGCTATAGTCTGGAGAAGTATTAAACAATCCAGAATTGTAGATTTCACTATGGAAGTCGAAAGAGACGGTATGACTCAGAAAGTTCTATTTTGATATGAAAGTAGTTCTTAATATGGACAAGCAATTGATCCTGTACTGTGATAACAGTGTGGCGGTAGAAAATTCCAAGGAATTGAGGAGTTACAAGAGGGGCAAGCACATAGAGAGGAAATATCATCTTATAAGAGAGATCACGCGTCGAATGGATGTGATTGTTATGAATTAACATCGGAATAGAACCTTGTTGATCCTTTTACAAAGACATTTCCTGTGAAATCATTTGAGGGTCACGTGCATAACATGAGACTAAAAAAGATGTCATATTTGCTTTAGGACAAGTGGAAGATTGTTGGGGGTTATGCCTCAAAGCATGTGTATTGATATTTTGATATGAAATTTAAAGAAGATTACATTTTTCTTATAATTGTTCTTTTAAATTATTGTTGAATAATTTATATAAATATCTAAAAATTTCATATTCATTAATGCGACTATGATCTTGTATTAGTATGAAAGGATTAAAACCATAGATAATGAATAAAATTGTCAACAACATATTAAAGTATAGAATGATTGTTAGTACGGTTCACTAAGCATTATGAATGCGTGCGATTTAGATCCAGATCATTGATGTGGATAGATATCTTTGTGAAAGTACTTTATATAATAAGATTATATATGACACGCCCGATGTGAATTAATATATTTATTAACGTGCCATTTATCATAAAAATTTAATACACATCAGTTCGATGATCATATGTAGATCAATCTGAATCCTGAGTAGTAATGAGTTTCTATACATGCTACTGGATATTTTGATTCACTCATTAAAGTCTGTTTGTTAATTAGGCTAGTGATTTTTGTTTTGGAGATTCAATGACATGGATGGCTGTGGACATGATCTTACAAGATTTGGAATCTAAGTTTTCCTGAAGGATCATATATTAGTTCTCTTAAGTGTTAATTCTGGAAATGAATGATTATTGAGCTCAAATTTACAATAATATTATAAATTAGCCTTTCACTAGTAAATTAATGGTACTTAAGGATCGAAAGGTAATTAGAAGGGTAAAATGATAATTTTGACTAGTTCTAATTAACGCACCAATATTTGGAAGACAAAACTACATGAAATAATTATATCAATGGACTACATGAGAATACCCTGTAAATACATTCTCTAATCTCTAAGAGTGCAATTCCATATTTATAGTGGAGTAATAATGAAATTAATAAAAAAAATTATTTAATTAAATAGTTTAATTAATAATATGATTTATTGAAGCTTAGGATTATAAGTCTATGGTCCCCAAGTCACCCCTATACTACACTGTCTAGGGTGTGAGGATTTCAGGACATGAGAAAAGTACTGACTTGCAAAAGAAATTTTTATTTTTGGGCAAGTACATAATTATGAGATAATTATGTGTGATTAATTAATTAAAAAGTTAATTAATTGAGTTATTTATAGTTAAATATAATTTTCATAAATTATATATATATATATTCATATAATTATCAATGTTTTTAATTATCGATAAGTGAGACACAATATCTAATTTGTGAAATTAGATAATTATATTATTATTAGATAATAATTTAAATAAACTAAATCTATTATTTGTGAAATAACAGATAAATTAATTGATATGAATAATTAGATATGTTAATTTTGAATTAACTGATATGTAGATAAATATCTGATTAAATAAATATTTAATTCACAGTAATTGCCGCGTGTCAATCATTGCTAGGGTATCAGAAATTGACACGGACTATTATGGTGCTATGTGGCACTACAGTAGTGAGGGTGCAACACTGTAGTGCCGCATGACAGTACAATGGTGTAATGATGCATTATGCTGGCTCACGGCACAACTGGAGTGCCACATGGAACTGAATATATATAAATATTATTCTAATATCCTAAGTTGTTGAAAGAAGAGGAGAGGATAAGTTGATCAGATCATTAGTTCGTCAATCAAGAGTTGAATTGAGAACACGATTGTTGTCAGAGAAATTTTATTCTGTGATTAAATGTTAATCAAATCTCTAAAAAAATAATCATCACGTTCTTTTAGAGAATCATCTCATTGAAGTCATTCTCAGTAAATCTCTGGATCTCATGTGTTGAGAACATCTAGAGACAGAAAAAGTGTCTTGTAATATTTTACATGGCCACACACATTCTAGTGCGTTGAGGATTGATTTGGAAGATCTTAGTTTGCATCTTAGAGTCTACTGATCGTTGGAACGATTTCGTGAAAATGAATGATCGATCGATTTTTGCAAGAACACTTGATATAGATTACAAGAGGTACACGATTCCTAACCTTGTATATTCCTGACTGATTGAAAAAGAGTTTTCAATAAAATTTTTTATTTTATTATAAATATATAATCGATTTTTGCAAGTTTGTTTTATTAAAAGATTTATTTTTTATTAAAAATTTAATTTTTTTAAAAGGCCACGCGCCTTCACGTTTCCGTCGCGCACATGCCGCGACGACCAGCAAAATGCTCATTTGGCTAGCATGTCTAATGGCAAAGACAAAAAGAGAAAGAAGGATAAAAAAGCTGCTAAGCGTTTAGCAGAAAAGAAACAATGTAAGGAAAATGATGGTTGTTTTTTTTGTGGGAAGCCTGAGCATGTAAAGAATAACCGTGCCATATATCACGCTTGGCGTGTAAAGAAAGGTACGTCTATTGCTTTGGTCTGTTCTGAGGTAAATGTGACTTCAGTACTTAGAAACACTTGGTGGTTAGATTCTGATACATCTACTCACATAAGTATTTCTATGTAGGGTTGCCTGAGCTATCGAAATCCAATTGATGCTGAAAGATACATCTATGTAGGAGATGGAGAATCGGTAGAAGTAGAGGCTATTGGACATTTTAAGTTGTTATTGAAAATTGAATTTTATTTCGATTTATTTTAATACTTGTGTTGTATCGTCGTTTAAACGAAATTTGGTTTTTGTTTCTAAGTCGGACAAATCAAGTTGTTATTGTTCATATGGAGACAATAAATATTATTTATCAATAAATTTAAATATTATTGGTAATGCTTTTCTTAATGTTTATGATAACTTATATTTGCTTGATATTAATACATCTTATAGTGAAGCCTTGCATGTGGAATCACGAGGTATTAAAAGAAAAATTAATGAAGAAAATTCAGCCATAATTTGGCACAAGTGCTTAGGTCATATCTCCAAAATGAGAATTTAGAGGCTTGTGTCAGATGTCATTTTATGATCCCTTGATTTTTCAGACCTTAATGTCTGTATTGAGTATATCAAGGGAAAACAAACCAAACAAAAGAAACTAGGTACCAATAGGCAACATACGTTTTGAATTGATTCATACATATATCTGTGGGCCATTCCCTAAGGCTTTGTGGAATGGTCAACATTATTTTATAACGTTCATAGACGACTACTTGAGATATGGTTACCTATTTCTTATTCATGATAAATCAGAATCCTTGGACGTGTTCAAGATATTTAAGGCTGAAATTGAGAACCAGCTCAGCAAAAGGATTAAGAGTGTTAGATTTGACCGTGGTGGTGAATATTATCGTAGATCTGACATTGTTCAATAGAACAATGTCCATGGCCATTTTCCCAATTCCTAGAGGAGTGTGGAATAGTCCCACAGTACACCATACATGGTTCAACTAGCATGAATGGTGTTGCTGAGAGACGAAAACAGAACCCTTAAGGACATGGTGAGAAGTATGATAAATCATTCTTCCTTACTAGAATCACTCTGGGGAGAGGCATTAAAGACAACAGCTTATATCCTTAATAGAATACCAACTAAAGCAGCTGCTAAAACACCTTATGAGCTTTGGATAGGTGAAAAGTCTAGTCTAAAATATTTTCACATTTAGGGATATTCAGCCGAGGCAAGGCCTTATAGGCCAAATGAAAAGAAATTGGACTTCAAAACAGTGAGCAACTACTTTAGTGGTTATTCTGAACGATCAAAGAGCTATAAGTTATATGATCCCACTCTAGGGAACTGCAACATTTTTTTTGGATTGTTGAGTTTGGAGGGAGAAATAAAGTAAGGGACATTACCTTTGAGGAAGAATCATCTTCGGTTCCAGTTCCTACTATAATCACTACTTGTGACAGTAGTGTGCATGTTTTCATTCCTGTCATTGATCATGAAGTAGATCCAGAATCAGAACACGACAATGTCAAACAAATCCCGATTCAAGTTGAGGTTAATGTTTCAGAAGAACAAACTCAACAACCTCCAGATGCAATTCCACTAAGAAGTTCTATGGGAGAAAGGAGAAGTGCTATTTCAGATGACTATGTGGTATTTCTCCAATAAAATGAGGAAAATAATGAATTGGTGGAAGATGATCCAATCAACTTTCACTAAGCCATGAAAGATATGAATAAGTCTATGCAAGACAATCAAGTTTGGATTCTTGTTCGTTTACCTAGAGGTAAGAAACCTATTGGTTGTAAATGAATATTTAAAACCAAAAGAGATTCAAAAGGTAATGTAAAAATTTATAAGACTTGTATTGTAGCTAAAGGCTTTATACTCAGAAAGGAGGCATTGATTTTAAAGAGACTTTCTCTCCGGTTTCATCGAAAGACTCTTTTAGAATTATTATGGCACTTGTTGCACATTTTGATCTTGAACTTCACCAGATGGATGTGAAAACTGCGTTTCTTAATGAAGACATTGATGACACGATTTATATGGTGCAACAAAAAAACTTCGTGATTGAGTATCCAAATAATATGGTTTACAAACTAAGGAAATCCATCTATGGGCTCAAACAAATTTCCCGTCAATGGTACCATAAATTTCATCAGATAATCATCTCTTTTGGTTTTGAGGAAAATATTGTTGATGATTGTGTGTATCACAAGTTCAGTGGAGTAAGTTAATATTTCTGGTTTTGTATGTTGATGATATATTACTTGTCAGTAATGATTTAGGCATGTTATACGAGACCAATAGATTTCTTTCTAAAAACTTTGAAATGAAAGATCTTGGTGAAGCTTCTTTTGTTTTAGGAATCCAGATACATCAAGATCATTCTCAGGGTATTCTTGGATTATAAAAAAAGAGCTATATAGAAAAAGTGCTTAAAATGTTTGGCATGCAAGACTCTAAACCAGGTGACACCCCTGTCGCTAAAAGAGACAAATTCGGTCTCAATCAGTGCCCGAAAACTAGCCTTGAAACTATGGAAATGCAGAAGATTCCTTATGCATCTGCTGTTGGGAGACTAATGTATGCTCAAGTGTGTACGCGTCCAGACATTGCTTACATCGTCGGTGTGTTAGGAAGATATCTTAGTAACCCTGGGATGGATCATTGGAAAATAGTTAAACGAGTTATGAGGTATTTACAGAGAACAAAAGATTATATGCTCATGTATAAAAGGTCGAATCAGTTAGAGTTCATTGGGTATTCTGGCTCTGATTTTGCTGGAGGCTAAAACAGCAGAAGACTCAGTTCAGGCTACATTTACTTATTGGATGGTGGCGCCATTTCTTGAACGATTGTCAAACAGACACTCATAGCTTCCTCCACCATGATAGCATAATTTGTAGCATGTTATGAGGCATGCACTCATGGAATATGGCTGCAAAAATTTGTCACTGAACTGCGCATTGTTGAGAACATTGAAAGACAACTAAAGTTGTATTGTGACAATAAATTAACAGTTTTATATTCCAACAACAACAGGAGCTCGTATAAGTCAAGGCATACTGAGATGAAGTTCCTGGTTGTAAAAGAAAGGGTATAGAGTGGTCAGATGTCCATAGAGCATATTGGGACAAACTCCATGATAGCGGATCCGCTCACAAAGGGATTACCACCCAAGGTCTTTCATGAGCACACTGCTTATATGGGTGTTATGTTGTTTGACGATATCATGGTTTAGTGGGAGTTTGTTTATGGTATTATGTTGCATTTTTCAAAATTTTATGTATTTGGTATTTTCTAATCAGAAATAAAGTTATTCAATTTTCTCGACTCTGTGGCATTATGTTAGTGTTGACCTCACTAAAGTAAAGTAGGGCCAGTTGAAAATAGACATGTATAGATCACATTACATGTAATTTTCATGCTACACATCAATGATTAATCTATGTCGTTTAATTATATTGATGTATGTGACCATTGATGAGTTTAGTTACAATAAAGGTAACGAAGACCGCTTTGATCCTATGTCTATATAATCACTGGATGAGATTGTTTTGGATATACCTTATGGTTAAGATAACAAATTTTGGGAGCTCATAAAGTTAAACACAATTACAAGGTTACATATGTGGCCTAGTGGGAGATTGTTGGAAAAAATTCAACATGTGGGGTCACATATGTTAAATAAAATGCGTATGTACTATCTTTCAATAAGCCTAATTAAAGTGATATAATTAAAAAAATGAAATTTTAAGGCTTATGAGTATAGTTATTATGGAATTAATGTGTAGATACCCGAATGATATTTTAATTTGTTGAAGGGCAAAAATTAGAAATATCAATATTTATTAATAAGGGTTATGGTCCCAAATTACACAATCAAGAAAACCTTATTTTTCTTAGAGTAGTTATCTCTATTCTTTCAAGAGAGAATCCTAGAGAAGAACTTAAGGGATTGTGTTTATTTAGAAGATTTGACCCTCTAGTTTATGATTCATTTATCCATGGAACCAGGTAAATCTCCCGCAATTGAGTTATACGAATCTGTTTCTCATAGAAATCAAAATGACATAAATATCTAAGATTAGGGTTTGAAATTTCTTATAAAAATATGCAGATCTGATTATTTATTGTAATATAACATGTTTATTATGTTTAATTTCAATCCCTATAATAGTGCTTCTAAATATGGCAACATGAGAAAAGGATTCTCCTTCATAAAGCTATGATTTTGAGAGATGCACTAGAAAGGGAAGCAAAAACCTAAGCGCCACCCATTTTTATTTTTAGTAAATGTGTACATTATTTTGAATGGGTTAAGTACAAACCAGTTATGTCTCTGTAAACTTCCACAATCAGGAAATAGTATATTGAAACCATATCTTTTTAAGGAAAAAGATTTATTTAGATCAGTAATTAATCTTTGAATCAATGTTGTATTATACCCTCTAATCAAAACGCCACTACATGAAAATCTGTTTATTTAGATCAGTAATCAATCTTTGAATCAATGTTGGATTATACCCTCTAATCAAAACACCACTACAAGAAAATCTGTTTTTTTCAACGTAATTTAATAGATGATCATTAAAAAAAGTAAAAAATGAGTAATTATTTTCGACAGTTTTTAGTGACTGTAGAAATAGTATATAATTATCTATTTATGTCAATTATAGTTTTCCGTCATGGTGAAACTTTATTTGACGCTATGAATTTAATTATTTTTAACATAAACGTCGATAAAAGAAGTTGATTTTAAGATTCATGTTTTACGGTTATTTGATTCCGTTGAAAATAAAAAATCTTTTCAATTTATTTTATTTATTTCGACGAAGAAAATCGTCGAAATTAAGTTAGAGACATCTTCCCCAGACAACCCAAACCACTCTCTTTGCGCAGGACAAGAGTGGTTTCCACCGCACAGCACCCCTTCTCCAACCCTTACCCAACTAGAGAAGAGCAAAATGGTACTGCTTCTTCTCCAACCCTTTTCCTGGGGTTCAATCTCTCTCTCTCTCTCTCTCTCTCTCTCTCTCTCTCTCTCTCTCTCTCTCTCTCTTCTCAGACGCAGTCGCAGAGGCGCCATTGCGACAAAACGGATTTTTTTGGACTCTCTCACCAACAGCATAACGTTACCAACGGATTACCAGGTGGCATTTTCTCGCTTGTCTGTTCTCAAGGTTCCCAATTCACAAAATCACAACAGGCGCACATTCCCGCTTGGGATCCCAGCTAGGTTTTCCAAATCTTTTCGACTTCGACTCTGATTTTTCGGCATTCCTCAGATTCTCAGGCTGATCAACTCTGTTGAGCAGTTAGCTCTTAGCTTTTTTCAGGTACCATTTATATATCCTTTTTGTTATTAGTTTTTGAGATTTGGGTGTTCAAATTAGATTCAAACTCTTTCATAAGCATCCAATTACTGGTTGGTTCTCTGTTCTAAATTGCTAGTATTAATCTGTAAAAGCATGTCTTTAATTTGTTGAGGAGAGGGTTGATTCTGTTGTAGAGGATTTTGCTGAAGCATAAAATTGGGAATCTAGTGGTTCTGGATTTGTAGGTCTGTATCTGTTTAAACCATGAAAATGAGTAATTAAACTAATTTTGATGACTTATTGGATGTTTCTTCTCCTTGTTGAACCCAAATCTAAAGTTACATTATCGAAGGCCAAACTTTCATTAAATAAAGTTAGAATAATAATCAATTTCATTAGCCACTACATAAGTATAATGTCATGCAGAGCATTTGGATCCAAGTTGATAGTCTTTTTAATACTGAAGGTATGTTTATTCACTACCTATTGCTCATCTTTTTCTTCACTACCCTCTTGCTCCGAAAGGGTCAAAAGTTTCATTTTGCAGAATTTTTATGGTGTTTATTAGTATACTTGGATGTCTGTTCACATGGTTTAAACATGTTTTGATTCTGAAAAGTCTAGTTGGAGTATTTGCTAACTTTACACCTAAAATCCAGTTCTTAGTGTTGTTATCCCTTTTAACAGATGGGGTTTTTGCGAATAAAACAACAATCTAGGATTCAAACATGGCGTTGTATCAACCTTCGCAAGTCATTCTATGTCGATGTTTTCTGTCATGAATACGGTGAATGGCAATGCATTAAGCATGAGATAAATAAATCTCTGACAATCAAAATTTTGAGACAATCTTTTCGATGACAAGATTCCCAGAAGATGGAGTCTCAAAGTCTTAAGTTTTTCAATTCCCTGTAGGACACTGCATTTACCGTACAATGTAGTGGAGCCTCTACAGAACTACTAGCAGCCTCACAGCAAACGATGCTTGCTGGTAGAAAAATGAATGTGATAAAAAAACAAAAAAATAGTTGTTAAACCATGATAAATTTAATGTGATGTACTAATCAGGTTTATATATGAATTTTGCTTAGGTGATGTGGATATCTAGCTTAAACCCCTGCAAAGTTGTTAAAAATTTTGAAAAGCATTAGGAGGTCTTGAAAGGTAAGTGGAGTTGTTGAAAACTCTATTTATTACCTGTTATCAAGGAGTCTAAAGTTATTTCCTAGATGTTAATTGCTTATACATGTTTATTGTCCACTATATGATTTGAAGTCTCAATAATTTTCATAAATGTTTTAACTGATTTATTCCATAAATAATAACATTTTTATGTAGTGAGAAGCTAATCACAAAATGGATAAAAGTTGGATGAGTATTTGGAATAGAGCACGTCCAGAGTATAGACTAGGAGTAAAAAATTTTTTGGATTTTGCTTTTATGCGTCAAACTCATGAAGGAAAAATCTTGTGTCCATGTGTGAAGTGTATCAATTTTCTACTAAGGAGCAGAGATGATGTTGAAGCAGATCTTCTTAATTATGGCATTGTACGTGGTTATACTCAATGGACCATGCATGGAGAAGAACAATATTATGAAATTGATGAACTTAGTGAAGAGGAAGATGATCATGAAGATAGTAAGGAGATAGATGAAATCTTAGAAGATTGTTTTTTGCTTTGGACACGCTAAAATGCATGTCGCTAATGAGGAGATTTCACATCAGAAAGATGTGCCTAATGGTGAGGCTAACAATTTTTTTAAACTATTAAGCAATAACCGAAAACCTGTATATCCTGGTTGTGAGAGTTCACCTTGTTATCATTCATTATAAGGTTGTTTCATGTTAAGTGTCTTTCAGGTTGGAGTAATAAATCAATAACCTTGTCACTCAAGCTATTAAAGAAACTACTCCCCAAAGGAGAGATTTTACCAGAGTCCTACTATGAAGCAAGAAAGAAATAAAAGATTTAGGTCTTGATTATATCAATATAGATGCATGCAAAAATGACTGCATGCTTTTCTGGATTGAGCATGCAAAAGCAGAAACATGTGCCATTGGTGATGCTTCTCGATGGAGGGATCAAAATTCTAATGATAAAAATAAAAAAAAGTTTCGAACAGAATTTTACGATACTTACCATTGACACCAAGATTGCAACTATCATTCTTATCCAGAAAGACAGCTGCATATATGACATGGCATTATGATAGACGCATAGATGATGGGTTGTTAAGACATCCGGTGGATTCTCAAGCATGGAAGACTTTTGATGAATTGCACCAACCTTTTGGGTCTGAGCCTTGTAATGTTAGACTTGGTTTAGCAAGTGATGGATTTAATCTTTTTGGAAACATGGGTCTTAGTTATAGTGTGTGGCCGGTAGTTCTTGTTCAGTACAACTTGCCACCATGGATGTGTATGAAACAACCTTACTTTATGTTGTCCTTGATCATTCCTGGACCTAAGGCACCTGGGAATGATATTGATGTTTATTTGCAACCTTTGATTGAAGAACTAAAAAATCTATGGGAGTTTGGGGTTGACACATATGATGCTTCAAGGAAACAAAATTTTAAAATGCGCGCCGCAATATTATGGAAATTTGTCAGGTTGGAATACAAGAGGTGCACTAGCTTGTCCTTCATGTCATATGGAAACGCGTTCTAAATACCTAAAGAATGGAGGAAAATATTGTTTTTTGGGGCACCATCGATTTCTGCCAACTAATCATAAGTGGAGGCTACAACCTAGGTTGTTTGATGGTAGTAAAGAGACTGGAAAATTTCCAAATCCTTTAGTTGGAGATGATTGAATTACATTATATGGGAGGGAACAAGATTTTTATGTTTAAATGTGATTGGTGGGATGTTGAGTCTCTTGGTAGAGGAGTTAATACAGACGAACATGGAATGACTAGTGTGAATACATTGCATAACTTGAATACTGATTAACCTTTTGTTTTAGCATGCCAGTCAGAACAAGTTTTTTATGTGAAAGATATCAGAAATCCAACTTGGCAGGTGCCACCTGAAGAATTTGAAGAAGACGAGGACAATGATATAGATGAAGACTCATACCAACAAGATGCATCAGTCAATGAAGTTTTTCCTCTTATGTTGGATCAAAATGTTGATCCAATATCATGGAAGAGAGCTGATATTTTAGAAGTGATTGTTAGCATTGATGTAGCTGATGATCGTGAGCTTGTTAAATGAAAATGATACTATATTGTGATGGAATTATTCACTTACTGATTAAGTTGTGTAATTTTTCATTGATTGATCTAGTTGTGTAATTTTTGCTTACTAATTTGCTTTAAATAGATAATATTTTAATAGTTTATCTTTTCCACTCATGATAATATATTATGATAGAACTATTATATATGGTTGGGCAAGGAAGGTGCAGAGTGAGAACTAGAGGATCCACCGAAGCTATTGGTTCTACCATACAGAATACTACACGAGAAAATTACAATGAGATTTCGGGAAGAGCTACTAATGGTTCTTCATCATCAATTATGGGACATGAGTCTTCGTCGCAGATAACCCACCACAAAATGCCTCGACGTTAAGTGGTGAAGGTATTAAGATATCAATGAACCATATTACTTTTATTATTCTTATTCTTATTCATATATAGTTTTAGTATTGTTTTTATTTCTAACAGCTACAAGTGTAGCTAAAAGTAACGGTAGAGGACCTACTAGAAATCTAAAGCTGGTAAAAGTGCCAATTGGCAAAAGCCGTTGGTGACAATAGTCACCCTTTCAGGTCAGAGTGCACTAAATTGATACGGCAACATCAAAATGTACCAATACGATTTAATTCTTGGAGAGATGTCCCATTGGAGAAGAAACAAAAATTATATGATCTCATATTGGTATGTAAAACTAGATTCAGATTATTTACAAGATTGATTTGGGATTAGCAAATGATAAGTGTTTTATCTTATAAATGGTTGTGTAGGAACGATTTAGAGTTGACTAATGTTGTGCGTCAAATGGGTGCATCCTTCAAAAACTATCGAGACAGTCTTAGGAAGAAATATTTTATCTGTTGTGCTACATTAGAAGAGGCACGGGGCCTATGTACCACCAGGTGTTACAATAAGTGATTGGCACTGGCTCGTTGACTCGTGGAATACTCCTGAGTGGCAGGTATTAATATTTTTACAATTGATCATTAATTATATTGAAAGTGTATTTGTTCGATCACTTCTCATGCAATTTATAATTTAAGATAGCCAATGAGTGAGCAAAACAAGAAAAATCGAGCAAAAAATAACGTAGTTCACACCACTGTCTCAAAAAGTATCCAACAAGTGGCACATGAGGGGGCACAAATCATTTATATTAGGGAAAAATGCATCAAGACTCCTGTTCTACTTCTTCTAAACGAATTCAGTTATATTTTGATTCCTTTATTGGTTGTTACTAGTTGTAAAGAAACTGTTTCGTCTCCACATATATGTCTTATGTTTGCAGGGCAGGTAATATTTTTCATTTCTATTTTTATGCCCCGAGGGGTGGGGGGGATATGGTGGAAAGCTA
Organism: Datisca glomerata; assembly: GCA_003255025.1. Classification (NCBI taxonomy): domain Eukaryota; kingdom Viridiplantae; phylum Streptophyta; class Magnoliopsida; order Cucurbitales; family Datiscaceae; genus Datisca; species Datisca glomerata. The sequence goes on along the minus strand of QANY01007613.1, from coordinate 1,199,485 downwards.
GAATTTTGCTCTTGCCTGACTTGAAGGAAATGTGCTGGAAAGATCCAATAGAAGAGATTCACCTCTGTACAGTTTCTTAGATTCTTAATAACATAAGGATTCTAGTCAATAAACCCCAAAATAGTGCATTTGCTAGACCTCTGAGAATGTGAAAGATGAAGTAGTGGGCTTCACAGAAGCAATCATGGTGATTTCAAAGTGAAAATCAACGTTAAGAGGGTTGTTTGGTTCCTAGGAAAAACTCAGAATGTATATTTCGTCCCCCCCCCCCCGTACTTCTTAATGCACAGAAGCTTTTCTCCTTACTGCAGAATTCTCAACAAATAGACTGCCCCACTACTCGTTTTTCTGCTACATTCTCTATTTCTGTCCAAATTTATAAATCTTTGTAGGGGAAATGTATGGGAGTTTCTGAAATTCCTTTAACCATTCCTCAATCTTTCTCCTTAGCCTTAATACATTTTAATGGGAAAAGTGAGAGTTCAGTTGCTGCCAACACTCCAGAATCCATTCCCCTCTACAGAGGAGAGATTTTGACAGATGTAATTAACTCTTTTAATTTTGGTACTGGTTTGTCATATCTCACTGCCTAATTGGCTCTTCTCATTGCTTCGTTTTGAAACTTGATTATGCAAGTTTCACCCTAGAAATAAAATGAAGCTTCCATGGCTCAAGAATTTGTCTTTCAACGGAGTCCCTAAAGAGACCTAATACCCAAGGCCTCACCTCAAATTCTGTAGTATTATACGTTAGTGAGCATAAGTTGTCTTAATTATGGGTTTGCAGTGTTTACTTGTTTAGTTCTGTGTAACCCTGTTGTTGGTAAGGTGTTTGATAAAATGATGGTTTCATCAAGTTAATGAATATTTATGATCTATACTAGTCTGACTTTACTAGTTTCATCAAGTTAATGAATATTTATGTTCTATACTAGTCTTTCTAGATTCTAATGTCATATTTATAAATGTAGAATAAGAAAACAGGAGAAGAAATTGGCAGGGTACATTTATGGGAGTTGACACATACCAGACCTGAAGGAAATACAGTAAACGATGCTTCGCAGGAGGCATTGGTATGAGTTATTGACTTGATGAATCAATAAGTTTGTGACAGATAAATTTATTTTAATTTGTTTAGTTTTTTGGTTGAAGCTTAAAACTCTAGTTTCACAAGTTACTAATGGAACCTCAAAGATGTTTGAGGATGAGATTTTTGTCGAAGTGTTTGGACCCAAGAGACATGGGCGTCTTCGTGGTTATAGTGCTGGTTTTACTCCTTCTCAACTATCCTCACATTCATCATCTTCAACTATTCGTGGCCTTGAGGAACGTGTTAAGGAATCAGAGGAGGATCGTGCTAAAGGAAAATTAGAGAAACGAAACAAATGGTTTTGGTGATGGAACAAAATAAAAAATATGATGCTTTTATTTCCCAATTCATGACGAGTCAAGCATCTTTTCGTAGTCAATCACAGAATGGATATTTTATGTCAGATGAATTAAGTAGGATTCATAAAGAAGGTATCTAAATTATAGTAGAGTTTGTTTATTTTCTACATATAATAATCTCTAATGTATAATACATTGATAAATGCTATTATTTTTTGTGCAGCAAGTGGAGATAAAATTGAAGTGAAGATATGGCTATTTTTGATATTGTCTTTTGTGAACTAATATTATTGGGCCATCATAATAGTTTTGTAACTTGGTAACTTAGTTCATTACGTTATATTTTGAGATGAACACTTACATTATAAATTAAATTTGTTATTTGAATATCAACTTTTAAACTTTCTATGAATGCAAGGATTATTACTTTATAGCAATTTCATCTTTCTTGACGGTCCATATTCTCTATATACATGTAATAAAATGATGTTCTCTGACCTTTTAATACTAGAGAGTTAAATGATTAGTTAAATTTTTTTACCACACTATCGAAAATGGCCTCTTTTATCAACGGTTTTGAGACCGTTGAATTTAGTTTTTTCGACAAATAGGATCGTCGAAAATAAATCAACTTACACTCTGTAGCGACGGTCATACACCGTCAAAGTTGATTTGACAAACCGTCGAAATTTTTTAGCATCGAAATAAGTAATATTTTACGATCATTTATTTTGACGGTCATAACCGTATAAAAAGTAATGATATTTATCGACAGTTAGACAAACCGTCAAAGATTTTTTTTACTGTATCTGTTTCGACGCTTGGTAATGGTCGGTCTAACCCTCGATAAATTAATTTTTGACGGTTTTGATCATATTTATCGACGATTTTGACCGTCGAAAAAAACAACCTTTCTTGTTGTGCGTCATCAAAATATACTAAAAGGAAAATTATATTCTTAGCAATATGATAAACAAAGAGAGAGCGGTCAAATTTTATATTTGAGAAACCCCATTCAATCAGTCTTAACTTAAATCATTCATACCAAGCTCATGTTTTAAGCTACATAGAGCCTTCTTAAGCTGACAAATATGCTGAGGCTTAGAACTCTGTACAAATCCATCTAGTTGGACCATAAAAACTCATTCTTTGAGAAATTCAATCAGAAATGCATTGTTAATATCTAATTGTCTCACATCTCAACCAAATGAAACAGAAAAATGCAACCTAACTATTACTGTAGTAAGATTCATAATTAGGCTAAAAGTCTATGTAAAATCAATGCTAAGGGTTTGATGAAACCCTTTGACAACTAGCCTAGTCTTTTACCTCTGAATACTACCATCTGGGTGTAATTTCATCTTAGAGACCCTACTTGCTCCCAACCAATGACATGCCTATTGTAAAAGGAACCAAGTCTCAAGTATGGTTTTGCTTTTAGGTTGTGTATTCTTCTTGCATAGCTTGATTCCACTTAGGATTAGTAAGAGCTTGTCTAGTGTTAATTAGCTCAATAGGAAGAGAAGACTCTGATAATGGATGTTTAGTGATTATGTGCGCTTTAGGTTCGAATATGTAATTCTTCTTGAGAACTAATTCTCCTTGAGAACTCATTTACACTGACTCATGGGGTCTTCTCTTCCCATTTACAGTGTAAATGAGTGATATGAGTTTGTAAGACATTTTTGGCATTTACACTGACTCCTTGAGAACTCACTTACACTGACTCATCGGGTTGAATTGAGTGATATGAGTTTGTTGCTGCACTATCAGCATAGCAGATCGTGTCACACCACTAAATCATGTTAGGCCATATATGCAACATGCAAAATCATACAGGCGGCAGCTGAACCAGGTGAAGAACCAACATAGGAGGAGCTTTGCTTAGAAGCAGTTTGCACGTACCATGCCATAACTTTTGCTCGAGAGCTCTAAATTGAATTCCCAAAAATTATCCAAAAAGTTGATTTCCGTATCTTTGTAATAATATATGATTCACCATGTGATTGGCTTTCAATTGATATAATATAATTTTCAGAAATGTTGGTTCCGCATAATCTTCTTTCATGAATAATCTTCATGAAAATTACTATAACCTTTGATTGGGAATTTCAAATCAAGCTCCGTAAAATTTTATAAGAAGTAGACATACACGTCTTTCCGACGATATATAATTTGTCATAGTAATACTGTTTAAATTGATATAGTTTAAAGATTAAATGTGAAAGATGTGAATTACTTTTCTGAACAATATGAACAATAGTACTGTATCTTTGGATCGAAAACTCCAAACTAAATTCCATAAAATTCTTCAAAAAGTAAATTTTCATATCTTTCTGATGGTATAATATTTGGCATGTGATTCTCTTCAAGCTAGTACAGTTTAATTTTTGAAGTTGATTGTTCTGTATAATCTTATTTTCTGAACAACTTTAATGAAAATTTACATAACTTTTGATTGTGAGCTCCATATTAAATTCTGTAAAATTTCAAAATTCTTCGATATAAGACATGTTATTCTCTTCCAACATTTTCTGATTCTATTTTCATTTCCGTACCCGTTTTCATTTTGCGTACCTGTTTCTGTAGTCATAGCCGTTTCCGTTTTCGTTGCCATTCCCGTAGCTGTGCCGTATACCCATTTTTCGTTTCCATATTTGGTTCTCGTACCATTTTTCATTTCCATTTCTGCTTCCAACCTGTAGTCGTTTCTATTTCTACTTCCAACCCGTTGCCAATTTTATTTCTGCTTTCGTTGTTGATGGGGCGTTAGATTTGGTTTTAAATGTTTCGGAATGAATTTCTCGAATTTTTCTCTCACTCTCAATGAAAGCACCATAATGTAAATGATTTTTTGGTATGGGGAATCTTTTACGAATGAATAATAAAGACAAATATTTAGAGAGAGAATGAGAAAATAAAAACACAACAGTTTACGTGAAAAACCCTTAAATGAAAGAAAAATCACGGGAAAACTTTTGATATTCTCTTGTATTTTGTGTAGGTATGTGTCTCGTAGGTCTGTGCCTTCTGTATGTTATTACATATGCCTCTATTTATAAGTTTCAATCAGTTACATAGAATATGATATAACTTATCTAATTTTAACTAAAAATAAGACCAATAGAATATTTCACTGAGATCTAACTTATCAACATTAATAACTAAGTAAATCTTAATCGTCTGATCACTACAATGATCTTGATTAACTTTTATTTGGATTGTCATGTTGACAAACCATGTACTTTCATCTGATTGGTCTCCTCTTTATTACCGCTTAGTTGATCCTACAATTCTGACTCTATTTTACTTTCAATAGAGTTTTTAATCTAGATTTTATCTCGTATCATGTAAGATTTTGACTATTCAAACATGAGAAAAATGGCTCTCAAAATAATAATTATTATATTAGAAACTGTATGATTGAAAGGGAGCAAGAAACCTGCAAATTGACAGAGATAGAAATATTTGTTAATAAATAACAGACTCTAAATTTTCCCAAATGGGAGTTTATTAGAGCTTTAGCATCTTTCTATAAAGAACAGAGAGGGAGGACCTCCTCTGCCTCGTGACTTGACACCATTTCCCTCTGATCATTCTCTTCTTCAAAGCCACATCACTTATCATTGTTTTTATCTTTCTTTTCTGAGTGAACCCAGATAAGCAAATTGTCAGAAAAGAAAAGCAGGAATTATTATTATGGTCAAAAGTGCACAGTTTCAGTTACTTTCGTTTTTTTATTCCTCTTTCTTTCTTTCTCTGCCCGAGTTTTGTAGGGAATGAATGAATGCCCATCCTCCTTCCCATTTTGGAACCTTGAATTGATGCGGATGAAACTAAGCAAAATTAGACTATTTTAACTATGCATAAGCTTGGCCCATTTATTCATTTAAATCAGTACACCAGTCCTTGTAAATATCCCAATGTAGATACTAAATTTAGTAAAAACAAATTTGTGCACAGAATATGAGTACAACATTGGCCCATTTCTATTAGTGGGATAACAATTGTACATACTTATTCGTCTTGACTATCATATCCCTTTTCAACATCCACCAATTTGAGTGACAAAACTTGGTGGATACACACATGAAACATCTATGACGGTTAGGCACGGTGAGATTTCTTTTTGTTGCCTCAACACAATTAGCTGAGGATGTTTTGATTACTTGCCCATTTAGGTAAGTAAACATGTGACTAGTTTAGAGACGCTAATTGCTATAGTCAAGGCAGGATGATCCTCTTTGGACCTCTGACTAATATAAGGGGTCTCGTGCACCTTACATTCTCATAAATTCATGTGATTAGTTTAGAGATGCTAATTGCTATAGTCAAGGCAGGATGATCCTCCTTGGACCCCGGACTAATATAAGGGGTCTCGTGCACCTTGCATTCTCATAAATTTCCCTACATGAGTTAAGGTAAATAACTACAGCATTGATCCCAAGAAATTCACATTACAGTAGATTTGAACCAATGATCTAGAAGAGAGAAAACCTCTAAATCCAACGTATTTCACTGCTTCTGTAAAACATAAGATGATATTATTTTTAGTTCTCATGGTATGTGGCCATTAAATATGGGTTTGACGCCTTAAAATCACATTTCATGATGTTTTAGAATTGTCTTCTTATATGAAGTGACATAAGACGTTACTTCAATTGATGCGTTCAATAGACGCCGTTATCAACCTTAGTACCACAAATGAGGGGGCGTAACTGTTTTAAGGAAGTTGTGCAAACATGACTCATTTTAATTTCTTATTATTTCGTTATTCTGTTCGTATTGATTTAACGTTGGTAAATACTTTATTTTCATTTCATAATTGTATTACATTACTACCCGTAGTTATATTATTTATCTGTCATAACTAATGTATTTACAGAATTATTGTATTATTATTATTATTTCTATTTAATCTTATAATGCAATACACTATTTTCAACAATTTTAAAACAGTTAATTCTATACAAGTTATTGCATTATATGATTAATTTTTGAAAATTAATTTGATTTTTTAAAAATTGTCCAAACATTATTTTGGAAATTGATTTGGGTTTTTTCAACCTAAAAATTTTATTTTAAATATTCTTTAAAATTTTGAAACTGGAAGTAATTATACTGAGAAGTTTTGTCTAGAAAATTAGAATTTAAGCGGACTCATCCCTCCAATTATTTGAGAACTGAATATTGTTGAGAGAACTGATCCTGGATTGGGTCTAAGAACTTAACCAGTTGGCCTTAACAGTTATATGTTGCAGCGAATCATGCTGGTTAAAACCAATGGTTGAACTCTATTGTTGGGACTCAAATGGAAAATCTGGGTGTGTAGAACCCTACTCTGACCCTTATAGCCTGTATGGCACCGATGCCTATGCCTATTTCTCATGGAAAGATACCTGAGAAATTTAACAGTCTGAATTTTAAAAGGTGGTAACAAAATATGCTCTTCTACCTGACAACGTTGAATCTGGCAAAATACTTAACTGAAGAAGATCTTAAGCTCAAGGATGATGAGCAGGATTTTCAAACGATTAGTGCTATTGATGTTTTGAAACATTGTGATTATTCATGTATAAATTACATAATGAATGGTCTTGCTGATTCATTGTATAATGTTTATTCTGACAAGAAAACAACAAAGAAGCTATGTGAATCTCTTGAACGAAAATACAAGCTGAGGATGTGGGCCCTAAGAAATTCATCATCCCCCGCTTTCTAGAGTTTAAAATGGGGAATTCCAAAATGGTAATAAGTCAAGTGCAAGAACATCAAATTATCTTGCACGAGATTAATGCTGAGGGAATGATGTTGAGTGAATCATTTCAAGTGGCTAGACTATTGAGAAATTGCCTCCTAGATGGAAGGATTTCAAGAATTATCTCAAGCACAAACGAAAGGAAATGAGCATCGAGGAAAGAAGAGGGCCAAACCCTGTTGCTGTAGCAAAGGCTAATATTGTGGAGCATGGTCAATGTTTTAAAGCCATGAAGATCAACAACAAAGGAAATAGTCCAAACAAGTTAGGACCTAAAGGAAGGGTTTCTAAGAAACCAAAACGCCAAGGCAAGTGCTACAATTTTAACAAGTTAGGTCACAAATCATCTGAGTGTAAACAACCTAAGAGAAACAAGGAGACTGATGTGATTGACAACATTGCTCGAGACGTTTCTGATATCAACCTCTCTTCAATGGTTTCTAAGGTCAACATAGTTGGATCAAATCCAAATGAATGGTGGATTGTCACTGGAGCTACCCACCATGTGTATTCTGACCGTGGGATGTTCTCTACCTTTGAAGCTATCGAGCATGGAGAGATGCTGTTCATGGAGAACTCGACCACCTTTGAGATCAAATGCCAAGGAAAAATGGTGTTGAAGATGACTTATGGGAAGGAATTGACTCTGAACAATGTACTGCATGTACTTGAAATCTGGAATAACCTTGTGTCTAGTTCATTGCTTAATAACCATGGATTTCGTATGGTATTTGAGTAAAAAAAATTATTTTGTCTAAGAGTGGAATGTATGTTGGTAAGGGTTATATGAGTGATGGAATGCTCTTTAATTTAAGTCTACAAATGTCATTATTTATATTTAAGTGGCTTGGTCATCCCATTGAGATAGATGAATTGGATTCTACACGTTTGATGGTTGTGGCTAATTTGCCCACATCGTTTGCGCTTCCTTCTCACTACTTCCTCACCTCTAGATGCAATACCACCTTTTCATGAACCTTCTGGATGATGACTCAATCTACATGATCTCTGAGATGATGTATTGTTTCCGCATACGCAGAAATTAGAGCATCAATTTTATTGAACCTCGAACACATATTGTATGCAGAATTATTGCGCTGCTGACATTCAACAAACGCATGCTTGCATGAAATTTGATCAAGATCAAATTCATTGCATATACAAGTCTTAAGATGCAAGTTTACCACTGCTTCCCTACCACCACCCGCGACACGAAACTCATAGATGTCGAAAGGAAACAATGATATTGTACGTGATGCAAGATGCTTCTTATTAAGTTTAGTCTCAATCTAATCTGTCATCTGCGAGGTGATTTAACAGGGAATCATCCATCGTTCATAGAGCCACCGTTGTAACATATCGCGGATATGTTCTAGTAGGCATGTAATGAAAAGCTTTCTATCATCCTTCAAAATCTCATTCAAACATTCTACGGTGTTGTAGTCATTATATTGTATCGCCTTCCATCAAAACGGAAACGTGCTCACCTCTCAACTCTCCCCACCGACACATATTGTAAGAAATCTAGAAATGCATCAGTAAAATGAGTCATCAGTCGATCTAATTCTGATTGACGGTATTCCTTTGCTGCTTTAAAAATAATGCGACCGCATCTTCATTTTTATAAATTGATTTGATATTTTGGCCATATGAAAGATGCAAGCTCCATGAAGCATTGAGATAGACATCAAGTCTTCGGATCACCGATTACATCATGAAATTTACGGAATAACCTTTATTTTCTGAATCTGCAATTCTAAATGTAATGAGATATAATTGGTTGTTCTCATCCTTTGTTGTTGCAACAAATAATACCCCTTTGTATTTGGCTTTTAAGTATGCTAAATGTGTAGTATACTTATAGTATATATTACATACCTATATTAATATTAATATACATTCATAGTATATACTTATACACTTGTAGTATATTAGCATGGTTTTCTATTTTTTATTCAAGTGTAATTTATTTTCTTTATCGTTTTTAACATGCATTAGTGTTTCTGAAAAAGGCCAAATTTACAATGAGGAATAAATGACCAGCAATAAAGTGAGGCAAAAACGGCAATTAAAGCACAAGAAACACATATGATAGAGTAAAAATAGTTGGTGAAAAGAGGTATATATGAATTAAACGTATTTATTGATTTATCAGCATGACCAAGAAGAAGCAATCAACTTCAATCAGCTGGCGCACCATCAATGCCAAAGATAATCTCAGCAAAACCTAAAACCTGCCCAAATACCAGAGAGTGAATCAAATGAAGCTGCAAGTACAAAACACAATGAAAGTCCACTAGAAACTAATTGATCAAGATTAAAGCAGAAAATACTCAAGCAAAAACTGTCAATGAAACAACATCAATTGAATTGGAGGTAATTAAAATAGTATTAGCAATTAAATATTTACAAACAGTAATTAATCATATACTAGTGTCAAATTTAATTTCCATAATCTTGTTGCTTACCTTATACATGATAATCCATTATACCTCCCACTTCAGTTGTGAAAGGCAAACAAAAGTTCAATATTTATAGCAAACTAGTGCACTTGGCATAACTCGAATGTTGGTTAAACATTGACGAAAGGGGAAATTTAGACACACTTGCTTTGGTAATGTATTGAATCTAAAACTAGGTAAAATCTCTCCTGAACTGTTGTTACACTTTGCTAGGAGATAATGCTTCAATAGTAGTAGTGATGAACTATGTTTTAACATCAAAGGACATGTTATCAAATTTGGAATTAAAGATTTTGCTTTATAATGGGTTTGAATTGTTGACATTATCCTTCGTTGAACAAAGAATCTTTACTTGAAGGAACTTGTTAGATGAAGCATTCCCTAATATTGAATCGATGTCTAGGGAGAGCCTTATATGTTCTTTTAAAGCATTTAGATATGCTAAGCAAAACTTGACAATTAAATTGGCCAAGAGTTTTTGTTTGAAAACCCTCATTCTTCTGAAATAACTTGCTACAAGTATAGATTTGGACCATATGAAGATGGTCGACATTGATAAGGTTTTTGAGGCATCTATGGGGTTAATTGTCGTACGACCTGACCATTGGATACATTAGAAGTGTTGTGAACAACCCTTCTACAAAGGGTTTTCGATTCATTGACTTTCCATTATCGCTAATTGCATGGCGCTTATGAAGTCATGCCAACTCTAACAAATACCCGAAAAAACTATGCAAGACAATCAAGGGATTAAGTTATGAGAATGTGTAATTGGAGGGGGAGTGAACAACCTGGTTGGAGAGAGATTCAGATAAAAGTATTGATTCGGAAGAGGAAAACTATTTTTTTTAAATTATTAAAAAAACTGGAATAGTTTATCAATATTTACTGTTCAGTATATGTTCAATGATTATTTTGTACTGCTTCTTGTTATTTTTGAGTCTGCTATGAATATTTTTGGCATGTTCACATTGATTACTGAAATTGTAAATGTGAATAAAGTTATTTACATGATTATTTTGCCTAATTATTGTCTGTGTTTGAGTAAGACCTCCTAGCATTTGAAATATTTCTAGGTATGTGACAGAATTGTGAGCAAGCTTCCAAATCCAATAATATATTTTTCAATATACCAATGTTTCAAATTTAAAATACCAATTTCATCATTTATTCAATTTCATTTTATTTATCTGTAAGACTTCCAACATGCTTAAGAAGGAAGTTGACTCTATTGATTCGTAAGCATCTTCTTTTTTCCCCTTCGTAAAATACAAATTATAACGTGTAGATTCTGTAAATACATAAATTTTTGTTTATTTTTAAACATTACTTTTGAATGATTTATTTCTGACATTACCATCAAAACATTGGTTAATTGACTGTTGTATATATTATTTAAAATTACAGTTTACTATTAGACCAATTGTAATGACATAATTAGAGATTATGTACCTTTCATTGAACATTTTAATAAAGGGAAAATGTGCTGAATGAAACACAGAGTGAAACATCATAGGGCAATCCATTTGATTTATTGATGAGGAGGCCGAATAATTTTCAAAGTAAAGAAGCCATAGTTGTCTTGGCAAGAAAAATTGATAGTTTGGAAAAAAAGGCAACAAAAAATTAAAATATCTATGGTGAACATGGATATAAAACTGAGTGAGATACACACAATGCTGTAAAGATTGCAGAGAAAATAAAGCTACCAAGGTAACCTATTTCACAAACTATGCATAGTCAATGTTAAAAAAAGCTATTGAGGCTATAGAAAAATGCCTCAATGCTTAAGGCTCGAGGTAGAAGAAAGAGGCTTACGCCTCTCTATGCCGAGGCTTATGCCTCTCAGCCTGACGCCTTGACGCTTCCAAGGCTTAAGCCTCAATTGTTCATACATTTTCTTCTTATATTTGGCTATTTCTTAGGAATTGACCTATTTTCCTTCTCTTCTATACTATGTGAGTTTGCCTTTGGTCGATGAATGAAAAAAGTAAAACTTTATTCCATGAATTATATATTTTTATGGACAAAAAAGTATCACTATTTTTTTTACTTATATCATTGTCCTTTAAAACACTCGATCATTAAGCATCAAAAATTGAAAACTTCAATGACATACTTCTCCAATCACAAAAACATTTAAACTATTAACATGATGTAAAGTATCATTTAGAAGTATATATAACATAATCACACCTTTCGAGTTACAAAATCAATGGGATAGTTCTCTTTCTTTAGAATCTTTTCTAGCATAATATTCAAAAAGAAATAATAGACTTTAACGTTAACTTCATGATTTCGGGGCAATTTATTATGACTATGACGATTACTATTACATTGGTTATTGTAATTTTGTGTGATTGTGTAGTTATTTATGACTTTTTACTTTCATTTCATTTTCAATTGAGGTTTACGCCTCTGAACGCCTTGAGGGTTACGCCCCGCCTCTTTAAAGTAAAACACATTAAAGTCATTTTTAGCTCTTTTAAACATTGTGCATAGTTACTTAAGGCATTTGTTTATTTGAAACATGTATAATATTCACATTACAACTTACTTATATCAGCAACAATATGAAATTAACAAATCCTTATGCTCAGTGTTAATGTGAATATTATACATGATTCAACCAGCCTCTAAAGATAATTAACGTATTTATGTGTTAACAATACTCAATCTTGTTTATGAAGGAAAAAGAGGATGCCCACATGAATGATAATGGTGGTAGTGATGACATTGGTTCTCGAAACATAGAATATAGTTCTCAAAACAGAGAGGGTAGTGGCAACCAAGTAAGAGTAAAATCAAATATACTTATATACTATAGGCACATAAAAAGTGACTCTTATGTTCAATAGTATAGTTTAAGTGTTGTCAACATTTTTCTATAAGATGTTGATAAACATGAAAATATTTTACCACCAATTGAAGAAATGCCCGTGAAGGTGTTTCAATAAATGAAAAATAATTTGAAACAACAATAACTAATATTATTTTTGCATACACATAATGAAGGAAACCAAAAAAAAGTGTGGCCGGTGAAGACAACAACTACATACATTAAAAAATCACAATCATTCATCTATTTAGCCTAGATGGAGCAGCCATCATAAAAAATATATTGAATACGACATACCAAGCATTGACCTTTTTTCGCAACCAGTAGATAGTTGATGATAATTTGGTTTATGATTAGGTAGATTTTCTGAAATATGATACATTACTATACGGTAGAATTTATGGATAAATTGGTTAGTTTTTAATTAAGAAAGATGCCATGGATAATTTTTTAATTCCTCTCCCTCTCTCCCCTCCCGAGAGCTATTCTCTCTATGAGTAGTTTTTCAATCAGTGCTCCATCTCTAGGGGCTTTGCTCTCGATTGATGGAGGGATCTCTCTCTCTCTCGAACCTGAAGGAAAAGATGACAAGGATGTGTAGGACTTGGAGGCTACCCACTCAAAGTCTGAAAGCTCGCCTAGGGTTTTGAACATAAACGAAGGTGGTTCGATCGGGCTAGGATTCCCTTACTCGAAGGAGGAAGACAATATTCTTGTTGTTCAATCTCTGGAATTTCTTGATGGTTCTCCTCATGGTACTAGGTTCTTGGGTTTATCTTTGAAGCGCAGGGGTACTGGATCTCGTGGTTCTGCCTCGCGAGTTAAGGGAGCAATTTAGGGGAAATCCATGGTGGTTTCAGTTAGATAGAATGTTGAAGCTCTTCTATTTCAGTGTTTGGATACTGACTTTACAGCCTTACCTGAATCGTTGAAGATAAAAGGTAAACATTCTGATTGTGATTTATGTCCTGAATTGGAAGTTTGTATTGAACCTTCTCGTAATCTGTTTATTGCTGAGAAAACGGATAATGCTTCTGTTGATTGTATGCCCTCTGTATTTGGTGTTTCTAGTCCATTAGGACAGGTTTCGAGTGAAATCTTAAAGAGTGATATTGAACAAAACCATGTATATGTTAGCTTAGTCAAGGGTTTGGAGCATACTGCTCCTTCTCCTAGTAAGGATAAGCTTGTGGATAATGTCTTTATGGGTTCTAGTTGGCTGCCAAGGTGGGGGCTGTGAAGAAACCTGTCCCTATGACTTATGTCAATCCTGAGCTGGGTGATGGCTGTGTGTTAGTGCATATCCCTTCTCTTCTAGTTAAATATAGTTATGCCAAATAGAATAGCCTGGTAGGTCATTTTATTGAGAAAAGAACCCTATACATGTAGTTAAGTAAGTGGCATAGACATATGAGATCACCTTGTAAACCCTTTGGCTGGAACTTAAGTAATTAATCTATAATTGAAATTAAGCTTAGACATAAGTTAATTACGGTTGAGATTTGTAGTTGCAAGGATGACAATCATTGTGCTTTAGAGCTAAGGTTAATGCTACTGAGATGCTATGGCAGTATAACAAAGATGATTCAGGTTTAGGGTTAAGAGTTTAGGGTTAAGGGTTTAGGGTTTAGGGTTTAGAGTTTAGGGTTTAGAATTTAGGGTTTAGGGTTTAGAGTTTAGGGTTTTGGGTTTTGGGTTTTAGGGATTAGGGTTTAGGGTTGATACTTTGCAAATATCATCTCATTCTACTTTCTTAGTCATCCTAATCTCAAGTTAGTTTTAACCATATTGATTCGTCATTATTATTACCGCCCTATTTGCAAGTTAAATCTGCTTAAGTTCAATATATTACATATTTACACTAGTCCCCGTGGAGAACGATACTCACTTATTATTTCTTGTTAACGATACGTGCACTAGCGTATACACAAATCATACAATACCCCCTAAGAATAGATATTTCTTCTTTGAACTTAGGGTTTAGGGTTTAGGGTTTAGGGTAGGATTGCTAATGTAGTCAATTTTCCGTTATGTGCTGATGCTCCTACCCAAAAACGTTCTAGACTTTCCCATGCTAGGATATGTATGGAGATTGATGTGGTTTCAGATCTCATCCGTGAGTTCAAGATGAATGTGGATATGGAGGGTGTGAAATCCATCAAAGTTCATGTGGAATATCAAGGTCTTCCTAGAAGATGTGTTGCTTGTAGGGTATTTTGGCATGACTGCTGTAAAGTAGGTAAGGAAAATGTTGTTGCTGAGAAGCCGGTCTCTACCCTTCAATCTAAGGAATGGGTCCAAGTGAAGGAGAAGAACAAAGCTTTTACCTAGAAGATAGAGGAGGTTAAAGAACCCATTATTGGGAGTCCTTTTGACCCCCATACTGGAATTCCTGATTTGCCTGGAGAGGTGTGTACAGAGTTGGAATTTGCTTCCCGTTCAGAACATCATAATCCGAGTATTTCTGAATCTTTAGCTGTTGAGCAAACTCATGTCATGGCCATTGTTGTTCCTGATTCTGTTCTGGATACTTCCCTTTAAAGGGTTTCTCAGTTTGATGGCAAAACTAGTCGGGCGATTGAGTTAACTGTTCATGTTGTTGCAGGTTCAGAATCTAATTTGACTGCTTGTAATGATATGCCTGTTGATGATTCTGGTGGTGTTCATATTGACTATGTTGCTAAGAGAGTGTGCTGACCTTATCTTTCCTGCACCTGGCCTCTACCTAAAAAAAGAGGGAGGCCAAAAAGTCGAAAGGCTAAT
Organism: Datisca glomerata; assembly: GCA_003255025.1. Taxonomy (NCBI): domain Eukaryota; kingdom Viridiplantae; phylum Streptophyta; class Magnoliopsida; order Cucurbitales; family Datiscaceae; genus Datisca; species Datisca glomerata. Next base: position 1,184,275 of record QANY01007613.1, on the reverse strand, counting down.
GAAGTAATATAAGGATTAAGGGTTCAACCCCGTAATGATTAATATTGCTTGTTGGAATATTAGAGGTCTTAACAGACCTCTTAAGTAGCTGAGAATTTTCTGCGTGGTAGAAACTAGAATTAAAGTTGATAAAGCAAGTTTAAATCAGAATAATATGTTGCCTGGATGGTCATGTTTGTGTAATTATTCCAGTGCGGTAAATGGGAGGATTGGGTTTTTTGGAACCCGATATGGTCAGGTAATTCACTGTTTGGTTTTTGTGGCTGCTTGTGAATTTATTTTTTCTGTTTATGTGCGTAGTACTGCTGTTGAAAGTTTGAGCATATGTGATGATTTATACCTTTTTGAAAGTAGTATTGTTGATAAACCTTGGATCTTGATGAGAGATTTTGATATTGTGAAGTCTCTTTCTGAAAAGATTGGGGGTAAGCCTTTAGATGGTATGAAAGAGTTTGAGGACTATATTCTATCATGGCCTTTGATGATTGTCCTTACACTGGTTGTTTCTTTACTTGGTGGAACATGAGGGATGAGGGATGGGCATGCTAGTATTATGTCTAAATTGGGTAGAGTTTTGGTTAATGGCATCTGGCTTACTAAATTTCCTGTAACTTCTGTTCATTTTTTGAATGCTGGTTTATCTGATCATTGGCCTGCTGTGATTAGTATCTTGCCTCATAATGTGCAAGCTGAAACCTTTGTTTAAATTTTTCAATTTTGGGTTGATCGAGAGGATTTTCTTCCTATTGGGGGAGTCTGCCTGGAGTATTCGAGTGGATGGAGTAGCTATGTATCGATTATGCAGAAATATGAAGTCTGTTAAAGCAGCTTTGAAGAACATGAATAAATCAGTTTGTAACAATTTGTCTTTGAGAGTGCAACAAGCCAGAGATGATCTTGACAAAGTAGAAACTGTCCTTTGTAACAACCTGACCGATTACAGTGTCCAGCCCAGTGGGAAAACCTGTTATTCTAATTTGATGGACTGGCTGTCTGCTGAGGAGAGTTTTCTAATCCAGGTTTAATTGGTTAAAGTTAAGGGAACAGAACTCGTCTTTTTTCTTTAAGGTAATGAAGAAAAATATGGCTCTTTCAGGAATCCAGAGACATGCTGACGATCAGGGAAACGTTGTTGAGGGTTCTCAAGCCATTGAAGATCATGTGATACATTACTTTGAAAGTTTGTTGGGTTCTCCAATCCTATTCAACACTTCAATTGGAACATCTTGCATGGTGTCTGTGAGAGAAAAGTGAGAATGGAGGATGTGAGAATCAAGAAAGCCTGGACTATTGTGGGAGATGATGTTATTGCAACTGTCTTGGAGTTTTTTTTTATTCTGGTAAATTGTTGAAATAGGTGAATAGTACTATTATTTCCTTAATTCTGAAAGTCCATAACCCTAATAAAGTTACAGATTTTAGGCAATTGCTTGTTGTAATATTATTTACAAATTTACTTCTAATTTGCTGGCTGATGGGCCTAAGAGGATTCTCCCAAATCTAATTAACTCTAATCAAATTATGTTTATTTCGGGTATAAGAATTTCCGATAATATTCTTCTTACCCAAGAATTAGTTAGAGGACACCCGAGGAATGTCCCCCACGTATGCCCTAAAGTTGATTTGATGAAGGCATATGATAGTGTTGGTGTTATATTCATCAATGCCTGTCGTTTTGGGGTTGTCTGTTGTTTTTGTCAACTGGATCATGGAATTCATTTTTACCCCTTCTTACTCGGTCAATATTAATGTTGAACTCAACGGTTTCTTCAGAGGGGCAAAGGGTCTCACACAGGGGGACTCAATATATCCCTATTTGTTTTTTTAGTCATTGATACTTTATCTGGCATTCTGGCGATGGCTTGTAGGCTAACTAGCTTTTCGTTCCATTGGAGATATAAGGAATTTCATTGTCAATATTTATTTTGCTGATAACTTACTCATTTTCTGCAAGGGTGATCCATGCTCTGTCTCTTTGATAATAGTAGTCTGCATCTTTTTAATCTGTTAACGAGGCTTAAACTGAATGCTAGTAAAAGTTAGATTTTCTGTTGTGGCATGGATGATGATTTGTAGAGCAAGATTGTTGACTTAACTGGTTCTCAGATCGGTTCTTTTCCTATCACGTATGTGGGAGTGCCTCTAATCGCTTCTAAGTTGTCTCAACTCTTAAGTGGAATGTGATTCTTTGGTGGACTACAACTTAAAGTTGTGCTGGATGTGATTTAGAATTTATGGGTCTGTATGTTCATTCTCCTAAATCTGTTATTAAAGTAGTGAACACTGTTATCAGGAACTTTCTTGAGTTTGGCACTGTTATTTCTTCTAATAGACTTGGGTTCGCCTGGGTTGATGTTTGCAAACCTTTGAAGGGTGGTGGCCTTGGCCTAAGGAATTTAGAAGCTTGGAATAAAGTTGTTATTGCTAAACATGTGTAATTCCTTATTTCTTTTTCTAGTGATTCTTTGTGGATTGTCTGGTGTCATACCTTTCTTTTGAAAGGTCAAATCCTATTTCACAGTTAAGATGTGTTCAAATCATAGTTAATTCGAGGACGGCAAAAATATGGAGTATTATTCGGTATGTAAAATTTGGGAATTTAACGGTCAAACATTCGGTTAAAATTCGGTCAATAATACGTGATATGTAAAAATTCAGATACGAGTTTTAAACGAGTATCATATGTTTTCTTTTCAAAAATTTGGTACTAAAAATACGGTTTTAAAATTTATAAATAAATATTAATATAACAATATGTTATGAATATGATAAAAAATATCATTCTACAAATTTCTTAAACATTTTCATAAATCAAAATATATTGATCAATTAATAGTATTCTATTCATACAAAATATAGTTATTAATCCAAAATATTCAATCGATAAAAATTAATTGAATTAATAAAAACTATCAAATAATGAGATCGTCGGGTGTTGAAGTTTCATTAAAACAAGATTCGTTTGGGGTACGAAATAGTTCAGACCAGTTGCACAAGTCCATGTCATCTAAAGCAAATGGTTATTCTTTAAAAAAATATTATGATTCTTCTTCAAATCCTTATTTAGCAAATGGATTGATCTTAGAAAGATCAATAGGCGTCATATCCAGCACTTCACGATCCCTTATACATTGTCATCATCAAAGAGTTCATTCTCACGTACACCAAATCATCCAACATTGTCGGTGTCAATCTATTTCTCTTTTTAGTTTGAGCTGCTTCCCACGCACTCCAATTTCTTTCACAAGATGACGAGCTACACGGTTGACTCAAAATTCTAATTGCAATCTTTAGCAATACAGGGAATATTGAACCATTAAGCTGCCACCAAATACCTATAAATACAACTATTTACATTAGGAATGAAATCAACATAAAACATATGAAAATCTAATTCAAAACGAAGAAACACTTACGAGGATAACTAGTTTTTATTATAGCAGTGGCTGTACAATTGAACAAGGGCGGGAACTTTAAACAATATTTAACTAGTTCAGTTACCAGCTGATCTCTTTCATCTAAAGAACCCAACTGTTGAACAAGATATTCAACTCCTTCTCTAATATCAATGTTGTCTTCTTTGTACTTCACTAACCATATAAGATGGATTAAGAAGTGCAGTAGTAGCATGTACCTTATGGAGAATGTTCTTCTCTCTTCTCTGCTCAAATATTTTCATCATAAGAGAATAACGAGAAGGATCTTTTACACAATATTGATCAAGCGCTTCTCATGTCCTCTCCATAGCATCATATAAATATCCCGCTGTAGATCCCTCACCATCTACTAATCGAAGAACTCTCACCAGAGGCTCAACAACATTCACATAATCTTTCACATCTACCCAGAAAGACTCATTCTGAATTATTGAAGTCACTAACTTAGCCTGTGCAGTCTTAGTAAAATTCAAACCCCTCCATTCAGAAGATGCAACCAAAATTCTCAAATTGTTTTCACGATCAATTATCGATTGAAGCATCAAAAAGTTCGAAGCAAATCTAGTCTTACACGTAAATTTTAACTCCCTGTCATCTGTATATTTCCTCATCAATGGCAATACCATATGATGCTTATACATGTAATTTACTATTTTTTTGCATCATCAATCACACTTTTCACCCATTCAATTTGATTATAATGATCTTTTAATAACAAATTAATACCATGAGCTGCACATTTAGTCCTATATAATCGAGGATATTTTTTCATCAGCATGCAACCAGCAGACTCATAATTTGAGGCATTATCAGTAACTATTTGCACAACATGATTAGGTCCAATTTCATCGATGACGAAAGAAAGAATGTTATAAAGATACTCACCAGTCAATCTCTCCTATGAACATTCAAACGATTTCAGAAAAATAGCACCTAACGGTGAGCTAGCGATAATATTAACCAAAAATTTGGAGGGAAAATCAGATAACCACAGAAAACAATCATAGGGAATAATGGAGAAACTTTTGGTCTCCAAGAAGAAGTATAAATACAATATTTTAGAGACGCCAAGGAGAAAGGATGACATGCAAAGACTTAAAACTCAAAATTGAAGGACCTTTCACGAAGAATGGGGAAATTGGGGATTTTGGCCATTTTAGTATACACGTTTAATACGATTTCCGTATTAAACACGTATTATACGGTTGAAGCCAAAAAAACGCCTATTATTTTGTATCTTTCAGTAAAAAATGAAAAATGCCAAAAAAATAGAAAACGCCAAAAATATGCGTATTAACTAAGGTTCAGACCCTTCGTGGAAAATATTAAGACTTCGAAATGTGTGATTGGCGGGATTGTGATTGATATCGGTAATGAGGAAAAATGAACATTTTGACTGATCCCAAGTGGAGCTATTCGAAATTGTATTGCGAAAGATATTCCTATCGTCTCGGATTGGTCTCAACTCCAAAGTGTTGGCGTTCATGATGGATTATGAACTTTTCCTTCTCATAATTCCCCAGGTTGATTAGATTGTGAGAGCTTTTGAATGTGGAAGATACGCCTGATGCTAGTCAGGAGGACCGTTGGCGTTGGACTGAGGCTAATAACATTATTTTCTTCGTTTCTGTTGCCTACAGACTTTTTCTTCCTAACTATGTGGATAAAGTGCTGCGCTGATTTGTTTCCTGAGTATGTACCCAAATGTATTTCATTTCGTGGCTTACGTTAAGGAATAGGCTGGCAACTATGTGTAAATGGGATGTTTCTGCTTCTTAGGCTTGTTTCTTTTGTTTCACGGGTTCAGAATTCATTAATCATCCTTTTGATGGTTGCTCTCATGCGAGTATAATTTTGAGGAGGTTTATAACCCTTCTAGATGTGCATATTGATTTCTTCGATTTGATCACTTGACTTCTCTTGTTTTATATAGGGAATAAATGTTTTCGGTCTACAACTTTTAAGTTTTCCTTTACTGTTTTTGTCTATTTTATTTGGAAGGAAAGAAATTGTAGATGTTTCTACAACATTATGAGCTATAATGATACTATTTTCTTATGTACAGTTACAAAGATCAGAGAAAAGACCGGGTCTTTTAGGAATGTAGAGAATTCTCCTTTAACCATAGAAAACATGAAAGCTTGGGTGTCACTTGAGGTGATTTTTGAGTAGGTCAGGGGTAGGTGCTTTTGTTGCATGTGTTTTTTGTTTACCTCGGGTATGCCTCTTGTATAGTATATTTTATTTAGTTGAATATCTTCTTACCTTAACAAAAAAATACTATGGGTATATAATCATCACCCATAGCATTAATTTAGCATAATCTTTCTGGATCAATAGATAAGTTCTATTACATTGAATATGAAAATAAAATACTAGTCAAAACAAGAAAAAAACATTTAAAGATTGTATGTATGCATATAATAATAAAAGTACATGATCATATACTTTTAGTGTGTATATATTGTACTTATACTAAATAATTAGTAAACATTACATATATTTTCAGCTTGGTTGTTACCTGTTCACGGTTTACATATCTGAAAGAAGAGTACTAGTAAACTAATATCAAACTTCCTATTGTCTTCTCATTTTATCACTTGAAACAGTAAATGCATTGCAACATTATGAAACTAAAAAAAGGATCCAAAGCATCAAATCAAAACCATCTCAACAAGGAAATTAGTTTACTACAAAATACAAATCATAACCATTAAACACAGTATGCCAAACGTCTCTTTTTATGAGTGCCTTCATTAGTATCTTTAATGGGTTTCTTGAAAGTCTTCTTATTATGACTAAAATACCATAATTGCTGTATCTATTTCTCGACATGTTTTACAAAAAAACAGATATCTTTCTTCATCAGTCAACATGTAGAACGTCTAACACATAGAGGTAAAATTTGTTGATCTTTCTCATCATCAGGAATAAATCAATCACATTTATTACCAACGAGGTTAACAGGGTTGCATAAGTAGCTTCAAGCTACTTTTCATATAAAAATTTGTTGATCTAACTGTCACATCTTGCAAGTGCAACATGTATTTATGATGTTAACAACATATTCAATATCCTATAAAAAACTTGTGATATGTTCACTTCAACAATGTAAACCAACATTCATATTTAGTTAAAATAAACTTACTACTAAAATTTTTGAGAAAATTGTCAACTATGAATGCAATAATTAATGGTAAAAAAATTTAGATAAGAAATATCTCCTCCATAGTACGAGTAAGTTCAAAGTGAGCAAGTTGATTTTCTCTACTTCATTCATTAGTAGCCATACAACTAGTAGCAGTTCTCGTCTCACAAAATCATAACTGCAACCTTTGCTTAATTTACTCAATAAGGGAAGATATCGGAAATGATCTAGCATCCTTTATAATAGAAATTAGCATCTCCACAAGGTTTGAAGTAAACACATTATATCGCATCTAAAAAAGTATGCATGTGCCTATTTCTCATATCCAACTTCTTTCAAGTAAGGACCTACAGATGAATTATGGTTTATAAACAACACATATGAAACTCAAAATCTATAGCCTGATATGCCCTTGCAAATTTATGAAATAAGGTATCAATCTTGTACCTTTTGTATATCATCTTTAGATTATTAAGAAGATGTTGCATATAATAGCCAAGGTGAGCATCAGGAAAATATTTGGAAATAGCCTTTCATATACTATTATGTCGGTCATAAATAAGTACCAACTCTATTTGAAATCTAATGTCATGACTCAACTTCTCTATAAAACACTACTAAGCCAGATCATTCTCGGAGTCCACAATGACAAAAGCCAATGAAAATATTTGGTCGTTACCATTAAGAATTGAAGCAATGAAGAGTGTACCGTGATACTTGTTTGTTAGAAATATCCCATCCATACTAATAGCAGGTTTGCAATGTGGACTACCACTCAAATAAGGACCCATTGCCATGAAAAATTATTTCAACCTACCATCACAACCAATTTCTAAATTGTGATGGTACCTATAACATATAAAAAAATATTGACTTACCAAATAAACCGATACATATAAATGTGTTAAATAAGAATAAAAATAATAACTAAATACATACTGATAATAACTACATATATACCATATCATGATTATTCTTCTGTAAGTGGAAGCAATAAGAAGGTAGTATCGCATAAGACTCTTCTAGAGATCCCCGAATCATATCAAAACTCCATTTTTAACTCTTCAAGCTTTATAATAACTTATATTAATGTTGTACCTCACTTGTATATGATGAATAATATCTTTAAGTAAAGTGCAATCACCAAATCCACACATTTACTTATCCTTTATACCCTAGCTAACAATGGCCAAAGTAGCCTGATGGTGATTTCTTTGTACAATATCTAATGAACAAGTATGTTCCTTTACATACTTCCTAACACACCAAATTTCACGACCTTTATAATGGAGCACGTACAAACCATTTGTAACTCTTGACGATACACCGAGCTACATACTTTTCACGATTAGACTTGGTAGTCATAAACTGAAATTATGCTTTTAAAACAATCAAGTCCAGTGCCTTTTTCAACTCGCATTTGAACTAAAAAATGAATTCTCTTGTATATCAAAATCAAGATGTAACTTATTCACATCTACTTTATCCTTAAATAAAGGTGAAACATGATTATCATGCGCAATCGTGTGCGATAAAAACCCAGCATCCGTTGACGAAATAATTTCACCACCAACAAAATCATCAGAAGCCCAATTAACCATTAGTGGTAGTTAATCCCTTTGTCATTATTCATCGAAGTAAGATACAACTAATGTAAGAATCTACACTAATCTCTTAAAAATCAGAGGGCGACCCACCGTATTCAATATTCACCATTAAACAAAAGTTATCAAAATCTACACATAATCCATAAGATACTAAACCCATTAACACATCATGTGACACATATTCAGCAACCAACAATGGACTAATCTTATAATCAATGTAAATTGTCCCTTCATCCCACCTTCCATTATAAAAAAGAACTATGAGAACATTCACAATCAGATTTAAAAAAAGAAATTATAACAGCAAGGAATTAAATGACCATGTATAAAAAACATTATATAGTTATAAACTATATAGTATAGACTTATATACCATATAATAGGAATACCAAAGCTCCATAGAAAACAATATATGTACAGTAACAGAAACGTAGTATCACAGCAATCAGTCCCTAAACAGTAACTAGGAATCAAAAAAATGCAAACTCAAACCAATACAATCCAATTTAACCAGATCAAATAAATAACTGAAAAATATAAAACTAAGATCAAACGAGATCAAAATGCAGTATCAAATAGTTTGTTTTGACATTAAAAAAGCGTGTTTACTAGAATAATAAAAAATATCATATATTCAATTAGTTTATAAAAACAAAAATAAATATGATGAAAGAACATAAGCTGTGCAAGAAACATCCTTGTCAAACTATAAATTTGGCTTACTCAATTCAAATTAATGACACACAAGTACACAAGAATTTCTTAGTTTAACAAAGGAAATGAGAAGATAACCGAAAGGAGAAGATAACCTGAAAGTCACTCTTCAAACTTAGATAATAATGTTTCTGCATCAATATTTCTTGCTGAAAAATTAGTTGAATGAATGCGATTAAGCTTCTACTTCGATGCGATTGTCCAGCATTGCACGATTCAGACAACCTGAAAATTGAATGAATACGACTCAGAATCAAATTTCAGATTGAACATGCAAGCTTAAATTCTCGTAAAATAGAAGAGAACTTAAAGTTTTGTCTCAAAAGAAATTGGACATGCAAGCTTGAATTCTACTAAAATAGAAAAGAACCTGAAGTTTTGTCTCAAAAAAAATTGGACCAAGATTATTCTTCAAAATAATGTTGTTCCATATTGAGAATTCAGGAAAGAAAAATTAGTTGAGTTAAGCAGATTAGAATCAGCTTCAATGCCATTCACGTGTGTAAAGGAATTTTTCATCCACACGAGTAACATTTATGAAAATGATCAGAAAAGAGAGAGAGATCAATGCTCTAGGTATATTCTTCTTTTGTTGGAATTGAGTCGAGAAAAGAAAAAACAACCCAGAGCATTGATCTCTTTCTCTCTCTATTCTAGTCATTATTATAAATCTTACTCGTGTGGAGGAAAATTTCATTTATATTTTAATGCTTTCATTGAGAGCTGAGGGAAAAGCTCGAGAAACCCACCCAGGATACACTGAGTATGCCTAGAACTAGATCGAACGCATCCCTGAATGAGGGTAACAGGACCAGAAACAGAGACAATCATGTGGATCAACCAACTCCACTGACAGAAATGCTGCAGACAAACCTAAACGTGATGCAGGAAATGGAAAGAATGAACACGCAGGCGCTGTGCAGTGCATGCCAGACTGTGCAGGACCAAATCAACACGCTTCAGCAAGAGTTGGCAAGGACACATACTGACGTCAGTTAAAGGATGAATACCGAGGAAAGAGAAATCCACTCAGGGGGCAACAAGCAAGATGTAAGGCAGGCAAACCATGAGAACAATAGAAACATACAACGAGAAGAAGTAGAAGTCCAATCCCAAAACCACGTGAAAGAGGCAATGGGAGAAACTCGTCAGTCCAGGGTCATAGCGAAAGAAGTGGTCGAAGAATTACTTGAGCAGAAAATTATGGAGATGAGAAACATGGGATGTACAGGGAAGACCAACCTCGAATCCCTCGCCCGTACTCCATTAAGCCCCAGAGTCCTGACGACACCCGTACCCAAAAAGTTCGTTGGGCCCTAAATTTAAACGTTACGAAGGGAAAACAGATCCCGTAGATCACCTCTGACGGTTCAGATAAATAATGGTGCTGTATCAGCACGATAACAAACTGATGTGCATGATGTTTCCCACTAGCCTGGACAGGACAACTCTGAAATGGTATCATTTCCTCCCTGTGCATTAAATTACTAATTTTACTCTTATGTCCTCTATCTTCCTAGAACAGTACTCTACCTATCAAGCGGTCATAGAAGACACATAGCATCTTTTGATGATTTCTGTCAAGAGATGGGAGTCACTACGGGAATACACCCACCGATTTAAGGATGAGGTGGGAAAAGTAAAAAATTACGATGATTGAGTTGCCAGACTAGCCTTCAGGTGGGGGTTAGACCCGAAATCACTCCTTTTTGAAGATTTATCCAAGATGAAACCATTGTCCATGATAGAGACCTTTCAACGGGCACAAAACTACATCACTCTAGAAGAGGAGAAAAGAAGCCTGCTAAAAGCGGCTGAACGAAATATTGAGGAGTCAAGAAAGCGGGAAAGAAGTTCGAGACCTGGAAGGAAAAAGTATGACGAAATGGAAAGAGATGACAAAAGAAATAACAAGCAGGAAAGAACGGGGTACCAGAGACGGGACTCAGACAGAACACACCGAAGGGACAAAGTTTACACGCCGTTGACTATTCTGGTAAACTGAATTCTGGACGTAATCAAGGACGAGCCTTGGATGAAGAAACCAACCCCACTCACCAAAGAACCACACTACAAGGATAAAGACAAGTACTGCTCATTTCACAAGAGTAGCGAGCATTACACTACATCGAGCAGCTGATTAAAGATGAGTATCTCCATCAGTTTTTGAAAAAAGAAGAAAAAAATGGGAAGTTAAAAAGGACAATCACAGGAAGGACAATCACGACAACGAGAAACAACCTATTCATATCATCGACACAGTTATTACGCTTACAGAACATGAAGAAACAATTGGGAAGGAAAGAAAAATGTACTGCAAGAAGCCGATACTAGAGAAATTCCTGGAAGGGCCCTCGTGTTTTAGCGAAAATCCCCTGATGATATTCAATGACCTTGATTTAAAGCAGGACGGGTGTCATAATGATGCTCTTCTCATTTCAATACAAGTCAGTAACTGCTTATTAAGGAGAGTCTTGGTCGACGGCGGGAGTGCTGTGAACATTCAATATCGGCTGACCTGGGAGAAAATGTCAATGGGAGACAGAATCTGCAAGGAACTTCACAACCATTGATAGGATTAAACGGAGCCATTAGTTACTTAGAAGGAACCCTCATTCGACTTGTGAACGCACCCTTTAACTACGTGATCGAGTTCATTAAACACGTCATCCCCGTACAATGCTATCCTGGGGAGAACCTAGCTCCACAAGATGAAAGTCGTTCCCTCAAATTTCTACTAAGTGCTAAAGTATCCATCACATGAGGGAGTTAAAACAATAAGTAGAGATCAAACTGCCGCTCGCATTTGTTCCGTGACCTCTTTGGAATCTGTCAAGAAGAAGACTACAAAAAAGGTGGAAGGTAAGCAGTTCACAAAATTATAGCAATCATAGGAAGACGTGCAAGATGGCCTGATGTATGAAACTGGAGAAGAAACATAACTTGTATGTTTGGAAGAAGGAACACAAAAGATGATGAACGTCGGTACCTACCTCGAAAAATATGAAAAAAAGAAAGATTGGTAGAATTTTTATGCAAAAACAAAGATGTGTTTGCAACTACGGCGTAATATATGTCAGGTATTCTTGAAGAAATTATTTTTCATACGCAAAATACAGATCCAGTTGTAAAACCACTAAAATAGTGGAAGGGAAAAAATGCAGGTGCGACTTACCAGAGGCTTGTGAACAAATATGAAGAAACATAGAAGTCTGTGTGGATGACATGTTGGTCAAAAGTAAGAAACACGAAAACCATATTCAGGATCTCGAGGAAGATTTATCAGTTCTGAAGAAAACCTCTATGAAACTGAAGCCAGAAAAATGCACGTTTAGGGTTGCTACAGGAAAGTTCCTCGAACACCTGGTGATGCAGCAGGAGATCAGTGAATCTAGACCAAATAAAATTAATTATTAAGATGAAATTTACACGGAATCAGAAAGAGATACAAGGGTTGACGATAAGGTTAACCGCTCTGAACATATTCATCTTAAGGTCTATAGATAAGTGTAAACCATTCTTCGAAAAATTGAGAAAGAACTATGTGGATAGATGGAACGAGGAAAGTGAGGAGGCTCTCAGAAGAATCAAAGAGTATCTGACAACTCCTCCTCTACTCTCTAAACCAGTACCGAGTGAACAACTCTTGTTATATGTTACCGTTTCTGAAGTAGCCATCATCGCCGTACTCATCAGGGAGGAAAAATTCTTTTACATCGTGAGCTTGGAGTTTTGCTGCAAAAGAAATTTGACGAAAAATTCTTATCTCCTTCAAGTTTTTCCATAGAGAGAAGAATGATACTTTCCATCCAGTTAGAGATGGTAACGGAGATGGCTTGGGCCTGGCTCGGCTCGTCAATGCTCTGCTCGGCCAGTTCATGGGCCGTTTCTGGGCTTTTTTAGACGGTTCACAGGCCGGTTCCAGGTCGGCCTGCTAGAATTTTGGGAGGCCCGAAATAATCTCTTTAAATAACTCTTTCAAAAAGAGTAGAATTTTCAATCTAAACTCACAAAAAATTATCTTGCTCACTCAATAAATTTTCAAGTATAAAGCTTAAAACATTAAGAGTGATTTAGGAGAGTATTGGAAAAGTTTTAGGAACAAGTCTCCTGGCTATAAATTGTGTGTTCTATGAAGAGAAATTAAAAGTATTTATAGTGGAAATGGAGGTTAGGTTTTAGGAGGGAAAATTTCAAAGTTTGAATATGACAAAGGAAATGATACTCCATCCTTAATAAGGGGGACAAAAAATATTTTTTCTAAGAGGCAATGAATACTCATACCCAAATTAACACAATATGGTGAAAAATTATTTGGGTAAACTCCATATATCTTTATCGACTTGAAATTGAAACTTACTTTGTTTGTGGGTTGTCATTATCTCCATCTCATGCATTTTCTCTCTTTTACAAGAAATATATGATTTTTGGTGTTTTGGCCTTTTATGGATGGAGACTTAATTTAAGGATACGTATCCCTAAATAAATTTAGCTTTAATAAAGGCGAATGAAATGAGTAAACTCCTAATAAAAAAATACATAAAACTAAATATCTTCATGATATTAAATCTTCATGCTTTATGAGTTCATATACAAATAAATATTTTAATGATCTTTAATTTGCATGCCTTGTGATAATTTTCTAATAGTCTCTACAAACTTGATTAAGTTTTAGTAACTTCAATGATTTGTTATCATCAAAAGTTATATCATAAAGATATAGGGCTAAAAATCTTCCCCTTTTTTATTATGACAAACTATTTAGACAAAAATATATTTAATCAAATAAATTTAATATACCGCCCCTAGATATATGCTTACCCATCAAGATCAAAACATAAGTCTTAAGCATATTCTATTTTCTCCCCATGTGGTATCATAAAATAGAATAAACCAATAATAATGTGGTAAAAGTACTTTTATCTTGACATGGTAAGTAGAAAAATAATTAACTAATATCTAAAATTTCCAAGGCAAGCCTACTTTTACAAAACTTTCAACATTTAATGGTTTTCTAAAAATATCCGTAAGTTAATTTGTAGTGTCTACAACTCTAGTGAAATATCTCATTTTTGCACATGATCTTTAATAAAATGATGCCTAAGATCTATATACTTAATACGAGAATGCAAAATAGGTTTTTTGGAAATATTAATTGCACTAATATTATCACATCTAATTTCAAAAACCAAACTAAAATCTTTTAGACTTTACTTCATCCACAAAATTTGAGCACAACAACTACTGGCAAAAATATATTTAGCTTTAACGGTTGATAGTGCTAATAAATTTTACTTTTTGCTAAACCAAAAACAAGTGAGTGTCCTAAAAATTGACATGTATCACTCATACTTTTTCTATCGGTTAAGCTCCCAACAAAATCTGAATCAAAATATCCAATTAAATCAAGATTATCACATTTTGGATATCAAAGGCCAAATTTAGTTGTTCCATGTAAATATTTAAAAATTCTTTTGATAGCTTGTATATGTGATTCTTTTAGACAAGTTTGAAAACAAGCACATAAATGTACACTAAACATGATATCATGTCTACTACCAGTTAAATAAAGTAGAGATCCAACCATACCTTGATATTTCTTTATATCGATGTCTTTACCTTTCTCATCATTGTCTAGCTTTATGGTGGTACTCATGGGAGTATTACTAGCCTTCACATTTTTCATACTAAACTTCTTGAGTAAACTCTTGGTGTATTTTTCTTGGTTTATGAAGATCCCATCTTTCATGTGGCTCATTTCAAACTCCTTGCTCATAGAGTTTGTAAACTTATTGCACAAAGATTCATTAGTGGCACCAAAAATTATATCATCTACATATATTTGGACAAATAATATATCATTGCCTTTTGATTTTATGAAGAGGGTGTTATCTATTTTGTCCATGTTAAATCCATCATCAATAAGAAATTTACTTAGCCTTTCGTACCAATCTCTAGGAGCTTGTTTTAGTCTATAAAGAGTATTTTTTAGTTTATACACGTGATTTGAAAAGTTCAAACTTTGAAAACTGGGAGGTTATTCTACATAAACTTCCTCCATAATGTATCTGTTTAAAAGGCACTCTTGACATCCATTTGATATAAAACAAATTTTTTGAAACATGCAAAAGTTTAATAGCATTCGTATTGACACAAGTATAGCAACGAGAGTGAAAGATTCATCATTATCTATACATTCTTCTTGATTATATCCTTGTGTCAATCTAGCTTTATTCTGGTAACAATACCATTTTCATCTACTTTATTTTTAAACATCCACTAAGTACCAATTACCGAGTGGTTAAAGGGTCTAGAAAAAAGTTGTCATACGTTACTCATTTCAAATTGCTTAAGTTCTTCTTGCATAGCAACTATCCAATACTTATCCTTTTCGGCTTCAAAAAAAGATTTAAGCTCAAGTTGAGAAATAAAAGCAATGTTATACTATGAAGCATAGAGCAAGTCTCTACCCCTTTTGATTTGTCTCCCATTAAGAGCTTCTTTGGATGATATTTCATAAACTTCTATTCGTTTGGAAGTTGGTTGCAATCTTGTACTTTGACAGTTTCTTAGGAAGAGTGACTTGATCATTCATTAGTATTGATATTAACCCCTTCTACCTTTGTAATAATTTCATCATCTTGATCATAATAGATATTAGAGGGAATAGATTCATCAAGACAACATGCATGTATTCTTCCACAACTAATGTTCTTCTATTATAAACTCTATATGCATTGCTAGATGTGGAATATCCTAAAAAGATTCTAAGTCAGTTTTAGAATCAAACTTACTAAGGTTGTCTTTATTGTTTAGAATAAAATATTTGCATCCAAAAACAATGAAATAGCTAATATTAGAAATTTTTTTATTAGAAAGTTCATAAGGGGATTTGTTAAAAATAGGTATATGTAAAACACGATTCATAATGTAGCAAGATGTATTAATGACTTCAGCCCCAAAACACTTAGCTAAGTCATTCTCATTTATCATTGTTCTTGCCATTTCTTGTAGGGTCCGTTTTTTCCTCTCAATAACAACAGTTTGTTGTGGAGTTCTAGGAGTAGAAAACTCATGTGAAAAACCATTTTCATACTAAAAGCTTCAAAGTTTTTATTTTCAAATTCTCCACCATGATCACTTCTAATTTTTGAACTTGTAAAACCTTTTTCATTTTGAACAAGTTTGCAAAACTTTGAAAATACTTTAAAAGTTTCATCCTAGTTTTGGGAAATAAAATCAAAGTATATCTTGAAAAATCATTGACTATGACAAATGCATAACATTTACCCACAAGACTTATAATTTTTGAAGCACCGAATAGGTCCATGTGTAGTAATTGCAATAGTCTAGTGGTTGACACTATATATTTTGATTTGAAAGAACTCTTAACTTATTTACCCATTTGGTATGCGTCACAAATATTACTAAATCACTTTTTGATAGTTTTGAACATAGATCCATGCTAGCGTGCCCAAGCCTTTTATGCCATAATCAACTATCATTGTCAAAAACTAGAAAATATTTTTCATTATGATTTTGGAAATCACTTAGATTGACATTGTATAAATTTTGGTCCCTTTGTTTAACTAATAATACTTTATTTTACAATTTATCTATAATTAGACAAAAAACTTTTTAAAAAATTACTCTAAAGTTTTTTTTTATCACAAAGTTGACTTATGCTAAGTAAATTATGCTTTAGACCATCTATAAGAAGAATGTTATCTACAGCATGGGATGAGTCATTACTTACGGAGCCAATACAAACGATTTTTCCTTTCTTATCATCTCCAAAGGTGACGTGTCCTTTCCTTCGACAAATTTGAGTGAGTTTTAATTCATGGCCAGTCAAATGTCTCAAGCATCCACTATTAAGATATCATTTATCTTCCTTCTTCAATGGTACCTATAACATATAAATTTTAAAGTTGACTTTTGGTATCCAAATCTTTTTGGGACCTTAAAAGTTAGTGTTGTAGAGATTCTTTTCTGGAAATAGCTTTCTTTTATGGAAGCATGAATAACTTTTATGATCTTTAACGCACAGTAGTGACAAATAATATGATGATATTGTATTTATTTTACAAAAAACATTTTTATGATATTTTTGTTTTTGAAAAAGTTGATATCATAATTCCCTTATACCTGAAGTATTTCTTTGATTACTATGAAGTCTTTCAAGATTGTTTCTTCCATTTGTAAATTTAAAAATGGTTGAATTTAAATAATTTTCTTTCTTTTGGCTTTGAACAAGGTCCCGATGCAAAACATGTAAGGTTGCTTTAATTTTTAAATTCTCACTTTTCAAAGACTTATTTTCTTCTTGAAGTTTTGAAAAATCATTTTTCATAATTTTTTTCTTTAAGCGAAGTTTTTCAAATTCACTGTAAAGCTCTTCAAAAGCATTTTCAAGTTCTTCATAACTAGGTTTATCACTTAAAGTTAGCTTAGAAGAACTTACCTCATCTTCTAGTGCCATGAAACACTTGTTTGTAACTTTCTCTTCTTCACCCCCGGAGTCGCTATCATCGGTCTCATCCCAAGTTCCCTTGAATGCTCTTCTTTTGAACTTCATTAGGGCATTACTTAGATTTGGACAATTAGCTTTTATGTGTACGGGCTTTTTACACTCATAGCACGTGAGTGTGTCCTGAGGTATCTTCTTATCATGTTTTCTTAGAGCATGTTTCCTTCTATTTAGAAATTTCTTGAATCACCTAGTGAGTAGGGTTATGTCATCTTTCTCATCATAGTCATCCTTCTCACTATCGGATTGTTCAAGTGTTTATTTTAGTGCAATGCTCTTCTTCTTTGGTGTATATTATTCGTCATTTTCATTTAGTCTCATTTCATGCATCATCAATGAGCCAATAAGTTCTTCAAGAAGAAGTGTGCAGAGATCTTTGGTTTCTTGAATGATGGTCACCTTGGCCTCCCAATTCTGTGGTAGAAACCTAAGAACTTTTCTCACGATTTCAATATTAGAATAATTTTTATCAAAAGATTTCAAGCCATTAATAATATCGGTGAAATGAGTAAACATATCACGCATGGATTCATCATGCTTCATTCTAAATAATTCATAACTATGAACAAGCATGCTAATTTTAGATTCTTGAACTTGATTTATGCCTTTGTGTATGACTTCTAACATGTGCCATATAGATTTAGTAGATTCACATGTAGGAATTCTATTAAATTTATTTTTATCAAGAGCACAAAATAAAACATTCATAGCCTTAGCATTTAAAGAAATTTTCTTTATATCCTCATCATTCTATTCACTACTTGATTTGGCAATATTTTTGCCATCCACAGTTTTGAATAGAATGTGAGCATCATTTTCAACAACATCCCATAAATTGTAGTCAATTGATTGCATATAAATCTGCGGTCTTGTTTTCTGATAAGTATAATCATTATCTTTGAAAATGAAGTTCTAGTAGTAAACTGACCTTCAATAAAAGAACCACTCATGGATGTCATAACTCAAGACGATTAAGTCTCATGTATAGATATCAACATTTGATACCAATAATAAATATCGATATGGTAACCCAAGAGGGGGGGTGAATTAGGTAATCGTGTTCAAATTAAAAACTTTTCACACTCAAGTGAAAAATGAATGTTCAACTTCAATATTTCATGAGTTTAACGCTTAAAAAGATAAAATAAGTAATAGATGAAAGTGTAAAAGTAAATGATACTTGCGATAGTATAAATGCATAAATATAAAGTAAGCAAATAAAATAAATCGTGGAAACTTAAAGTACGGAAATTAAGTACGAAAAATTGAAGTGTGAAAAATTAAAGTACAAAAATTAAATTGCATAAATGAAAAGAGGAGAAGGAAAAGAAGATAGGCACACAATATTTTTACCTGGTTCAAAAAATTCTATCCCTACGCCCACACTCCAAGGCCCTTCCTCGGAGATTTTTAATCTCACGATCTTCTTAAGGGTGAAGACCATACCTTATAAACTCAATTGACTTATGGGTGCTAACTAGATCTCATAAGACTATGTGTTTCGAGATTAGTGATCTCTTACAATAACTCAAGAAATTTGTAAGTATAAAGCTCCAAATATTAAGAATGATTTAGGAGAGTATTGGAAGAGTTTTAAGAGCAAGTCTCTTTGCTATAAATTGAATGTTTTGTGAAGAGAAATTATGAGTTTTTATAGAGAAGATGGATGTTAGGGTCTACGAGAAAAATTTCAAAATTTGAATATAGTTAAAGGAAATGACAGTCCATCCTTAATGATGAGGACAAAAAATCCTTGACCTAAAAGGCAATGAATACTCCTACCCAAAATAACACAATATGGCAAAAAATTATTTGGGTATACTCTATATCTCTTTATATACTTGAATTGAAATTTACTTTGTTTGTGGGTTGTCATTATCTCCATCTCATGCATTTTCTCTATTTTGTAAGAAAGATATGATGTTTGGTGTTTTGATTTTTTATGGATGTAGACTTAATTTAAAGATACATATTCCTAAATAAATTTAGCTTTAATAAATGTGAATAAAATGAGTAAGCTCCTAATAAAAAATACATGAAAGTAAATATCTTCATGATATTCAATCTTCATGTTTTATGAGCTCATATGAAACTAAATATTTTAATGATCTTTAATTTGCATGCCTTGTGGTAATTTTCCAATAGACTCTGCAAACTTAATTAAATTTTTAGTAACTTCAATAATTTGGTATCATCAAAAGTTATATCATAAAGATATAGAGCTAACAAATAATACTTTTATAATAGAATGAACTTATTTGTTATTTTTTAAACTAGAAGAGTATCTATATCATTTAAGCAATACTACATGGCTTGTCTAAAGAATTTTTTCATTTTTTTTGTCGAAGTTGTAAATTTTTAAGAGAAATTAGTGAAGTAAACCTCAAACACACAACTTCTTAAGCATGGGTATGGAGTCTTAATGAACCATACCAACACAACTTATCATCCTTACTTGTTAATTACTAGTGCTACTCTATGATTTTTCCATTTTCTTTTCATTTCTAATTTTATATGATTATTACGTCTAGTTTTTTAATATATCTAGATTTTCTTATAATTTAGTCTGTATCATAAGTTAAAAAGTTGTATAATTATTAATTTAGTTCCAATTATGTAAGAATTTAAGCTTTTATTGGTGCCCTTCGGATCTTTTTTCTAGATAAGTTTGTCTTGTTAGAATTTTCTTTCAGGTGATTAGTGGTTCGGTCTTGCAAGGTTTCCATTCTTTTATAATATAAAAGGAAAATTTCTCGGACACTCCTTTTAGTTTGCTTAAATATAGACGCCACTTTAATTTGAATAAATGACTCAAACTTCCCTTCGTATTAGATTTCGAGTGAGTGACCGTTAAATTTTAAACTAACACCATTTAAATAGCATGCAATATAAACTTACCCTATCATTTTTCTCAGTTCTGAAAATAGTCAAATCATTTTTTTCAGATATTCAAATTGAAATTCACCTAAACTTAAAATAACGGTTGGGTTGGTTATAGGGTAAACTTATCTTTTCACTCCTAAACAAACATATTTTTAACATAATGAGCTTAGTTTTCTTTTTTCAAACTAGATCGATGTCGTGCTAGTTGTACAAACTAGATCGATGTTGTGCCAGTTGTACAAACTACATGAGCAGTTTAAATAATTTTGTCCAAAACATACCGGATCTACGGGTAGTTTCTAGAAGGAAAATAAAGTCAGAAGCATTAACAAAAAATACAAGTACTTTATATTTGCTTTGTGTGATAACATTATAAAATGAGATTAATCATGGGTAATTTGTATAATATACCTTTAGAAAAAGTGCTTTGGATAAGTATACCCATTTTAAACAAACCATAGATCTATTTCCAGGCCCTCATAGTTTCCTATTTTCCTTTCTTCTTTTCAAAATCTCCATCAACTTTTTTGGACATCTCCCAATATTCAGTTATTCTTTTATAATTTAGATTTATAATTTAATTACTAATGTAACAATTACTTGAACTCTTCAAATTATCGTATCTAACTTGAGTTTTGTAATTATCAACAATTACTTGAAGGGTTGGAGTAGTTACAATAGATTACTTGAACTCTTCAAGTGATCATATATGATATGATTAAAAATATTAACAGTTTTTTGTGAGTTCAAGTAATATGTTATAACTACTGCTACCCTCAAGACACATTTGAAAAGATTATAAGTCATTAAAAAGGATTTCCTACTCATACGGGAAGATCAATAGTTATTTGTGGGTTCAAGTATTATATTAGAACTAATTGTACCTTTAAGTTTATCACATTTAACTTAGATCTCATTATTAGAAAATGTGAACAATTATTAGAAGTAGTTAAAATATACTACTTGAGCATTTCACGTAACTGAAATAGTGACTTGAATAATTCAAGTAATATGTTATAGTTAACTTATCTTTTAAAAAAATGAGTGAGAAACCAAATAACGAAATAATAAAGAAAAAATGGAGAGAGAATCATGTGTTTCATTGAAAATATAAGTTTGATTTGACTAGAGGGCCCTAGGTAGTGGAAAATGAGTAGTTGAGATTGTAGAGATATTGTGAGCTTGAGTAGTTAAGATTATATAAATTAATACTACTTGAACCCTTCAAGTAATCGTATCGGTTGCTTGAAAGGTTCAAGTAGTATAGTTAAGACCAGGTCCACAAGTTAGCTTTTTATAATTTTTCTTTATTATTTCGTCTATTGGGTTGCCACTCATTTTTTTAGAGTGATAAATTAGTTATAACATACTACTTGAACCCTTTAAAATTATCACATCGTTTACTTAAAGGGTTCAAGTATTTATTTCATTAGAAAATTAAATTTTAAAAGTCAAATTTAAAAGAATGAGTGAAGATCGAGTATAGAATTTGATTGTGCGTTGAAAAAATTTAAGAAAGTTAAAAATTTACTAGGACCTGGGTATAGAATTTTTTTTTAAGAATGGGGTATATTTTTCCAAAGTTATTTTCCAAAAGGTATACTTCAAATAAAGAATTAATCACCTTGGGTGAGGATTAGCTGACTGATATATTTTTTTAAATAAGGTTGTTGGGGATAGAAATCAGTAGATGCGCTAAGACATCTCAGCTAGGCTGGCACTTCCGTAACACCCTCACCATTTAACTCAATCTAATGTATTGTTAAATTAAAATAAAATAGTCAACAAAAGAAAACATAAAGAAAAAATCAGTAGAACCTAAAAGTATGCATGTTACAAACATTATCAGAATAAACGAAGAACAAAAATTTGAAGCATTTCATCACCAAGTTGGAGTAACTATACTAGGCGCCTTTGATGCCAAACTATCTGTCACCCGGTTACACTCCCGATAAATGTGAGTGATAATAAATTTCATCTGATTAAATA
The DNA here is from genome assembly GCA_003255025.1 of Datisca glomerata. Classification (NCBI taxonomy): domain Eukaryota; kingdom Viridiplantae; phylum Streptophyta; class Magnoliopsida; order Cucurbitales; family Datiscaceae; genus Datisca; species Datisca glomerata. The sequence goes on along the minus strand of QANY01007613.1, from coordinate 1,161,967 downwards.
ATTTCAAACATTTATCCCAAACATTACGCCAACGCCAAGAGACCCTTTCGAGATCTAGAACGAAAAATGGCCACACATAAACTGAATCACTTTCCAACCATAATCATCTTCATCCAAAGGTCAAAGCATACACAATCACATTGATAGACCAGCCAACGCGGCTTCAAAAGTAAAACATACACCAATGTGAATAACATAACAACCCTTACCAAATCCTCTTGAGGAACGAAAAACGCCTCCACAACGTGTGAGCCCTGGACTATAAAAAGTTATTCCATCTATGTTCACCTTAATCTAACTTGATGGGGGAGGACTCCAATGAATTTCTAACATACGCAGGGCTATGGATGAAAGACCCAAAATATTAAACTTCTGAAGTGTCAAGTACATCAATTGAACTCTACATCAGGCGAATCTTAAAGGAGTCTGCTTCATGAACAGAACGCCAAAGCAAGGCAAGATTTTCAGCAGATACAAGTTTCTTACTCTCAAGGGTAGTTTTCTTACGAAGGAATCACAACACCCAAAAGAGAGTTATAATGGAAGTTTGCTATAGAACCTTGAATTGCATGCTAAAAGATATTTTCATCGCTGCTTGTCAAAGATCTAAGGGAGTACCTTCAAGTTTGATATCCTTCCTGAAACTCGACATGACATCCCACAATCCACGAGAGAGAGGACAATCTATAAGGATGATGTAAGTCCTCCTTCACGACACTACAAATACGACACTGAAGGAAAAGTATAACTACGAGTGCACAATGCAGAATCAGTAGACATCTTGCCATGGAACGAACACGAAGTGAGGATCAAATCGAGAGGGTTGAATAAATGGTTTCCAGATCTATTTACCCCAACTAACAGGATTCCCAACCTCAGTAAGAGATGTATATGTTGCTTTATGGGAAACAACACCACCCAAAAAATATGTTCAAACTAATGAGTCTGTATCAGAGCTAATTACCATCCCCTCAATCTCAAAGGTGAGTGTCGGATGAGAAGCACGAAAGGACACATGGAGACGCCAACCCCCTGGATCATTGTACACATCTCTCACAAGACACTCCAAAGGACGATGTAATAGATGACGATCATCTACCAAATCAATGAACAGATTTCCCAACCAACTGTCAATAAAAAAATGAACCTTTTTATGATGACCAACCAACCACCCGGATTCAAGCATCAAAGGAGCATAATGACATAATTATGAGTGATTAATTAATTAACAATTAATTAATTAAATTATTTATGTATATTAATTGAATTATTTATGTATATTAATATAATTACAAATATCTAGATATTTAATTTGATTAAAATAAATATTTAATACGTAGTAATTGTCATATGTCAATCACTTATTGGGTATCAGAGATTGACATGGACAACTGTAGTGCCACATGGCACTACAGTAGTGGGTGTGCAACACTGTAGTGTCATGTGGCACTGCAGTTGTGCCCAGTAGCAGTGGGTCTCACTGTTATTGGTAATTTTATAATTAATTATTTTTTCAATTATCCCAAAAGATCTACACCATTATCTAGAAAAATATAAAAATTTTATTCTGATGACCTAAGCTGAAGAATTAATCAATCAGTTGAATGAGAGAATCAGTTCATCAATCAAGAGTTGAGAGAAGAACACAATTTCTCAAAGAGTAATTTTTATACAATTAAGAGATAATCAAATCTCTAAAAGAATCATCGCCACGTTGTTTTAGTTAATCGTCTCACAAAAGTTATTCTCAGTAGAATATTTAAATCTCATGTGTTGAGTACATCTAGAGACAAAAAGTGTCTTCATTATAGTCTTCATGCCCACACACGTCCTACTACATTGAGGATTGACTTGGAAGATCTTGGTGCTGGGATCGATCGATTTTAAAATTAAAGAAAATTTGACTTGAACCACGAACGGTTCATGGGCGGAATATCAACAAATCTGAATACCTAAGACAAATAAAGATTCTCCAAGTCCTTCACGTCCAATTGCTTTGCAAGCCAAAACTTGACATCAGATAATTTTCCTACATCATTCCTAATGAGTAGAATATTATCTACATACAAGACTAGAAAAACCACGTCCCCTTCGTGTATCAACTTATACACACAGGGTTCGTCCATTAAGTGTTCAAAATCATATTCTTAATACTTTCATCGAATCTAATATTCCACGACCGTGAGGTTTGCTTAAGTCCATAAATGGACTTCTACAGTTCGTAAACTTTATCCTCTTGGCATTTCTCCATGAACTGTCTGGTTGAGCCATATAAATGCGCTCTTCAAGATAACCTCATAGTCTATACCTTCCTTTTGGGTGTAGCTCCTGGCTACTAGCCTAGCATTGAATATTTCTACATTCCCATCCGGACCTCTTTACTTCCTATAGATCCATTTGCATCCTACGAGTTTTCTCCCTTCAGGAAGATCTACAAGTTTTCAAACTCCATTCGAGTACATGGAATGTATCTTAACGTTCATGGCTTCCTGCCTTAAGTTCACTTCAGGTCCAGCCACCTCCGAGTAAGAGATTAGTTCATCTAGGTCCTTGTCTGAGACAAGTGTCTTATGGAAAAGCTTTGACACTGGCTCATGTCACTGGCTCATGTCATGGTTCTTCTATTATTGAATCAGAAACAATTTCTGATTGGGGAGTCGGTGTTCTCCAACTCAAATAATTCCTCTAGAACAACTGTGCTTCTTGGCTGTACACTTTTAATATAATCTTCTTCGAGAAAACGAGCATCGTGATAACAAATGTTTTCTTGTCAGTCGTACTATAGAAGATATACCCCTTTGTTACCATAGGATATCCTACAACACATGCACAATTCTAAACGATTGACCAACTTGCCTGTTTTCGGTCTTAGAACATGTGTTGGGCAACCCCATATTCTAAAATGGTGAACGAACAAATTTTGTCCATAACATCCTTCTATGGTCTACCAGGCACCATCTTTGATGGAAATGTGTTCAGAATATATGTCGTTGTTAGTAAGGCATATCCCCAAAATGAATCTAGGAGGGATTAATAACTCATCATAGATCTAAGCATATCCATTAGAGCTCGATTCCTTCTCTCTGACATACTATTTTGCTGTGGCGTACCAGGTGCTGTAAGCTGAGAAAGAATACCTTATTCCTTAAAAAAGTCTTCGAACTCTCCTAGCAAGTACTCTCCACCACGATTAGATCGTTGTGTTTTGATTTATTTTTCTAATTGCTTTTCAACCAACACCTTATATTTTTTGAACTTTTTAAAGATTTCAGGCTTTTGATGCATTAGATAAACGTGGCCAAAATGTAAGTAGTCGTTAGTGAATGTTATGAAGTATTCATAACCTCCTCTTGCTTGGATATTCAATGACCCACATACATCACTATGTATGAGTTCAAGGCATTGAGTGGCTTTTTCATATTTTGATGAAAAATGTCTCTTGATCATGTTACCTTCTATACAGGATTCACATGTGGGTAGTGAACCCACACTTAAAGATTATAAGAGACTATCCTTTACAAGTCTTTTAATCCTGTCTAGGCTAATATGTCCAAGACGTAAGTGCCACAGATAGGTTAGATCAGTTGAGTCATACTTTAACCTTTTACTATCCCTATGTGAATCGATGTTCACTTCAGTTCACAAATCATGGGTACTACAGGTTTTACGTGATACATTTTATTAATAATTTGTGTGATAGTAATTAAGCATTCATTTCTAAAAATACCAATATATTTATCAATGAATTTTAGATCAAATCATTGCTCAACTAATGCAACAATAAAAATCAAATTCTTCCTAAAACTCGGGGCATACTAAACATCACGTAAAATACTAAAATGTTTCTCAAAACATAATTTAAAAGTTCTCAGTGATGCGGCTGATACAAGTGCTTCATTCCCCAAGCGGAAGCTGAACTCACGCTTATCAAGCCTTTTGATTTCCCTGAACCCCCCCACAGGGATCAACAGATGTGGTAAGTAGCTACATGGTCTACAATCCAAAAAAAAGTAGAGTCAACTGCATAACATGCATAAGTAACCATTACTATAGCATTAGATCTCAACCCTTTGAGATACTCTAGGCAGTTGCATATTCAATGACCAGCAGCTTCACAGTGATGATAGTTGTCTTTCGACTTGTCTACTATTGCGGTGCTCTTGCCTTTGGCACGGCTTCTACTTCTTCGTTTTCTTGGACCCCTTCTTTATTTCTTCTTAGAGCTAGAGGTGGAAGACCTACTTTCAGTAAAATTAGCCTATCTAGATTTCCTCTTGCCCTTCAGAAATAAGGTCTCAGCAGCTTGTAGCTCATTCATGAGCTCAAGAAGTGAGCAGTTCGTCTTATTCATCGAATAATTAAGCTTGAAGTTTTCAAAGGTACTAGACAAAGTCTCTAGGATCATATCCACTTGAGTGTCGCCATCGAACAGAACACCCATGATCTCCATCTCGTTCAGATAACTTATGATCAACATCATATGTTCTTTGACAGGAGTTCCAAGTTTCATCCCACAGTTCATGAAGTTACACACATCTATCTGTCTGGGTTGACGACCTTGATCCCCAAACATTTTGGTGATGTTTAATATCAAATCAGCGGTGGTCTCAAGGTTCTGATACTGTTGTTGCAACACATTTCTCATAAATGCCAAGATGTAACATCTGGAGATCTCATCAGAATGCAACCAATAAGCATAAACATCATTTTCCTCTTGAGTCAATTCAACAATAGGCTCAAGAGGACAACGGGTAGTGAGCAGAAATTTCTGCTTTTCTACCGTCAGCACGGTATCAAGATTTTGTTTCCAATCCACATAATTTTCACCATTGAATTTGTTCGCATTAAGAATAGTTGAGAGATAGGATAACAACATGATTACTGAAAATAATAAATAAAGCGGTGTAAATAAATGCTCAATTGTTTAGGAAAGTATGATGCATGATGCAACTACTAAATATTTTAAGATATTTTAAAAAAATATTTCCTCCATGATGTTATGATAAAAAATGATAGCTTGTCTCATTAAGGGATGAAGTCCAAACTATCTTTTATCGCATCGAGACTCCTCTCGTTTGGTTAACGCTCAAATGTCTCCACATCTAGCTTAACCATTCATCAATAGTTTTGGTCACCTTGACCCCATTGACTAGCTCTTATGGGGAGATTCTAACGTGCTTCAGTTTAAGTATTTAACCAACGCATTTACTCTTAAAGGCTGATATGGACTAACAGTCCGTCTATGGGATGGCCCTGCTCCACCACTTCCTTTAGAAGTCTTAGCTTCTGAATTAACTCGATAACTCAAAGCAAAACGATTCCAAAGTTTCTCACATTCAAGGGAGGACCGCTATGGGAGGTTCTAACCCTTCCTCGTGGCACGATCAAGTTTGCATTGGAGACTTTGGAAACTTTTCAACGTAAATGATGCTCCCACTTAGTTTTTAGGAAAAAATAGATTTTTTGTTATTTTTCAAAACATATAACTTTTAATAATTTGAAAAATGTGATGAAATTTTTAAATCCTAATTAAAGTCATACAATAATGCATGTACATACTACATGACAATTTGATATTAACATATCCCTAATCTATATGGTATGTTATATTATGATGCACGATTAAAATTATATCATACATTTAAATTTAACCTCCCTATTGAATCATTTCTAATTAGAACCCATAAAAGAATAATAAATAAATTACAAATTAATTTATGAACTAATCTCCATGGCGTCTACAATTTGCTCATTCGTCAACATGTTGTCCGACCATTTTGTAACACTTTACCAAATATTAGTCACATTTTTAAAAATAATTTTCAATTTTCAATTTTAATTTTCCAGCATATTTTTACTTTGATAAATAAATTACCAAGTAATTAGTAAATTGATTTATTTTTAAAACAATTTTATAAAAAATTACAATCATACAAGTGTTGAAAATTTACCAAATTAAATTAAAATAAAATAATGGACTAAAATTGATTTTTGAATTTCAAAAAACCCTAGGTTTTCTAAAATCATGGGTTTTCAAAACTTGTAGGTTTCCTAATCCGACTAGGACTCTACCGTGCATGGGACAACACATGACAGCAGCGACGAGCGGCAGGCATCGGTGAACAGTACCAGAGTGAACAGTACGCCAGTGAACAGTACTGCGTGAGTAGTAGCATTTCCCAACGCCTTCTCGGTGGCTGTCCGACAACTTCTCGGCTGCAGTTTTGAGCGATTTCGAGGCGACAATGAATTTACAACGAATTTAACAGTTACAACAATTGCAATAATTAAATTACATATATTTCTATGCGTCAAATTCGACGTACATCAGTTCATAATAAAAAATGCCTAGTGCCAATAGTTCGGGATCCAATCACAAAATATATTCAAAACAATTTTGAATCAACCATACAACATATGCCAATATTCATAAAATTCACGATACGTACGTTTTAATTATTCATAATCTTAAATCTACGCTCTGATATCAATTTCTGGGATCGATCGATTTTAAAAGTAAAGAAAATTATATTTGAACCACGAACGGTTTGTGGGTGAAATATAAAAAAAATTGATTTAACTTATTTAATCATATTAAATAATTTAAAAATAATTTTAGTTTGATCATGCATATACGATATTAAAACGAATAGATTAAGGGAAAACTATTTATCACATTTACTCTGTATCAGAGATTTCTGAACTGATGGAACTCCCTTCAATGTTCTTCATGTTTTTCAAGCATTAAGATCAAAATCACGAACTTGATCTTTCATGAACGATTTCCGATTTGGTCCACCAACAACCACCCTTTAATTTCAGAAATATATCTTAGAATAAATTTACGTAAGAATTTGAGTGTGAGCTGTCAAAATGATTGAAGAAGAAAAATCAAATCTTCCATCTTTAGATTAATTTTTGGTGGCAACAGTAGTGAGAGAAGAAAACATTTTTCTCTTCCTTTTGTGTTGATAACAACAATTGTATCTTGTCCTCATTATCTCTTTCAATCAAATTGTTATTTGATATTTATCAAAAAGTCATTTTTTATATTTATAAATATACTCATATATTATAAAATTTCTGAAAATTCCCCTAACTATCTATGATTGCCGAAAATCACATGATCTCCTAGAGTTTTAGCTGTATCAAAAATCATCAACCTAATTGATAAATATAATTGATCATTGTCAATTAATTAATGTAATTAATTTTATTTAACTAATTAATTCAATACAACAATTGCATTTAACTAATTAATTAATTTAATACAACAATTGCACTTAACTAACTTAAGTGACATCATCTATCACATATAGGTGTAGGAAATATGCATTGGCACCAAAACACATTTTGGTCCAACTTAGCTCGTTTTTCTATTCCTCTTCTCTGAGCTATTTCTGAGACTGAATAGATCCACTTGGACAAAACTTAAGATTCAAATACGGTCTGGATTTCCAACGCCTCGGGAAACTGGTCGAGAGGATAAGTACCAAGAGGTTATGGATTCTAAAAAACTCGATGAATCTATCTTCATAAATTTCTGACCTATTTAATCCTGACATCGTACGACTCCACTATAGGTTCGATGCTGAATCAACTCTCGATTCATGCGCGTTACTTTTTCTGTTGGTGTAAATAAAATCTATTTATTTTCACGGTCCAGAGAATATTTTAACATAATACATATAGTGAATACCAGTAACAAGAGTGAAATGTAAAATTATCACTTTACCCCTCTTGTTATTATTTTCTTAACTCATTTATTGAATGTGAATAAGAAAGACATTATATTGAATTGTCTCGTACAATTCACAAGTCTTATTCAATGACTCATTTCAACGAATACTTGGCCAAGTTAATTTATACACACTCCCATCAATAAAGCATAAGGTGATATTGTTGATTTCGTAATCCAACCATGAACTCACTCATTTGACATATCAAAGATTGCAACTAACCAAATCAAGTTACGTATTCAGCTCAGGACTAAGGTAATTATGAAAAAATCCTTAAGGTGTAACAATTAGATTTAGAGCTAGGTAAATGGTTTTGGGCTCTAAACTAATTGGTTACCGATCCATTCAACATGTTCATAACATGTCTAAGTTAACCATTTGAATCTCCAATCTTATGCCCCAAGACTGATATCCAACGGTTCAACCTAACAGTCGTAATCGGATTCGATTGCTCAATCGATCATAAAACTGTGCATATCGTTCTGAACTATTTCAGAAGAGTTCATCTGAAGACGCTTCTGTCTTCACTCTTCTTTCGTTGGGAATAGTTTCAGGACTTAAGTAATTTATAAATATACTTTAATTTAAAATAAAACTTTCAATTTATTCATAAAAATTTGATAATACAAATGTCTGAGAAATAACTAAATATAAATAAATAGTTATTACACGCTACTTTATGGACATATTCCAACACTTGGTGGATCTCGGAGTCTGCTAATCATTGGAATGATTTCGTGGGAACGGAGAATCGATTGATTTCACGAGGATGCTTGATGTAGACTACAAGAAGTATATGATTCCTAACCTCGTATGTTTTTAATTTAATATATAAATATATAATAGATTCTGACTGATTGAAAAAAGTTTTTTTAAAAGTTTTTTTAATTTTGTTTTATTAAAAAATTCAATTTTTATTAAAAATTTAATTTTTTAAATGGCCACGAGCCACACGCCTCCGCCGCGCACCCGCCGCGTCGACCAATAGTTAGAAATAATAATGTTATACCGCTTACTAGTAAAATCTGCATGAGCACAACTATCAAATCCAACTCTCCCTAAATATGAATGAATTTGTGGAGAAATCATGTTCAAACTCTGCATGTGACGCTCAGAATCACTTATAAGCTAAGCCTTAGCGCATGCAAAATAAAAAAAATTGGGATCAATAATATTCTATAACCGAAAATCATCTTCAAATTTTGACATAGATGGTACATGCATGCTTCATGATAAACACCAGGAAATACGATATCAGCAGCCTTCTAAATATAAATGTGTTGATCCATACAATAACTAAATCATCAATATCTTCAATATAAAAATATAAGCTTGCGTATGAACCATTCCACCTCATCATCATTCTTTGAATCTGCCATAGATAATGCTAGTGGGAAGATTTGACTGTTACCATCTAAAAGACAAGCATATAACAAAATCCCGACATATTTGGCCTTCAAAAACGTAATTGTCAACGGATATAATGGGTTTACGATTTCGCCACAATACATATAAAATAATGCTTGAACCTCCCATTACAATCCACAACATAATCAATAACATAACGTACAATTCAAAAAACAAAATCATTTAGAAACATAATCATACCAGGATTTATTTTATGCAGAGATGCATAAAAAAGGAATAAACAACCTATGATTCTTCAGGAGTTCAAAAACAAAATTCACAGCGATTTATTTTCCCCTCAAAGCTTTATTATAGCTAACATGAAAATGATGTTTGGCACGCATGTGGTCAACATGCTCTTATGGATGACACATTTGCAAGCAACTTAATTTTCACTAATCATGACAATACTAGTTTGTCTATGGTCACTTTGTATAATATCTAATGCACAAGAATATTAACTATTATACTCCCCACCATCTGCAAGTCACTAATGCCTATACTCGAATGCACACAAATAACAACTATAATAACTCGACACATATCTCAACAATCTGTTCACCATTCGACTTCTTCATCTGAAATTGAAATTATTTTTTTAATATAACAACTTGTATTTCTTTCTTCAACTTTCTCCTGCTACAATACAAATCTTTCATCTTAACATGAAATCAATCGGAGCATTTTCAACATCAAGAAGCTAAAAAATGACAATCTGATGGTCGCTCGAGAAGTACAATGCTAAGACCATTGTTCCAATCATAGAAAAACTACCAGATGGGAACACTTCTACTAATCTAGGAATTTTAACAATTAATGGACAATTAACACTCTTTGTAAAGAAAATAAACAAAAAAATATCATTATCATCTGTTAACTCTAAAATATACAAGACGTGGTACCAATACCAAGAACAACCTTCATGTGTATCAGACAAACCTAACTTATTTACTATAAAATCAAAGAAAACACCAAATGTTGAATCAACATCGAGGAACATTTGGATTTAATTTGTTTTAATGTATGTATTAGTATCATACCACCTACCATCATAAAATAAAACAATAAAAACCTTCCACATACTTAAAAATAGTATTTTAGCGAAATTTTAAGACATTGAATAGTGAACGATAACAATACTATTACACTTAAAATTCAGAACAGCGAACAACAACTAGATATATTAGTGTTGTTTGGTTTCACATGGTGGCTCCTTAAAATGCAGGTTCTATTTTGTGACAGTTTCATCTTTTCTATATTCTCACAGTTTAGTTTGGAATTATGGTCACTCCATAAAAAGTTGGTTTGTCCTATTTTTAGGAAGAAGAACTATGTTTGATCATTCCAATGGTCTTGCTAGGAAAATACAGAATTGATAACTTGACCAAAAACGTAAAAACAGTTTTAAAAAAATTGATAAAAAATAATAAACCTCAAAACGAACTCCAATAGATGTTGAGCATTAGAGCTCAAAATCAAAGATTCATAAGAATGTCTTAAAAAAACACAACAATATAACTCAATTTAACCATAACCACAATGTAATCAAGCATAAATTTCGTGTATAACAAACATAAATAAATGCTTATGGGTTAAGCTTCAAAAGATAAAAAAATAAAGGTAAAATATAATTTTTCTCCTACAATTACATTGTTGTTTCACATTTACTCTTCCTAACTTTTCCCCTATCATAAACTGTCCATCACTGATTGCTTTGTTGGGAGAAATAAATTGACCAACATCACTCTATGTTTTAACCTCAAGCTACACGTCAACATTTACCACATTTTTTCCTAAATGCCTAATGATTATTGCACAAATTGCTATTCCCGCCTACCTTAAACACAACCAATTTCTTAATAAACGACCCATTGAAAGGTAAATTCCCATGAAATTAATTGTTCCCAAGATTCAAATACTTCAAGTTCTTCATATCTGAAATGAACCTCGGGATCGTCCCGTTCAATTGGTTCGAGCTCAGATCAAGGTGAGAAAGACCCAGAATCCCCGAAATGGAGTCGGGTATAGATCCGGATAACGAATTTGAGGCCAAAGACAAGTTTGTAAGCGAAATGAGGTCACCGATTGAAGTGGGTCTTTCGCCATTGATGGAATTAGAGGATAAATTAAAGGATTCGAGCAGAGTAATGGAGGTGGGTATTTTTCCCCCACGCTTTTTACCAGAAAATCAGTGTGGGTCAAATCGGGGTTGATGTGTTTTGGGATGAAACCCGTGAGATTGGCGTGCGAAATGGTAACCGACTTGAGGATTCATGTTGCCGAGTATGACAAAAGGGCAAGAGGCATTGACAGAGACATAAGAGACATTAAGATCGGTGAGGTTGTGAAGGCGGCTCAGTCAGACGTCGGTCAGTCTATGGATGCTGTTGATGCAGATGAAGGAGCAGAAGGGGACAAGATCATAAGGGAAGCGAATGGGGGAGATGGGACAGTTGAACTGAAGGGATTGGAGAGTGGATAGGGACTTGAGAGCCGTGAAAGAGAGCGCGACGTCGTCGAAATAGTTGGAGATGTGGAGTAGGATGAGGTGGCGGAAGGGGGAGGAGGAGTTGCAGAGAGTGAGGTTGTGGGGAGAGGGCTGACGTGTTTATTGGGTTAAAATTTTGAGTGCTAATTTATTTATCACGTAGTGTCAACAATAAAAATCTGTGATGGATGATTAGTTTATGATAACGGAATAGTTACGGATGAACTAACGTGGAATAACAATATAATTACAAGTTCTAATCTAAGATTTTTTAAAGTAGAAAGTTGAATATAAAAACTATCTAAAATTATAGGGTAATATATATATATATATATTTTACCCAGAAACAAAATAAAGATGATCAATTAAATCTAAATAAGGGATTCTAGAGTTGCGTGAATAGATGAAAAAGACAACAAAAAATATGAAGGAGATAATCGGAGATTCAAACTATGATTGACGACAAAAATACAGGCTAATCATGAGGAAGAAAATAGAATACCCTCTTCGAGCAAACATGGGCATGATGGGAAACAGTAAAAAAATAGCATAACATAATTACCTGAAAAAATGGCTATTTTGTAGGGTTATTTGGATTAATATACTATTTTCAATTCAAGTTAAGAAAAATGTATTCATTTTAGAAAACTTCAAAATTTCTACCCTAAAACTAATAAATCTAAATGATTCTATCTTTCATAATCATTTCACTTCTTATCCCAATGCCTTATCATTTCTTTCCCTTCCGCATGCAAAAATCAAATCAAGTTAATACCCATTTCATTTATTTTCTTCAATAAAAATGTCCTTGTTATTCTTCTCTTGTTCTTCATCTTCATCTTATTCGTCATCTTCTTCATCTTTATCTTCGTGTTCTTCTTCATTTTCATCTTCGTCTTCATCTTCGTCTTCATCTTCGTCTTCATCTTCGTCTTCGTCTTCGTCTTCTTCTTCTTCTTCGTCTTCGTCTTCCTCTTCGTCTTCATCTTCGTCTTCCTCTTCCTCTTCCTGTTCGTCTTCCTCTTCTTCTTCCTGTTCGTCTTCCTCGTCCTGTTCGTCTTCCTCTTCCTCTTCGTCTTCGTCTTCCTCTTCTTCTTCATCTTCCTCTTCTTCTTATGCTTGTTGAAGGGTTCAAGTAGTCAGATACAACTACTTGAATCCTTCATATAATTACTTGTTTTGACTTCCAGAATCAAAATCACCACTTGAAAAGTTCAAGTAGTTAAACCCTTCAACTAGTTACTTATTCTGACTTCCAGAATCAAAATCATTATTTGAAGGGTTCAAGTAGTTGTTTATGAATACTTTAAGGGTTCAAGTAGTTGTTTATGACTATTTGAAGGGTTCAAGTAGTTGTTTATGACTATTTGAAGGGTTCAAGTAGTTGTTTATGAATACTTTATGGGTTCAAGTAGTTGTTTATGACTATTTGAAGGGTTCAAGTAGTTGTTTATGAATACTTGACGGGTTCAAGTAGTTATTTATGATTACTTGAAGTGTTCAAGTAGTTCTTTTTTTGTCAGTCAACAACTCATACACTAGGTGACTACTTGAAGGGTTCAAGTAGTTGTTTATGACTACTTGAACACTGCAAGTAGTTATTTTTTATTTGATCAATCAGCAACTCAAACACTAGGTGATGACTTGAAATGTTCAAGTAGTTTTTATGACTACTTGAAAGGTTCAAGTAGCTTTTATAACTATTTGAAGGGTTCAAGTAGTTTTCTATGACTACTTAAACCTTTTTGTGTCCAAAAAAATAAGAGAAAATGAACGATGAGAACTTGAAGTGTTCAAGTAACTTTTTATGACTACTTGAAACCTTTAAGTACTCAACGTCCATTTTCTCCTATTTTTGGACACAAAAAAGGCTCAAGTAATTATAAAAAATTACTTGAACTCTTCAAGTAATCATAAAAAACTACTTGAACTTTTCAAGTACTCAACGTTCATTTTCTCTTATTTTTTTAGACGTAAAAAAGGCTCAAGTAATTATAAAAAACTATTTGAACCCTTCAAGTAGTCATAAAAAACTACTTGAACCTTTCAAGTCATCACCTGGTGTTTGAGTTGCTGACTGATCAAATAAAAAATAACTACTTGAAAGATTCAAGTAGTCAGAAATAACTACTTGAACTTTTCAAGTAGTCACCTGGTGTATGAGTAATTAATTGAAAAACTACTTTTATATCATGAAAAAAAATCTACTTGAAGGGTTCAAGTAGTCATAAACAACTACTTGAACCCTTCAAGTAGTCACCTAGTATATGGGTGTTGACTGACAAATAAACAACTATTTGAAGGATTCAAATAGTCATAAAAACTACTTGAACCCTTCAAGTAGAAGAAGGAAGTTTGTAGAAAAAGAAAGAATATGAAGAAGAAGAAGAGATTATTAAATTGATAATTTGATATCTGCATTGAAAAAGAAAAAGAAATAATGAGGGAAAAAAGAGATTACAAGTAGTGATGTGAAGTTGGTAGGCCATGAATATAAAATTTATTATTTTCAAAAAATGGTATAAAATTCCGTAGCTAAATTGAAAAGGATATAATTTTTCAAATAACCCTATTTTGTTCGAAAAAAAATAAGGGGTCTTTTTTTTTTCAGAATTAACTACTAAAAAAGCCATGAACTTCCTTGCCTCCCTTTCAGTTTTCTAAGGGCTGCCTGCTTTCTTTTTTATTCTTTCCTTTTTAGGTAGTAGAGTGAGTAAGGGGAGGAAATCTTTGGGTGGAGATGTCAGGTCTCTAGCGTCCTATCTTATGTAAAAATTCTTTCTGTTTTTTCACACCTTTTTATTTTGTTATTAGATACAAATTTTGGGCTATCATTTCTTCTAAAAGAAAGTAAACGCATTAATGAGAAATTTTAGTAGAGAATTTAAATTTATAATAGACTAAATATTTTAATTTAATAATTTAAAATTATATTATTATGCGATTCAAATGAAACGTTTCATATTTTGAGTTATTGTATTTCGCTCTGAAAAATGATATGCAGAAGCCTACCCCTTCCATTTCTTATATCAGGACAAAGAGCAGTTAAATTTGTATCCCATTGGATATACCGAAATTCATGATCCAGGTAGCATTGGATCAAACATCAATTCTGTATTATTTGTTGTAATGGAAGCATCATAAATAATAAACAAAACAATATAATGTGGTTTAACAGTTTACCTACTCCAATTGCTATCTCATTATTATTATCATAACATACTCCAAAAAGATATACATCTATCAACTCAAATCTCATTACATTCAAACCTAAACTCAACACACAAAAAACTATACCTTGAAACCATAACTAACTTAGACAAAATTACCACTCCTCGATCATACTAGGGCTAATAAAAAATTAGCTTGAAAATTGTCTTTAACACGAGTAAAATCCTCTAACTAGTATCTAAATATCATTGGATATCTACTCATGTGATAGAGAACTCTCTCACATATTAAGGTCGCGCTCTATCTTTTAGAGGAGAGTTTGCGCACCATAAGATGCTCTCTTTAAAACAGAACTTAATCCTAAATCAGAACTCATAGTTATAACAATTGAAAATCCTAATTTATTTCCAATTTAAATAGGAATCTCATTCAATATTCATCGTCACCACAATATCTAGTGTTGAAATATCCCAAAAAAATAAGAAACAAATTCTCTGAGGAATTTAAGACATATCTTCACTTCTATAAAAATGATTTTACGCGCAAAAGTTAAGGTAACTAAACCACATGTACTTCCAAACTAAGTTTTCAGATAGATTTTTAAGGAAAAACTTTTACGGATCAGTACAAAAGATATTAACAATTTTTTTTTTCAATCAACACATACTTATTGATAGGTGTTTCTTTATTCAGTTTTTCAAACATGAAAATATTATTCCAAAAACACGTCCAATTTGATTCGTGAACCGTCTTTAATTAGATACTTATTGGCATACTATTTCTCAAAACATGTGTTACATGGATAAACTAAATAAGAAAAAATTATTAAAATGATACCTAAAAATATAACATAATTCAAAACATATAATAGTTAAGTACAAAAAGAAATGATATACATCATCGAGTGTTTATAGAATTTATAGAAATATTTTATATTTCATTTAAACATAAGTAATTGCTCCAAATTCTAGTGACTTTAATAATATATTTTAACTATTAAAATTACATTTGATTTTTTTACTTTTTTTCACGCGTCTGATTTTTGTTACATATATTTTAAGTTACTAGGTAATAGTATGTGGGTTGCATGGCTTATGTAAATTATATGTATATATCTGTAAAATGAAAAAAGATACTGAATTGTAGGCATTAATCCACCAGAGATGATTTTATTAAAATAAAAAAGTGAAGAATTAGGATAATAAAATGAAGAATATATGTATTTCATGATGTTTATTCATGAAATTGTTACATGAAACAATAGTATTGGACAAACGGTTAAAACAATTCACACAATAGATCCTAAAAATACGAAATATACTGAATTGTAGGAATTAATCCACGAAATATGATTTTATTAAAATGAAAAATCGAAGAGTTGGGATAATAAAATGAAGAATATATGTATTTCATGATGTTTATTCATGAAATTATAGCATGAAACAATAGTATTGGATAAACGGTTAAAATAATTTACACAATAAATCAGAAAAATATGAAAATATCTTAGAAAACACATAATGCTGATTTAAATGTGATTATAATAAAGAGAATACAAAAAAACTTAACAATTTAGAATTACATACAATAATGAGTATAAAATGTGTCGAAAAATATTTCTCCCTACTTAACCCTGTACATAAATTTAAATTATGTAATTAATTGTATTAAAAAATATTAATATAGATTGCAATGATGAAATGTTTTTAACTATTAATATAAATTATATAAATTATTGCTGAATAATTATTCAAGACGATATAAATAATTAATATTTAAACATTAGGTATATTTATAGTACAATTTTTAAGGAATTTCTAAAAACAGTTTGAAAATATTTTCGTGAAAGTTAAAAGTGTTAGTGATCATCTAATTTAAATTTTTAATATTTTTTTAAGTTATGAATGACATTTTAGGAATTGCTTGACATAGTGTGACATTTTTTGTCCATAAAATGTTTCTCTCTTTACACATTCATGTATTACTATAGATAGATATAGATATAGATGATTTTATTGAGGCCGAGGAATTTTCAGAGGGAAAAGGGTACGGTGATGAACCTAGACAAAAGCTTGGGCATGATTGGATTGCTCAAAGGAGAATCTTGGTTCTTGAAGCAAGAATCTGTTTTGCCATTTACCTCTTATTTTTATTTTGTCTATTTGCTCATCCTTTCTTTTCTATATGCAAAGCTTGTGGTACCAAATTATTCACCCAAGTTGAGAGTAAATGTATGAACTCTATAATAAATACAGGCAGGATATGGTACTTTGGGAGTATCCTAACCATTGAACGACACTTCTGAATTGATCTAATATTTTGTCATGTATCATGTATCATACCCCATTGCCAAATGGTCCCTTGAAAACCATTGCTACTCAATTCCGTGTTATTCCCATCATGTTGTTGTTCATAATTGCGACTCAAGTTCATCTTAAATTTGAATTCTAGTTAGATCTACCATGGTTTTACAACTATGAGCATGAGTGACTGTACAGTCCAAACCAAAAGGTAAAGTTTTCTTATTCGAACACTGCTTCTCTGTGGCAATGGAACAACAGAGGGCAGTTGAAGTGTAGAAATGATGAATCTTTAGTGTTCTGATCTTAAAGAAAGATGATGAACTTTTTGTTCTGATTTTTTTTATTGATAATACTGATACTTTACAATGAGTAAGTGATGTATATATACATATAATCTCTAATGATTGCTTATGATCTCCAACGGATGCCTACTGATGCCTATGATCATTTTTTCCAGAAATGGTTAGACACCCACTATGTTTGGTGAAAGTCTCTGTTCTGCTTCCCTCTTTTGCCTGTGATGAAGATTTTCCTTCTGAGGCTGTACTTTCTGTTTCTCTTTCTTCAACACTCCCCCTCAAGTGGATTCGTATAGGTTGATCGAGCCCAACTTGTTAAGTATTCTTTGGAGGTTATTTTTGTCGAGGGCTTTGGTGAAGATGTTGGCCAACTGGTCTTCACTACGTACAAAAGGAATGGTGATTTCTCCCGACTGTACCTTCTCTCTTATGAAGTGACAGTCCACTTCAATGTGTTTGGTTCTCTCGTGGAAAATGGGGTTCATTGCAATATGACGTGCTGCTTGGTTGTCACAGTACATCTCTATCGGTTTTTTATCTCAACCTTCATGTCTTGAAGGAGATGTTTAATCCATGTGAGTTCACTAGTAGTGGAGGCCATGGCTCTGTATTCTGCCTCTGCACTTGATCTTGCTACACAGTTTGTTTCTTGCTCTTCCAGGTTACTAGATTTCCACCTACAAAGATACAGAAGCCAGTTGTAGATTTTCTATCATAACTACCTGCCCAGTCTGCATCAGTGTATCCAACTATGGAGTTTGCCCCAGTTCTCTTCATCCATATCCCTTGACCGAGTGTTCCTTTAAGGTATCTGAGTATCCTTTCTGCGGCTGCCTGGTGATTTGTGCAGGGTGCGTGCATGAATTGACTGATAACGCTAACTGCAAAAGTGATATCTGGTCTTGTAACCGTTAGATAAATTAGTTTTCCTACTACTCTCTGATATTGGCCTATATCAACTATTGGTTTGCTATCATTAAGTCATATTTTCATGTTGGTTTTCATTGGTGTGCTAACAGGTTTTGCCCCTATCATGCCTGTTTCTTTTAACAAGTCTAAGATATATTTTCTTTGAGATAGAAACAGTCCCGTTTTCGAGTGAGCTATTTCTATCCCTAGGAAGTACTTTAGTTTTCATAGATCTTTAATATCAAACTCCCCTTTTAAAAATTGTTGAACACTTCATATTTCATCGTGGTTATTTCTGGTGATGATAATGTCATCTACGTAGACTAAAACGATGGTGGTGGAGTTGTTCGTGTGTTTGACGAACATAGATGAGTCAGCAAAGCTTTTGACAAAGTTAATTTTTAAAAGAGACAAGCTTATTTTCCATACCATACCCTTGGTGACTATTTCAGGCCATAGATAACCTTCTTTAATCTACATACCATGGAAGGGTGCGTTGCTTTCTCGTGTCCTGGAGGTAGGGACATATATACTTCTTCTTCCAGATTTCCTTGGAGGAATGCGTTTTTTACATCCATTTGATATAGTTCCCAGCTGAGGTTGGTGGCAACGGATAGTAACACTCAAATCGTGTTCATTTTTGCTACTGGAGCGAATGTTTCCTGGTAATCCACTCCATATGTCTGAGTAAAGCCCTTGGCAACTAGTCAGGCTTTATATCTTTCGATAGTGCCGTTGCTGTTGTATTTGGTCTTGTAGAATCATTTACATCCTACAGGTTTCTTCCCGTTGGGTAATGGGATTATATCCCAAGTGTCATTCTTTTCCAAGGCTAGAAGTTCTTCATTCATCGTCTTTCTCCATTTGGGGTCGAGTTGGGCTTCTTGATAGGTCTTTGGCTCAACTGTTTCATCAATTTTGCCCAAGTATGCCCTGTGGATGTTAGAGATTTTATCATAAGATAGGAAATTTTGGATAGGGTATAGAACCTGATGGGACACGTAGTCTTTTAATCTTGTTGGGGGTTGAGTTTGCCTTGTTGACCTTCTTACGATTACTGCTTCATCAGTGACAGTTGCCTCATCATTTGCTCCCCCTGAGGTAGTTGTCTCAGGCGCGGTTGATGCGGTATCATGTTCCTGTCTTATGATATCAAAGGAAATAATACTGTTAGGTAGCGGAAACGTTTAGTGGTGGTTATGGTTGTCGGGGTCCTTTGGGTAATAGGATTCTAGTTCTAAAAATTGTACATCTCGCAAGATGTAGAGTTTATGGTTTATTGGGTCGCAACACTTATACCCCTTTTTCTCAGCGGAATACCCAAAAAATAGGGTTTTGACTGAGGTTTTGTCCAATTTATCAAGTCTTGGAATGTGTACGAAGCATGTACATCCAAATACTCGTATATGATCTAGGTTAATTTTCCTACCCTTGAGAATTTCTAGAGAGCTTTTCAGATGCAATTTTACACTGGGTAACCGATTGATGAGGTAGGTTGCTGTGAGTATAACATCGGACCAGTATCTTTTGGGCACGTTATTTTGGAGGATGAGAGACCTATTCATTTCAAGAAGGTGTCAGTTTTTACGTTCTGAGACACCATTTTGTTGTGGGGTGTGGATACATGTGGTTTGATGTCGTATACCCTTTTGTTTAAAAAACTCAAAAAAGGTGTTGTTAGTATACTCGGTTCCATTGTCAGACCTAAAGATTTTTATGGTTGTTTCAAATTGAGTTTCAACTAAATTGTTGAACTCTTGAAAATGACTGAAGACTTCATTTTTTGATTTCAAAAGATATAACCATGTGGTGCGAGAGCAATCATCAATAAATGTAACAAAATATTTGAATTTATTATATGAATCAACTGGGGCAGGTCCCTAAACATCAGAATGAATTAATTCAAAACATCGTTTTGTCGTACTACTAGATAGTGGAAAGGGTAACCTGGTTTGTTTTGAGAGTTTGCAGACTGAGCAACTACTAGAGTCTGAATTACAACCGAGTAATTTGTTTAGGATTTTGTCGGAGGGATGACCGAATCTCCAGTGTAATATTTTGTCTTTTTGTACTGTACTGGAGGTGGAAAGACATGTTTTGTCGGTATCTTCTAAGTAGTACAGACCGTTTCTAAATTTCCCTTCACCAATCTTCCTCCCGGTGACTCGATCCTGAAAAATTACTTTGTCAGGTGAAAAAGTAACATTGCAGTTTAAGTCTTTAGTTATTTTACTGACGGATAGGAGATTGGAGTTAAAATTGGGTAGACAAAGTACGTTGTTAATGGTTTTTGTGAGAAGTGTGGTGGACCTTATGCCAAAAATTAGAACTTTATTTCCATTGGCTACCGTCACGTGTTGTGGTTTTTCTAATTTAGTGAGACTGTGTAGGTTTTTTGTGTTATAAGTCATGTGGTCTGAGGCACCAGAGTCAATTATCCAGTGTTCTAAGTTATGAAAAAAATTTGCAGATTTAGAAAAATAATTGACAGTATTGCAGATAGATGAACCTGAGGTATCGCGCAAAAATTCTCCGAATTGTTTGAGCAGTGTAGCCATCTATGCGTTGTTGTCTGTGTGCAGATATGCTCTAACGGATCCGGATCTGTCCATTTCCTCCATTCGATCGGGCCGGTACCCATTACCCGAACCGGGTCCATCTGTCATGTGGGCTCTGCAGTCTCGGTCGGGTCGCGACCCGTAACCCGCTCCGCTGAAGCCCTCGGTATAAAAGGGGAATGTTTTCGCGGAGCCCCCTCGCTCGTCATTCTTCGCGCAGCCCCTCGCTCGTCATTCCCACGCTCCTTCTGGATTTTTCTCTGGTTCTGCCGGAGATAAGGGTGCAGGTTCCAGCACCGGTCGTGGGTGTGCCCTTCCTTTCGGTAGTGGCTGCACTTCACCGGCTCGCCTGGCGGTCTGCGGTGCCTTCCCCCTTCCCTAGGGTTAGGGTTTCGGAGGGAGCCGTGGGTCTCCATGGCTAGTGCCTCCGCCTTGTCATCTCTAGTACTCATCACTCGTCGCCTGGTTTCTTCTCTTTGAACCATGGCTGAGACCGTGGCAAAAGTTGGCTTCTCCGTCGAAATCAAGATCTGAGCCCGGAACGCCTCGTAGCTTGAGTCGAGAGCCGTCAAGAAATGGAACACCATATCCTGTTCAGCCCGCTCTTGGAGTTCCTTCAGGTCAGTGGTCGTCGGTCTTAGGGTTTCAAGTTCTTTGAACTTAGATTTTAAAAACCCGGTCAACTTCGGTACTGATCTGTCCCCCTGTTTTGCTTGGGAGATCTCTCGTTTAAGTTCAAATACTTGCGCGAAATTGTTTTGTTCACAATAATTGCTCCGGATTTCTTCTCAGAGTTCCTGTCCTGTTTCACAAAAACAAAAGATTTCACTGAGTTTTGGGTCTATTGAATTAGTTATCCAGGTCATTACCTGGCTGTCCATGATGTCCCATTCCTCTGAGTTTCGGTCTGGCCTTGGCTTACTGCCGTCCACGAAACCCAGTCTGCCTCTTCCTTTCAGGCTCACCCGAGCCGCCCTGGCCCACGGTATGTAGTTGTGGCCAGTGAGCAGGATGAAGGTCAGTCTGGGATTGGTGTCGTGGTGGTGAAGCTGGCGAGAGGTTGATGGTTCTACCATAATGTTGTATGTGTTGGTTCTCAGAATCGTTGCTCTGATACCATGTAGAAATGATGAACCTTTAGTGTTCTGATCTTAAAGAAAGATGATGAACTTCTTGTTCTGATTTCTTATTGATAATACTGATACTTTACAATGAGTAAGTGATGTATATATACATATAATCTCTAATGGTTGCCTATGATCTCCAACGGATGCCTACTGATGCCTATGATCATTTTTTCCAGAAATGGTTAGACACTCACTGTATTTGGTGAAAGTCTCTGTTCTGCTTCACTCTTTTGCTTGTGATGAAGATTTTCCTTCTGAGGCTGTATTTTCTATTTTTCTTTCTTCAACATGAAGTCTGGACGTCTTGATCAGATCTTGATGGCCCAAACATATTCTATTAAAATATAAAAAAATATGTAAACTTCCATGGTTTATACTTTTCTAACATTTAATCAGATTTTTGTCGTACAAAAAATATGGCACCCCACATCCACAGAACCACACTCTACTCTACCATTTAGGAACCTGAGTGGACTATGGTGAAAAGAATCATTGAGCTATCATGCACGCCCACGAGGAACAGACACATGCCTAAAAAACAAGGCACCAAGACTTAAAATAACAATTATCTAACATAAAGCACAACGACCCACAAAATCATTATTGATTAATTTATTACATAAATAAAGTGTATTGATTCATCAATGGGTAAATTTCAAAGAATAAGTATGAGAAGTAAGAGTATCTGCAATTCGATTACTTTTCTAAAATATATATGAGACTTGAAAATACATTTAAGAGATAAAAGAATTGATCCAGCCTCATCTCTATTAACCTTGATCCAGTCTTGTAAAGAAGGGTTCCAATAAACATTAGTAATTACCGGTGCTTTAGAGGGGTGACCATGAAGAAGAAAAGCTTTTAAAATAAGCCAATACCAACATAGAGCGAGATAGAGGAGTAAAAAAATTAAATACTCCAATACCAAGAAATCTCAGCATGATCAGCCAGAAGTTGATGATAGGCCTCCTTACAAGACATAGAGTCTTCCATTGAAACAATACAAATTAATAAATCATCCATAAGTGAGATGGCAATCTTCTCAATACGATTACAAAGTTCAGGGAATCAAGATTTAAATCATCATGAAACAACCATATTATGTCAACAATGAAGTCAGATATCTGGAATATCTACAATATCGATAACAGAGACTCCAAGTTAGTTATCCCGTCAAAAATTCCTTTTAGAAGATGCACCAATTAACCAAACACTATCTCTTTGTAAAGCACGTTAACATTCTTTTAGCATCGGCCGAGTGAAAGAGCAATTGTACCTTGAAGAAGGTAGAATCAAACTAACCAAGTAACGTGCATGCATAAAAGAGAAAACAAAGGAATCTGTTGATAACAATTTCTCAGCCAAATTTTTAAGCAAAGTGTTAACAACTTTAATATCTTTCAAACTCTGACAACCTGAAAAAAATTGAAGGCAGCAAGTTTTTCCAAGAAACCGGAACCAACTTAGATTCATTGCATTAACAGTCCAAAGAAAGTATGAATCTTATGATATCAATTTTAGAAGAAAAATTGGCCATTTGTACACCATAAACAAATGAATGAAAGAATCCATGTTAGTAGAACTAATAAAGGCCAATCGGCTAGCCATACATAGGGACTAGAGACAATTTTATCAGTAATAGGTTGGAGATGGGCACATCTAGGTTTGTCTTTTAACAAAGGATCTAGATGACAAGAAAAGGAGGCCATCCAGACTTCACGCCGCTTAAAAGAAGTCAAGGAATCCAATTAGAAGCCTATTAAAAGCTTCCATCATCAACTCAACGTTGGAAACGGTGGCACGAAAAAAATGAGAACATCGTCAGCAGAAAGAAGATGCGTTGGAGCTTGAAAATTAGGAGAGGACATTTGAGTCAACTCATTCAAGTCAACAAAATTAGTCAGATATCTAGTAAGAAAATCTTTAACAATACTGAAAAGTAGAGGAGATAAGGGATCGTATAGCCGAACACTCTCATCCTCTATATTTCTTTGATTTTCTCTTATGAAAGCCTCTTGATCGTCTTCTCTGAATCGTTGCATCATCATCACTTTCTATTCTAATTTATCCGTTCTTTCTCCTTCGCATATGTCTCCCCTGTTCTCTCGATTTTGTTACCAGCCAAACAAAAATGGGAGTTTTGAAATTGTTACTGAATTGTTCAGCTTAAATATTTCAGTTTAATTCCAGAACTAGTGCTCACTGTTCTTAACATTATCTTTTTGATCGATTAAGATTTATACCTCTTTATTTTAATTTTATTTAAGTACTTTTTACAAGCACTGATTTTGCAATGCTGTATTTCTACACTGTCCTTTTGATAATTCATCCAAGAGGGAATATGTGATTTTTACACAATAATAAAAGAATCAAAGAAGTTTTTTCTCTTTGGTTCAAATTAACTGATTTTGTCACTTTTTCAAACAATTAAAATAAGTTCTTTTATGTGAATAAAATAATTTTATAACTCTTTACACAATTGAATTTATTTTGGAGTGATTTCAATGTTTATTAGATTTCTATAGTGTGTTTAAGAATTTCGTGTTGTACCCATTTTGTTTGGTTGTGTATTTATTATTAATCAGTGTGTTAATTAGATCTGAGTTAATTCTGACTTGGCCCGATCTGAAAAATCACTCAACTTAAACTGGTTCAGCTAGACTAGACCAAACTGATCCAGCCAAACCAGATCGAATTGACTCAACCCAACCAGACAAAATCAGACTAACCCAGTAGAACCGAACCGGTCCATACCACCCAAACTTATTTGAACCATTTTGAACCTCTTGATCAATTTACACCCGGTTTAGTTTCCACTTGTTTCCGACCTCAGTCGTTTTCCTAGTTAATTAAATAATTGTAGTTATTATATGAATATTTTATGATCTGAGATCCTTAGATTTTAGGTCAATTGTTGTTGAATTTAATTCGTAGCAATCCAGGTAAGTGGACTCACGGTGTAATTATTTGTCATGTTATGTATAATTATATTTTGAGTTATACGTGTAATAGCTATATCGTTTATGTTCATGAACAAGTTATATGTTTACTCATGTATATATAAACAAAAGGTAGACTTAGTCATATCTCTTGGTTATCAAATAATCAAATTGTTCACGTCATGTTATCAGCTATACGGTTGGGTAACACCATATTTATTTTAGCATCTTTAAAGTTCATATAACTTTAAGTGACTTCAAGTTTCAGGACATCCAATTCGTCACGTTAACGTTCATATTACAAGTTCAAGTTTAAGTGTGAAACAATTCTAGTTAGGTTGTTAATCAGGGGATATGCCTAGTCAAATTATGATCAAATAAATACAAGTATCAATAAGAATAAATACAAGTTCAAGTTATATGTTAATCATGAAATCAATTATATTAATTTCAAGTACTTTTTGTTATTTAATAATCAAGTGAACGTGTTAAATTAAAATTGCATGAGTTATATATTTACTTACTGAGTACTTTTAATACGAACCCTTCCATAGATGAATATGTTATAGGTGATGGCGAACAGTAGGAGTGAGAGACTGTCATAGTCAGTAAAAATAAGAGATTTTCACTAACTATGATTATATGACATCAGAAATATATTTCAGTTTAATTACAGTCGATTTAGGAACTTATGAATTTTCATGTTTTAGTATTTGATAATATGTTTGACTTTCATGTTTAATGAATTTTTGTAATCGACTTTATTATAGATTAATAAATCATTTATTTCAGTTTACTGAGTAGATATTCTCTTAAAATAATTTATGCTTCAGTTATTTAATATTAAAATTATGAAAAAATTATGATTTTTTATTTAAGAATTTTCTCCGGTTAGAGTTTCACTTGTGAATTTTTACAAATTTACAAAGAGCAAAATTTCAAACTTTCATATAGTTAAAACCACAACTGTCTCGTCGTAAAACTCAGATAAAAATAGATAATAGATCATGCGAACCTCCCAAATTTCTTTTGGAATTTAGAATTATGACCAAAAAAACAATTTTGACCTAACTCCGCTCATCCTATGTGGCCCTCTTATTTCTCTCTCCACCTCGTTCTCGCTACCCGCCTATACTTGTCTCTCTACGTTTGTTTAACAACGCTAACATACACAACGCTTTTTCTTTCAGCTTTTAATACTTCAGAGTATATATTACGAAAAAAAATTAAAAGAAAACACAAAACAAAAGTAAAATTTTGGACTACATTAACGTGATACCACAAGATCATTACCTATTATCCAATTAAAAAATAATGAGAAAAGTACTTAGACATACTCTCTGCATTTTACCTAAAAAACACGGACAACTCTTATAATTTAATAAAAAAAAATATTTTCTAGTTAAAGTTTATCAAAATACATAAAAATACCCTTAATTTTCTATATTACTTGGTAGAACTCAAATTTTCTTGTTTTGAGGGTTCTCTTGGGTTTTCTCAAATTATGAGAGAAATAATTCAATTTAGTCTTAGGTCTGAGTTTTCTCGGGTATGATCAATATTACTTAAATAGGTCTAGATCTAAGGTTATTTTAGTCATTTCATTCTAAAATTAAATTTTTTATAACATATTGAATATATTTATATTTTCTTAAATTATATAGGGTGTCGTGTCTTTTAAATAAATTTCAGAGGGTGTACAAGTATTTTTCCTAAAGATAATTGAAGTAACCCATAATAAAACAAATAACATTAACCAATTTTCTTACTTTCTTTATAGATTTGGATATGTCAAAGGAAATCAAATAGAAAAGAAAAAATCTGAAAATACAACTATCATTTATTGAAGAAACTTAACGCATAAGAAACCAGATTTGGAAACCAATTACTTTTCGATTAGGAAACTGAACGAAGCAAGTGAAAAGTAAAAACAAAAAAAATTACCAACAAATACAAGCACACTATAGAACAACCAATTCAGCTAGCTATAACAGCAAAATATATGATAACAATCAACGAACTCACAACCTCATAACGATACATTACTGGCAGCTTGTATGATAGACCTTCTTCATTACTGGCAGATAAAACCAAATGGCTCCAAGGGTTCCCCCAAACACTTCAGTGAGGAAAGATTTTAAATCTTTCAGTGAAGTATTTGAAGGAACTCTAGGGACACACCTGATGAGTTGTGTTAGTAGTTTAAGTCTCTGTACAACTTCTTTTGGTTGTTTTGTATTGATGTTTGCTGTTAGACTCTTATTTATAGGAACATTTACTCTGTGCATTCAGCTCCATTTATTTTTTCTATTCGAAGAACAAAATCTTAGAGCAATAGGCAGTGAACCTAGACAAATTTCTGGACTATGTTGAAGAGAGAATATTTGACTCTGACTGCGAGTGGCCACATGCCTATATGTTATATTCTCTTTCTGTAACATGTCCTTTGCCTGCGTTTCCTTTCCAGCTTTTCTCACATAGATACAAAAGGTAACCCCAACAACGTAGACAATTTACCGCATAAACCCAATATATTCATTACACTCTACTGGATAAATATTACATATGAGAATTAACACGATTCTCTGTGCCGATTGTGTGCATTTCATAGTGTTTCTAAAACTATCAAAAATGACTTTAAGATGCGTAAATTAGTAAAATCACGTCATTACTAATTTTTTAGTATTTGAGAACAAAAGCAATAGTATATTCCAAATCATAATAAACATTGAATTATACTTCCAGAAGATATACTTAATATGTGTTTTTTAGAAAAGCGATTCATCGAAAAGTAGTTCCATAATTCCGGTACCAATTTTTGTCGGAAACTTAGTGTGGAAAGTCAAGCTACGCATCTCAAACTAATACTAAATCAACCACCCCATGAGGCTAATTCAAGTAAAAGTCTAGAAGAGTTCAAATCTTACCTTAAAGAATCTGCTGCATTGATGAATTTGGTCCTGAAATGCTGCTTTGGAACATTCGGAGATTTTGTGAAAGAAGATTGATGATGAATATTCCTACAGCAGAGAAAAAGAGAAGAAATGCTTGGGATCTCATTCACATTTATTCTGTATGCTTTATCTTACCCACATACCTGACTAGTTTCGATTTAAAATCTTCAAGCTTGTAAAGAAAATGAAATCTTCAGTTATGTCAATTTTCTTCTCACTATGACATTACACTTTTTGTTGGATAGTGAACCCATTGCTATAAATATGAGAATTACAATGCACAGCCTTAATCAAGTAATCAAATTAAGCACAAGGAAGAGAAGTGTCTGGTTGTCCTCGGGAGCTCCTCCGAACACTTCGCTAGGCTTCCTATTTCCTCAGTGAAGTGTTTGGGGGAACTTCTGGTACCACCAGACAATGAAATGATATGTCTACAAGTCCTTCTGATTGAAAAGAATAGTTTTTGTGCATTAATTTATGAATATTTAACAAAAAAACATATAGCTGGTGCTTTATCAATAACTGGTTTTACGATTTGTTAAGGCAGAAAGCTCAAGCTTGGCGTCTAGATTTCTTCTTCACTGTCTCATAGCTCCTCTCAGTCAATGAAGGCCGCATAATGCTTCTTCAACCATGTTAGCTTGTGACTCAGCGTCTAGCATCTTCGTGCCAGCTCAGACTGGTTGTTATGAAAGAATCTTGCTCTCTCTCTCACATGCTCCAATGATTGTTTGACAGCTTAGTGTATTGCTTAACAAACTTTATTCCTTCCCCTTCTCCTAATGATTAGATGATGTATATATCGAGTACTTGATTTGATTGTATGAAAGCATGAATGAATATTATCAAGCTATCAATTGAAGCTCATTGAAGTTCTTCATCTTCTTTATTTTTCCCTTAAGTTTTAACTTGGTATCAGATTCATCAATGGCTTCCTCTGACTCTACAACCAAAAATAGAGAAAATCCAGATATCACTGTAAAAAATGCCACTGGGCTACCCCTTCTCAAACACCTTTCGATCTACACTGTCTATCAAGCTCGATAGAGACAACCACATTCTTTGGAAAGCTCAAGTTGTACCCGCCATTATTGGACAAGGTCTGAGTGAGTTTATACTCAATGCACAGGAAAAACTAGCAGAAAATCTGGAAGATGGCTCTCTCAACCCTAAGGACATACAATGGGTTTGCAGTGATCAACTACTTCTTAGTTGGATAAGGTCAACTTTGAATGATCGGGTGCTTAGTTCATTCATACAGTATGAAACTTCGAGAGGACTATTGCTTGCTCTGGAAAGAACCTACGCAAAGTTATTAAGCTTAAAAAATTCTCTGTACGTCACCAGAAAAGATGACATAACCGTTTTAGATAACATTTATGTTATGAGGACTATTGAAGATCAACTCTTAGCAGCAGGTGATGTCATAAATGAACAATAGCTCATTATACATATTCTAAATGGTATGCTAGCTAAATTTGACCCTATATTGGTGAATATTACTTCCAGAACTGACAACCTCACCATAGAGGAAGTTCAGTCTCTACTGCTCATACATGAGCCAAGAATTGAGAAATTGAATGTAGAGAGGGGGCTACTTTGAAAGTCTATGCAAACCTGGTTCATAACACACCAAAGCTACAATGGTTTCAACAAGAAAGTCAACAACAATCCATAACAACAGTGGAGTTACAACCCTAGAAATGAAAACAACAGAAATTGTGGAAAAGGTTAGTCAAATTTTAGAGGAGGAAACTGAGGTGGTCGTGGTGGTATACAGAGTGGTAGAGTGACATGTCAAGTATGCAGCAAAGTTGGTCATACTACAACTTCTTATTGGTTCAAATAAGTATTACTAAGTTGTCCCTCAGGTTCATCTTACCTTTGGGCAGCTTCCAAACCAACAGACCACACCACCCTTTCATACAAGTTTTAATCCCTCAGCTTATCCAGCTAGCTTAGAATATGACTCAAACAATACCTGGTATGCAGACAGTGCAACCACTCATCATTTGACTTCAGACTTACACAATCTCAACCTTGAGAGTGACTATCAAGGCAATGTCAAACTTATAGTGGGAAATGGTAAGTAGCTTCAGGTTACTCACATTGGTAAAAAATCCTTCCCTTTCACTTTATACACTCTCAATCTAATTAACATGCTTAGGGTTCCAAAAATCATAAAAAAAAACTTGATAAGTGTATAAAACAAACATCTAGTCATCCAGTTTGTGTAGAATTTCACTCCACTTTTTGTTATGTGAAGGACCTAGCCACATGGACTATCCTACTCAAAGGGATACTTAAGGATGACTTGTATGAGTTGTATGTACTAGCAAAGAAGGACTCCACTACTTTGGCATGCACTTTTTACTTGATTAATGATTATTTGCTTTCTAGTTCAGTTGTTTCTAGTTTTAATGGTTTTCATTCGAAGAAAGATGATGTTTGTACTCTTCAAAGTTCAATTGTTCATTCTGTAACTTCTAATAGTGCATCGAACCAGTTAAATAAAAATTTCTTCGTTGCTCCATCTTTCTCTAAATCTAATATATCTATGTCTGCACATGTCTCCATTGCTAGCTTATGACTTTGCACTCTGGCATTTAAAATTGAGTCACCCATCTTCTAAAGTTACTAGTAATGTGTTAAGCAAAATTAACTTACCCAGTCATAGTTTCTCAGTCAATCTGTTCTACCTGCCAACTAGGTAAAAGAAATAGTTAACTTACCATGGCTCAAACACTATTACAGCTAAGCCATTAGAACTTATTCATTCAGACTTGTGGGGTCTTGCCTCCTTGACCTCTAGTGGCTTTAGGTATTAGGTATTACATTCATTTCTTAGATGATCTTTCCAGGTATACCTGGATTTATACTCTGAAACTTAAATCTGAGGAATTTAATATTTTTCTTCACTTTAAAGCATCAGTTGAAAAACAATTCGGTTTGCCTCAAGTCCTTTCAATCTGACTGGGGGGTGAGTACAAGACATTTGCTCCATATCTTAGAAGTCAGGGCATCTCTTTTAGGCATCCTTGCCCGCATACGCATCATCAAAATGGGAAGGCAGAGAGAAAACACATGCCATTGTAGAATTAGGACTCATTTTGTTACTCAAGCCTCCATGCCTCTTCATTACGGGTGGTATGCTTTAGCAATACATACCTCATAAATATGTTACCTACAACAACTCTTAGCCAATCTTCACATTACCAAACTTTCTTTCATTCCAAACTAGATTACCATTTCCTCAAGGTATTTGGTTGTGCATGTTACCCTCACCTATGACCCTTAACACACACAAATTAGCTTTAGGTCTTCTTTGTGTGTTGTCATTAGCTACTCCTCTAGTCATAAAGGTACTTATGTTTACCTCCTTTTGGTAAAGTGTTTACTGCTGTTAATGTCATTTTTTAAGAACAACTTTTCCGTTTTCTTTATGGCTTCAGGCATAAGTCTCTTATTATGGCCGATATTGATCCAACTTTCCTTCTTGGACTATCCCTTCAAGGTCTCTAACCTTTCCCGCGAGTTATTCTTCTACTAGTTCATCTACTCATACAAGTTCATTACCTCAGGTCTCCTCTTCAGGTACTGTAGTCCCTCTTACACCTTTATATACTACTTTTCAACCTAACCCCATAATAGATACCTTGCCTAAGACTGATACATTGCCTTAGTTAGATATTGCTCCTTTGTCCAATTCTTCAACTGTTATTACTTCTCCCACTGTGAATGTTCACCCCATGGCCACAAAGGAAAGAGAAGGCATAAGAAAACCCAAAGTCTATGCAGTTGTCCTTCCTCAGCCCACTCACACAGAACCTCAGTCTGTTAAATAAGCATTGACTGAACCTCACCGGAAAAGAGCCATGCAAGATGAGTTTGGTGCTCTCTAGTTGAACAACACATGGACATTGGTTCCACCTCACCCCACAATAAATATTATTGGAAACAAGTTTGTATTCAGACTTAAGCTTCACCTAAATGGAACTATCCAGATGCCAAGGCCAGATTGATAGCAAAAGGCTTACACCAACACTAGGATGGATTATGCTGAAACTTTCAGTCTAGTGGTGAAACCAATGACTGACAGACTTGTCCTCACTGTTGCTCTCACAAACAAGTGGCCCATTAGACAACTTGATGTCAACAATTCTTTTCTTCATGGAAATCTATAAAAAAAAATAATGTATATGCAGTAACATGATGGCTTCATTGACTCTTCTAGGCCAACTCATGTGTGAAAGCTCAACAAGGCCTTCTATGGCCTCAAACAGTCCCCTTGAGCTTGGTATGATAAGCTGGAATTCACCATATTGTACAAAGGCTTCAAAGCTCCCAAGTCAGACACCTCCTTGTTCATCCTTGAAAAGTCTATCAGAAGAGTTTATTTGCTTGTGTATGTATGTAGATGACATCCTGGTTATAAGAAACGACTCCACCTACATTACTGCCCTTATGACTTCTGTTCAATCAGAATTTTCCTTGAAAGATCTTGGTCCTTTCCATCACTTTCTAGGCATTGAAGTCACAACCTCCAAGTCTGGTATGCATCTATCACAATCAAGGTACGTTGCTTATTTAGTACATAAAATTCATATGGAGTCTGTTAATAGGGGTGTTCAAATTCAAATCGAACCGATCAAACTAAACCAAACCAAATAAAAAATGGTCGGTTCGGTTGGTTCTTTAACTTCCCACGGTTCGGTTCGATACGGCAGAACTATCTAACTGAAGTTTCAGTTTGGTTCAGAAAAAGTTCAATTTTTGAACTGAACTGAAACTTATAATGTAAAACGACGTTGTTTTATAACGCCAATGTATTTATGAACCACTACCTTCAATACGGCATCGTTTTGATCAAATCCCACAATATATAAGCAAAAATTGTTAGGGTTAGGTTTCATTTTCATTTCCTTTCCCTTTCATCATACTACCCCTTCCCCTAGCCCTAATCGCCGAAGCTTCGCCCTTCTCCTCCAGTTATCCTTTGTAATCGTCGCTTGCTTATCGCTCGTCGCTCATCGCTCGTCGCTTTAGGGTTCTAATTGCTCGAATCTCTCCTTCATCGGCTTGTCGACTTTCTCCTTCCTCGGCTTTCTCCTATCTCGTCTTTCTCCTTCATCGAGGGTAAGTTTCATCTCTGGTTCTTCAACGTCAGTTACATGATTTCTTAATTCTGATTTCTTAGTTCTGATTTCAAATTAGTTCTGATTTTAAATTAGTTCTGATTAGTTGAAATTAGTTCTTAGTTATGTTATGATTACTTTAAATTAGTTATGTTCTCTTCAAATTAGTGATTACTTGAAATTAGTTATGTTATGTTTTGATTAGTTTAAATTACTTATGTTTTGATTGCATAAAATTAGTTCTTAGTTCTAATTAGTTGAAATTAGTTTTTGGTTCTGATTAGTTGATTTTTTAGTTCTTAGTTACATGATTTGTTAGTTATATTGTTAGTTCTGATTTGTTATTTCTATTATTCTTAGTTAGTTCTTAGTTCTCATTAGTTCAAAGTTTCTTTGATATTGTTTGTACATTGATTAGTTTTGTGTTAGTTTCTCTATTTTGTTTTAATTTTTCTATACTTATTAGTCTGATTTATTTTGTTTTCTCATTAGTAGATGTCTAATGTTGATACCGAAGATGCTGGTAGTGGAATGAAAGTTGATGCAAATTCCTCATTGCCACCAAAGCATGATTTAGGTAAGAGAAAAACTAACTGAAAGCCTTCTAAAGTTTGGAATGATTTTACCAGAATTGAAGATGGGTGATTCTAATGATGAGAAAGATAGTTGTAACCATTGTAAACGTGTTATGACATGTCCTATTGCTAATGGGACTTCTAGTTTATGGACGCACTTGAAAAGATGCAAGAAAACCCCTAAAAAGTTTGTTGACCCAAAGCAAAAAATATTAGTTGTTACTAATACCACTAGTAGTGAGGGAGTGAGTGACAATACTTTTAAAATATCTAGTATGTCTTTTAATGCTGAGAAGTGTAGGATGTTGCTTGCTAGATTGATCATCAAGGATGAATTATCCTTTAATGTGGTAGAGGGTGAAGGATTTCGTGAGTTTTGTCAGATGATATAACCTAAGTTTGTTATTCTCTCTAGGATGATTGTCGCTCGAGATTGCTTTAAAGTCTTTATGTGGGAGAAAGAAAAATTGAAAAAGTATTAGTTACATGGTGCTCACTATACATTTTATTGATGATGATTGGAAATTACATAAAAGGGTTAATAAATTTTGTCCAATTGCTAATCATAAGGGAGAGTCGATTGGTATGGTTATTCAGAGTTGCTTGTTTGATTGGGGTATTGAAAGGGTTTTCACAATCACTGTTGATAATGCAAATTCTAATGATGGTGCGATCAATTATTTGAGAAAAACAATTATAAATTAGAATGGACATGTGTTGGATGGGGAATTTATGCATGTTAGGCGTAGTGCACATATTTTGAATCTTATTGTGCGTGAGAGATTAAAGGATCTTAATGACTTCATCATTGGAAGTCGTAATGCGGTGAAATATATGAGGTCTTCCCCTTCTCGGTTTCAAAAGTTTAAGATTTGTTTTGAGGCTGCAAAAATAACTACAAGTTATATAGTTTCTCTAGATGTTACAACCAGATGGAATTCTACTTATTTAATGTTGGAGGCGGCTGAAAAGTCTCCAAAGGCATTTGAGAGGCTTGGAGAGCAAGATGCACAATATTTGTTGGAGCTCCATGGAGATGAGAAAAAGCTCGGTCCTCTCGAGGATGAGGATTTGGATAAAATGCTCGTGTGTTTATCATGTTTCCAGAAGTTTTCTATGAAGTAACATTAAGGATTTTTTATTCTTTAAGTGTTACCGCGAATATGTATTTCGATGAGGTTTATTTGATAGTAAGCATTATCCGAACTTATTCCACATCTAACAATTTTATTTTGAAAAAAAAGGCAAGTAGCATGAGAGCCAAGTATGACAAATATTATGGAGGGTCTGAAAAGGTAAACTATATATTATATGTGGCTGTTGTTCTTGATCCACCTTATAAAATGAGATATGTGCAATATTGTGCTGAATTTTGTATGAGGGTGATGTTGACGTTGATATGAAAAAGTAGGTGATATCTACTTTGGAGAGATTATATGATGAGTACAAAGTCAAATTTAGGGTTGAGAGTTTAGGGTTGAGGGTTGAGAGTTTAGGGTTTAGAGTTTATGGTTTAGGATTTATTGGCTCCAAAAATATTTGTTCTTATTTGTGTAAAAAATTTGATCATGAGTAAACCAATGAATATTACTAATCTCAATGAGACAATACAAAAATGCGTTGAACTTGATGAAGGTAACTCAGTTTTTGTGTTATTTATAAGATTTTTTTCTTACAAAGAATATATTCTACAAGCTTAATTTTTTCAAAAATTTGATTTCCATCTTATGAAATTATCACCATTCAATTTCTCATGTGCAAGTAAAGCAATAATAGGATTGCCAATGGTAGACATAATAACTGAAAAATAAAACATATGTAACTCAATATAATTGAAATAAATATCTAAAATACGGTAAGTAAACGTGATGCATGAATGCAATATATTAAAAACATAAATTTAACATTTACTAATCCACGATAAGGCAACCTAACAATTAATGTGTGTTCTTATGATCGGTCAAATTAATTTTAGACTGTCTATGAGATATTCTCATTCTTATTAATTAAAACTCAAAATATATCATATTTTCTTTTTTAATGATAAGATATATTTTATTTGGTCAAGTCACAATTATCCATGAAAAGCTTAATTGTGATTTTGTGAGTGTAACCCATTATTTCAGAAGAAATTGCAGCATATAACCAAGTCTAGAAGTAGGAGTTATGCAATAGCCTAGTTTTTTTCTTAGGTAAATAGCAGTTTTCAAAGTACCACATCACCGGTTTATTTATCTCATTTTCATGTAGACAGATTCACCCTCTATAGGTGGTTACTGATTGTTGATTGTGTGGGTCCACTATAAATAATTAGTAGAATAATGAATAATATGTTGACATATTTACAATTTTTTAAATTCAAATTTTATAATTATATTTATCTTAATATATTTTAGGAAATAATGATTTACATTTATTGTTTATAATTTATTTCTAAACAAATTTAATTTTATTTCTAAATTACCAGTTAATTATGGTAGTGGTTAATTATCTGGTAAATTTAAATTTAAATCTGAAAATATATAGTTCCCTTAACTATAGGGTATATAAATTAATATATCAATAACTTCTATTCGATTGACTCATATTTACAGTATAGTTGCTTTATATAGATGAAAGACATTTTAGTATAAATTTATTGACCGTTTTGAAACCCGACTATTGCTTAACATAATACTAGTAAACTTTCAATATTAAAAATTTTCCCGTATTTCAGATTTCATGACTTGATTTACAATATGCCGCTGTAGGGTCGGTCAAAACTAAACTACATTACTTAATCCTATCATCTTAAGAAGTCTAACATTGGTATTGATACAGCTCGAAACCTTTCTCAGGGGATGAAAACAAACTATCTCGAGACTCTCACTGTACCTCACAGTGTTGTACTAATAATGAAAATCATAAGTAACATTGACATGTCAACATTCTCCCACTCACTATTTTAGGATAATGTATTTTTATTTTAACTAATCAATTAATTCTAAATTAATTACTAGTTAAAAATATAAGCCTATGAATGTGAAATTAACAGTTAATCCAATCTAATTGGTCTAAGTTCATTTAACATTTTTAAGAGCCTAAGTAAAAATTAAGTAAACTTAAAATAACTAACTAATTAGATTTATCAAACTTTAATAAAACTCTTTTAATAAAGTTGGTTATCTTAGGTTACTATAGCCTTTAGAGTTGTGTAATTAACAAGTTTTAACTAATTAAAACCTAGTTTACATGAAATTGATTTGACAAAGCAATCCATATAAACTTATTAGGACAATTTTAATCAATCAAGTTTATACTGTTGAGATGCATGATTAAATAAAACTGTGTGGGAGTTTCATGTATGATATGTGATCAATTAATGTATGATCATGTTATAAATCATATCAATAAATAATTATTTAACAATTAATAAAATACTAATAGACCGAGTGATTATTGAGTATTTTTAAATTACAACCATTGAAATAAAGAAATAAAATTATAAAGAAGATTTCAAGATTACATATTTCTAAAATATCTCATTTTACACATGATGTCTATCTTCATAATCTTCAAGTTTTGAACAAAACTCATTTATTAGAAATAAATATTTTTCTTAATTAAAAGTTACCTCTATAATTATCTTTTAAGAATATTGAATTTGACTTAGTCAATGATTTGATTAAACTTAGGTCAAACACAATCAATTGATTAATTTTAAAATTATATTAATTTCAAAATTTAAAAGATAATAGATAGAGTTATGGTTTTCATAAAACTCTACAGTGATAGGGTAAGTTGGTATCAGAGTGTCTGTGAAACCTCCCTAACTGTGACAACGGTGCCACCGACGATAGGACTCTCCCACCGCCGCCCATCACCGCCAGTCAAGCTCAGCCGCCACCGCCCAACCCCAGCCACCACTGACCAACATTGGCCGCCGCCGTCAATCATGGCGGCGACGATTCCATTGTCAATTTTCTAGTGAGCTCACCGTCGGAGCTGATTTTCCGGACAGTGCCGACGCGAGAATTCCCTAGGAATTCCTATTTCTTTTCTTTTTCCTCCAAGTTCGTCTCGTGCATTCTTCGTCATCTCGTGATTGGAATAATTACAAATTAATATTCTAAAATAAATTTCAAAAATTTCTGTCCCGAAATGGCTTACACAAAATCTAAGAATTTTTTTTAAAACAAAGCCTAATCCAATAATCATCATACAGTTAATGATCAATTATTTAACCATGCATTAAAACCATCCACTCATTCATATATATCAAATATATTATGAATAATGCAAGAAAAGCCACACAATATCTAATACATAAATATATAAAGATCGTTTGGATACTACTTCTTGAATATCGCAGCGCGTGCGCGGCTAAAGCATGGACGTGTGGTCTTTTAAAAATTAAACTTTTATAAAAAAACAAGCGCAACACCACGATAACCAAATAAAAACTTTTATTGAAAAACTCTTTTCAATCAGGATCTATTATATATTTATATATTAAATCTAAGACATACATGAATAGGAATAATATACTTCTTGTAACCTATATCAAATGTCATTGCAAACCAACGATCCTGCGATCCCACGAACAATGGACTTTGAGATCTACACCAAAATCTTTCAAGCCAATCCTCTAATACACTAGGACGTGTGTGAGTATGTAGAATAATTCAAAGATACTTTTTCTTTCTCTAGATGTACTCAACACATGATATCTAGAGATTTTTTGAGAATGATTAATTCAGTGAGATATTCCTCTGAGAGAATACAATGATTATTCTTTCTGAGTTTTTGATTAACTTTTAATCATAGAGAAAGTTCACCCTGATAGAAATTGTGTTCTCAACACTCAATCAACATTGAGGCCATTAGACTAATATCAATATATATTTTCTAGGCTTATCATATTTTTAGGGATATACAAAAAATTACATTTAGTTACCAAATTACCATTTTAGTGGCACCCATTGCAATTTGGTGCACAACTGCAGTGCCACACGACATTGCAGTTGTCGTGAACTAACACAGTGTCTCACGGCACTACTATAGTGTTGTGTGGCACTATTATAGTGTTGTGTGGCACTACAGTACTGCACACCCAGTACTCTAATGTCACGTGGCACTACAGTCGCTCATATCAATCTCTAATTCTCAATCAGTGCTTCACATGTGGCAATTACTATGAATTAAATATTTATTTTAATCAGATAAATATTCACATATCAGTTAATTCAAAATTTATATGATCATCCCAATCAAACTACTTTATTTGTTAGTTCACAAATGATAGATTTAGTTGATTTAATTATTATTTAATAATAATTTATAGTGCTCTAATTTCACAAATTAGATATTATGTCTCACTTATCAATAATTAGAAAATTAACCAATATAATTATTTATATATAATTTCCGAAAATTAATATAAATAATTTAATTAATTAATTTTTAATTAATTAATTACACATAATTATCTCATAATTTTATCTTTGCCCTAGAATAATTTTTTTTTTGCAAGTCAGTCATTTTCTCATGTCCTGAAATATTCACACCCCAAACTACGTAGTACAGATGTGACTTGAAAATCATGCACTTATGATCTTAAGTTCCAATAAACTAGATTATTAACTAAACTCTTTAATTAAATAATTTTATTTATTAATTTTATTATTACTGCACTATAAATCTGGAATTGCACTATTAAAGATTATAGAATAATGTTTACAGAGTTTTCTCGTATAGTCCATTGATATAATCATATCGGGTAATTTGTCCTACAATTATTGATTTGTTTATTAGAACTGGTCAAAATTATCATTTTATCCTTCTAATTACCTCTTGATCTTTAAGTACCATTAATTTACTAGTGAATGACTAATTTATAATCGTATTATAAATTTGAGCTCAAAAATCATTTAGCTTCAGAATTAACACTTGAGGAAATCAATATACGATCCGTCAGAAAGGTTTGGATTCCAAATCTTGTAAGATCATGTTCTCGGCCAACTATATCACTGAATCTCCAAAACAAAAGTCACTAACCTATTTTATAAGTAAACCTTAATAAGTGAATCAAAAGTCTCTATCATGACTACTCATGATTCAAACGGATCTACATATGACTATTAGATTGATGTGTATCAAATCTTTATGATAAACGGTACATTAATAAGATATTAATTCACATTGGCCCTTTCATATATAATCTTATTATATAAATTATATTCACTAAAATGTCTATCCACATCAATGATCCAGATCTAAATCACACTCATTCATAATGCTTAGTTTAACGCACTAGCAATCATTCATTAAAGATTTCATATTTTAATATGTTGCTGACTATTTTATTCGTTATCTATGATCTTAATCCTCTCGTACTAATACAAGATCATAGTCACATTAATGAATATAGAGTTTTCAGATATTTATATAAATTATTCAACAATAATTTTAAAAAAATTATATGAAAAATGTAATCCCATTAAATTTCATGTTAGAATTTCAATACACATGCTTTGAGAGCATAGCTCCCAACACATTTCATACTTATTATTGTTTTATTTATTGGTCTAGGAACGAAATCACATACCTCATTTCTTTCAAATTGATTTAATTCTTCTTACATGGAAATTATCAAATTTTCATCTTTTTCAGCACCTAAAAAATTCTTAGGTTCTAACTAAGATATTAAAGCAACATTACCCATATTGTGAAGTGATGCAAGAGTCATTACTCCTTTTGTGATATATCCTATGACAGGATCTTGTTGATGATTGTTATGGGTGTTTTCCCGATCATCAGTGACGCGATTACACGTGTTGCAACACACTTAGGCGTTTTTTATGAAGGGAAGTCTCTAAGGCAAAAGCCGATCTCGCTTGGCTGAAACCCCAAGCATAGCGCCATCATCACTTATCGAAAGCAGTGCCAAATAGGTCTAGTTGACATGACATGATAGCCCTCATTTGATCATTTCATAAGCACATCAACGCCTAATATCCGCCAGTTTTATGTCAATGTCGCCTCCTTTCCATCTAATCTACACCAGCCAGGACAGACACCGTGTCCTGTAAAACTTCTCCAACACACCTCCAAGAAACTTCTTCTCCAACCCACCAAAGGCCTCAGGTATAAATGCTTCTCCGATCGACAAAAGAGGTATACCTTCTCTCCCTAAGAAAAATTATTCTACAATCCGATGAGGATACTGACCCTTTGGTTTATTTCTCTGTGTTTTACAGATATCAAGAAAAATGAAGTGCTACTCCTAGAGGAAAGATAAGAAGAGGAACCACCATTAAAAGACTTCGACATCAACAAGTACCAAGGAGCATCACTTTAATGGGAGATTGTATGAAGAATATTATTGTAGAAGTTTTTGGCTTCAACAATGATCTTTCAAAAAAGTTCACTCTTTTGGAAGTTGGTTTACTCTTCTTCAACAACTTCTTTTGGAGGCCCAGCTGAGTCTTTATTGATATCTAATTTTTCTATATTGCTTATAGTTTCATCAACTTGATCAAGAGTGACATTAGAAGTTTTTGATTCATAAAAACCAATATATGCATAGATTTTTCCACTACCTGAGTTCTTTTTTATATACTCTATATGCTTCACTAGTGGTGAAGTATCCTAAGAAAATTCATATACCAAACTTTAAATCAAAATTTCCAAGATTGTCTTTATCATTTAAAATAAAATATTTCCATCCAAAGACTTTCAGATAAGAAATATTTGGAATTTTTCTATTGAAAAGTTCATTAGGCACTTTATTTAATAAATGACGAATATAAACATGATTTATAATATAGCAAGATGTGTTTACAGCTTTAGCCTAGAAATATATGGGTAAGTCATGTTCATTTAACATTGTTCTTTCCATTTCTTGTAGGGATTTATTTTTTTCTCTAAACAACACAATTTTGTTGGGGGTTCTCGAAGTAGAAAATTCGTTAGAAAAATCATGTTCATTGTAAAAAAATTTAAATTCTTTGTCTTCAAACTCATCACCATGATCACTTTGAATTTTTAAAATCATAAAATCTTTTTCATTTTGAATATTTGCAAAATTTTCTAAATTCTTTAAAATATTAATCTTTTTTTCGTAGAAATATTACCCAAGTATATCCTGAAATATTATTGACTATGATAAAATCATAGTGTTTACATCCAACAAGTCTTGTAATTATGGAAGGATCAAATAAGTCTATGTGAAGTGATTACAATGGTCTAGTGATTGGCACTACATGTTTTGATTTGAATGAACTCTTGACTTGTTTACCCATTTGACATGCATGACAAATTATCTTTTTCAAAAATGTTTTTAGGAAGACCTTTAACAAGGTCATTTTTCGTGATCATTTTTGTACAATTTATTAAACTTATTAATAATTTCTTAATGATTTACTATCATCAAAGTTAATTTTAGAACAACAGAGTCAACATTTGATTCTCATGTTTAATGGATCTCTCACGTTGCCTTTATTACGATGTTTTCACACGATATATTTAATCCTCGAGGATTGGGGTGTCACAATTTTTCTTCCTATTTTTAATGTCTCTCTATACATATTTTTTTAAAACGTTTAATAGGAAATGACTTTTATCCTTTTCAACTTCCTTCCATTTCATACTTCAATGTTTGTTTAGGCATTTCTCCACTTTTGTTTAAGATGGGCATTTTTTCAGCTTTTTGCCTTAAAGTAGTACATAGCATACTTAAGAGATTTCTCAAATTTTTGGCTTTAGTAGCCACTTGATATACTTACGCAATTTTTCAACTTTTTGCCTTCAGTTATCGGTTAGCATACTTAGATATTTTCAACGTTTTGCCTGAAGTAGCCGCAAGCATACTTAGGTAATTTTTCAATTTTTCACCTTGGATAGCTGCTTGGCATACTTTGACATCTTTTTAACTTTTTCTCTTGAGTAACTGTTTGGCATACATAAGCATTATTTAACTTTTTACCTTAAGTAGTCGCATGGCATACTAGCTTCAAGATCAGAGTTGGGCCTGCACTTCCTCTCAATGTTAGCAAGCAGAGGACAAAGAAGATGCTGGTAACTAGTAAGTAGTCAGAACCTGCCATAGATATCCTGCTGAATATCAAGTTTGTTTGGAGATACACACTTTGTCTTATAAATGATTAAAGAATTTTATTTTTTCTAACTTTCTATGTCCTTGGTTTATAAATGTAAAAGCATTTTTCAATCGTAAAAGCAGTTATTGATAAAGCACCACCTAGATGATTTTAGAAAGAGTGTTCGTAAATTTATGCACAAAAGCTACTCTCCTCAATCCAAAAGACTCTCAAACATATCACCGATCATTGTCTGGTGGCACCAGAAGTTCCCCCAAACACTTCACTGAGGAAATAGGAAGCCTAGTGAAGTGTTCGGAGGAGCTCCAGGGGACGACCAGACACTTCTCTTCCTTGTGCTTAATTTTGATTACTTGCTTAAGGCCGTGCATTGTAATTCTCTTATTTATAGCAATGCGTTTGACATAGTGAGAAGAAAATTTACAAAATTGAAGATTTTATTTTCTTTACAAGATTGATGTTTTTAAATTGAACCTAGTCAGGTATGTGTGTAAGATAAAGCATTCAGAATAAATGTGAAAGAGATCCCAAGCATTTTTTTCTCTTTCTCTGCTATAGGAATATCATCATCAGCCTTCTTTCACAAAATCTCTAATGTACACAATCAGAACATATTAAGTATATCTTGACTTTCCACAATCAGGTTCCCACAAAAATTGGTAGCTGAATTATGGAATTGTTTTTCGTTGAAGTGATTTTCGAAAAAGCACATATTAATTATATCCTTTATATTATTCAGAATATACAATTGCTTTTGTACTCAAATAATCAAGACGTAATTTTACGCAAATAAAAGTCATTTTTAATAGTTTTAGAAACACAAGGAAATGCACACAATCAGAACCGATAATCGTGTTTATTGTCATATGTTGTCTGTCATATTTAACCAATAGAGTATTGTGTTTCAGCAGTAAAATTTTTACATACTTGGGGTGGCTACTTTTTTATCTATGTGAGAGACGCTGAAAAGGAAACCTGCATGAATAAAACATAGTACATGAAGAGAATATAACATATATGCATGTGGTGTGGTCACTCGCTGTCAACTCAAATATTCTCTCTCTTCAACTTAGTCCAGAAATATGTCTAGGTTCACTGCCTATTTCTCTAAGATCTTATTCATCCTGAATAAAAAGGATAATGCAGCTGTATGCAAAGAGTAAATGATCCTATAAATAGCCCAGACTCTAGCAGCAAACATTAATAAAAAGCAACTTCTGTTGTACAAAGCATAAAACTACTAATATAATTTTCATTAGGTGTGTCCCTAGAGTTCCCTCAAATACTTCCCTGAAATATTAATAAAGTCAAAAAATTTCCTCACTGAAGTGTTTGGGGGAACCCTTGGAGCCATTTGATTTCATCATCTCAATGAAGAAGGTCAACATCTAACAGCTGCCAGTGCTGTTTCTTTATGAGGCTGCGAGTTCCTTGATTGTTATCATATTTGGCTGTTTATGAATAGCTGAATTGTTATCATATTATATTTGTTAATAATTGTTTTTGTTTTTCTTTTCACTTGCTTTGAATAAGGATGGATCGGGAACCTCACGCATCCAGACTAAGCAAAGTAGATTGTCAAATTGTTTTCCAACAATACAAATCCATCCAAAATAAAACATCCATTCCTTACTTAAAAGGGAAGAAACAATTTAACAATTTAAATAGGTGATCAAAATAGCAACCACTAGCTAGAAACATAACCTTGTGATATTGTTTGTCTTGTGGCTAAAGCCACAAAATTCCATGGAATTTCGGTCTGGATCCTTATCAATGCAATGGATTTTGTTTCTGTCATAATCTGTTTTACTGCTTTACAGAGTGAAATCGGGTCATTTTCCAACAAACCTTTACAATGAGTCTTGTTCAATCCATTAGTAGTGCCAGCGTGTTTATACTGCTTATTTATTGAGT
The DNA here is from genome assembly GCA_003255025.1 of Datisca glomerata. Classification (NCBI taxonomy): domain Eukaryota; kingdom Viridiplantae; phylum Streptophyta; class Magnoliopsida; order Cucurbitales; family Datiscaceae; genus Datisca; species Datisca glomerata. The sequence goes on along the minus strand of QANY01007613.1, from coordinate 1,117,351 downwards.
CAGATTTCCCTTTCCTTTAATGTGCTAGTACTTGGTTATAAATTCTTCTTCATTCCGCTAATAAATTCTTTGGCATGTTTAATTCCAGTTGCTTGCAACAAGGTATTATTATTGTCTTTATTGTACATTCTGAAGAGTTCATAACATCAATTGCAGGTTATACTTGATGTAGTTGTGCTATAGGTTATTGTAAATTTTGAAGAATTGCTTGGTATTTCTTATAGCCTCTAAATGTATTGTTTTACATGGATGTATATGTATATATGTTGTATTTATAGGTTTGAGTGTTCTATTTCTCTTGGTAGGTAAGCTGTAAAATTGAAGACTAACAAGATGGAGGCTCCTATTGTTGGGCTTGCCCCAACATTAGAAACATTGATTTGTATCCGTGGGTGACCAGTAGGGAGCTTAAAGTGAGAGACGTTATAAAAAATGACACAACGGTTCATGAAGCTTCATTATTTGAAGACTTCCACCTCACTACAAGAAAATCCTTAATTTATTACATTGAAGTATACCTGGAGGACTGCCACCCCCTTCCTCCTACGTCCGATGGCTTGAGATCTACATAACTTAAGTGGTCTAGTTGTATAATTTATTAGATGTACATTTATACTAGAACTTAATATTTTCCTTAGGACGTATTACTTTGCTTGTTTTATGAAAAAATCAATATGTAATTGTCATTTTGAGGTATTATTTCTAATAGAATATTATGCAATAATTTTGAGTAATTAAATAAAATGTTGTGATTTTGATATATTGTGATATTGTCAAAATATAAGTATTTTTCAATGTAATCCTTATACTTCCATGCAATTCATATTTGTACAATTGTAAGTATAAGTAATAAAAAAATTATAAAAAGTATTTAATAACATTAACAAAACAATAAGTAATGAAAAATGCTATGAAAGACCTACGACGGCATTTACGAAACCCTATGAAATACTTACAATAGCATTTATTAAACGCTATAAAAGACCTACTAGAACATTTATAAAATGTTATGAAATACTTTTTATAGGATTTTCAAAATGCTAGGAAATGAAAGGATTTTTATAGCATTTTTTAAACATTAAGAAAGGCGTTTGATAGCGTTTAAAAAATATTATCATAGGTAACATTTTTTTAATAACGTCGATATAAATAACGTTTTCAGAGACGCTATCGAAATTCTATGATAGCGTTTTGGCCACTATCGTAGCCTTTTTTGTTAGTAAAAGAAAAACAATTAATATTAATATTAATAAAGCTAAAACTTTTCCTCACTGAAGTGTTTGGGGGAACCCTTGGAGCAATTTGATTTCATAATCTCAATGAAGAAGGTCAACATCTAACAACTGCCAATGCTATTTCTTTATGAGGTTGCGAGTTCCTTGATTGTTATCATATTATGCTGTTTATGAATAGCTGAATTGGATGTTGTATAGTGTGCTTATTTTTGTTAATAATTGTTTTTCTTTTACTCTTCACTTGCTTTGAACAAGGATGGATAGGGAACCACTCGTATCCAGGCTAAGTAAAACAGATTGTCGAATGGTTTTTCAGCGATAGAAATCGATCCAAAGTAAAACATTCATTCCTTATTTAAAAGGTCTCCAAATCTGAACGGAGCTGAGTTAGATTGTTGATAAACAAATCTAACAATTTAAATAGGCGTGATCAAAATGTCTCCCACTAGCCTGAAGACGAGAGAAACTGTTCCGGATGGAAAGGTTTAGCTAGAAACATAACCTTGCGATATTGTAATCGAATGACTATCTCTACTTTATTTCATAATTGTTTTGTGGAAAGTGAAATGAGTGAAAGACATTTCTTGTTTGGTTTCTACAAATGAAATATACGAATTTGTATTTAATATTACAAAAAGTAGATGAAGCGAAATGTGATAACATATACTTCTTTCTAAATATAGATAAATTTAATTTCATATTATTGAAACACAAAATAAAAGGTATAGATTCTCAATCTATCAATATCATCTATATCTATATCTATCTATCTATACTACATATAATAGTGTGGAGGTTGGAAAAATATTTTTAGACAATACTACCCATAATTATTTTTTGAATTTCTTACATTATTCCTACAATGTACTTATTATTCCAATTATTCATATAAAAGAATTTTAACTACTTTGTTTAAATTATAATTTTTAAATAAGTTTTCTCCTCATATTTTATTTAAAATCTTAAGAAACTAATTATAAGAGGAAAATAAGTCTCAAATTAACTCCATAATTCTTAAGTTAATATGTCTTTATTGCCACTACTACAAAAAATGGCCTTTAGATTTTCCATTATACCCTTTAGCTCCCTTAAAAACATCCTACAAATGAGAGAGAGAGAGAGAGACTCTCTCTCTTCAACTTAGTCCAGAAATTTGTCTAGGTTCACTGCCTATTTCTCTAAGATTATTTTATTCTTCCTGAATAAAAAGGATAAATGCAGCTGAATGCGAAGAGTAAATGATCCTATAAATAGCCCAGACTCTAATATCAAACATTAATAAAAAGCAACTTCTGTTGTATAAAGCGTAAAACTACTAATATAATTCATCGGTGTGTCCTTAGAGTTCTCTCAAATACTTCACTGAAATATTAATAAGGTTAAAACCTTCCCTCACTGAAGTGTTTGGGGGAACCCTTGGAGCCATTTGATTTCATAATTCCATTGAAGAAGGTCAACATCTAACAGCTACCAGTGCTGTTTCTTATGAGGTTGCGAGTTCCTTGATTGTTATCATATTTTGCTGTTTATGAATAGTTGAACTGGTTGTTGTATAGTGTGCTTATATTTGTTAATATTTGTTTTTATTTTTCTTTCTACTTGCTTTGAGCAAGGATGGATCGGGAACCTCTCGCATCCAGACTAAGCAAAGTAGATTATCAAATTGTTTACCAACAATACAAATCGATCCAAAATAAAACATCCATTCCTTATTTAAAAGGGAAGAGACAATTTAACAATTTAAATAGGTGATCAAAATAGCTCCCACTAGCTAGAAACATAACCTTGTGATATTGTAATCTCGAATCACCATCTCTACATTACTTCATAATTGTTTTGTGGAAAGTGAAATACGTGAGTGGCATTTCTTGTATTTAGTTTATACTAATTAAATATTTCACCAAACAAATTAGATATTTCACCAATTTTCATTTGCTTTATTTACATAGTAAATTTTAAAGTAAAAAATGTGTGGCAACTTCATGGTGTGTAGCCTCCATTGAAATCTTTTCTCTAAACATACAAGTACTAACAATGACTTTGTTGACTTGAAGACTCAAAACTCAAAAGTTTGTCGGATGGTCATCATACGAACAACTCTAACCAGCTCCATTTTATCACTATGTAAATCGTTCATACTTATCATGAAGAAGGTGCATTGGTAACTGGGTATGTAACTTATGGTTCATGTCTTTGTATTCAAATCCAATATGATTGTACATTCATCTCCCCAATTGTTTCGTTATACACACACTGATCAAGATAATAATCATCATCACCATCAACATCATCATCATTATTGTCAAAGTCATTACAATCGTCATGAAGACACCATCCTTATAAGAAATCATTACCTACCTCGAGACATGAAAATGCTCTTAGAATGTAGGATCGAGATATGGCATGTCACATTCTATTTTAACATTTATAGGATTTCTTTCTCGCATAATGACGAATTTTCTTATATGAGTGTACATCATTCCCCTCATTCTCATTTTCAACTATGTAATATTACACTTCTTCATAAAAGTGTTCTATCAATTTTAGTGTCATATTTTAATTTTCCGTTTTTAGGAAAAAATCTCTAAACTTAAATATCTATAAGTTTAAAATAACTCAACCAACATAATCAAATATAATTTCATACCATGGTCATGCGAATTTTTTTTATCTAATAGCATTGCCCATGAGATTTTCTTTTTATTAGCAAAGTTTACTTTCACATTTTACTTTCTTTACATATATTTTACTAATCATTCTTCAATTTTATTTTATTGCTTAAGTGAAACTGCAGCCATGGCACCCATTTTCATATCACGCTAAGTTGATTGGACAACACATTTGCAATTTGCAAAGATGTCACATTAGTATTCTTTGATACGCCTACATCGGAATGATTCTAATTTTAAATTTTGACCATGAAGAGATGGTTTCATCCGGCTGATGCATGTATCTTCCAAGTGCATCCATCTCTACGAAAAATGCATATAACTCTAGACCGCTCGTTTTTTAGCCATGTGATATGAAATCCCTCATGAATCACAAAAATTTGTAACGCTTCCATGAAATCCCCTACATTCTTAAACATTAATCCCTCTTTCAAAACTATTTTATCCCTTTTTCTATTGAAAAAGGTATATCATCCATCCCTCTCGGACAATCAATAGATTGCACCCCTTTTTGCTCATCAGAATCATACCTAATATCATTTGGATTATCGTAAGTATAATCAGATAATTCATCATCACGTTCATCAGCATTCTCATTCTCTAAATCATTTTCTTTAGATTCGCTATCACTATCTAAAGACTTATCCTACTAGCACACAACCATTCATCATCAAACTCAGTTCCAACACTCTATATATATCATCTACCAAATCCAAGAAATTGTGCTTATTTGAATCAATTTTTTGAAATGACACTAACATTGGACTGGTGGTGCAATGAAAAAACAACACTCATCTCCATTACGCACCTGCATGATAAACATTTATCCCATATTAGTCATAAAGGAAAAGCATGCATCAGTACATGCAATACTTGGTAAACAGCAGCAACAATCATTTTGATCAAACTTTGGAAGTAAGAGACCAATCAATCTGCTTAAGCTTAACTATTTGACTCTTAATGGCTAATTGGAAACGGAAGTTGGGGATGGGTAACGAAATAGTACCAAATTTCAGTAGAAAATCTTAACTTTTGGGGGGTGAAATTTTTTTAAATAGAATCATGAAGAGTTTTCAGAGATGAGTGGTGCAGTTACAGAGAAGAAGAATATGATAAATGAGAAAGAAAATTTGCAGTTACACATATATAGCAACATTCTAATAACCACAAACTTGATTCGCACCGAATTATTCGACGAGCATAAATTTCTCATTGAAACCCCACAAGCATTCAACTTCTTTACATGTTGGTCTTGAAATATGATAAATGTGAAGAAAAATGCAGTTACACATATAGCAACATTCTAATAACCTCAAACTTTATTCGCACTGAATTCATTCTAGGACTTTAAATTTCTCAGTGAAAGCCCACAAGCATTCAACATCGCTACATTTGGGTCTTGAAATTGCACGATTTAGGTGATGGTGTTTATGGAAAATTAGGGGATTGGGCTTAAGTTTTAATTTTGTATTGTCTTTCAATTATATATTTTACACGTGATCAGATTTTCTCTTTTAGTTTGTTATAATTTTATTTCACCATTTATATTTTTGTCCTTTTGTAAAATTAACAGTATATTTTTTAAGTTTTATTATTTTTATTCGTTTGCAAGTTGCCGTTGTTCCACGTCTCTCTTCTTCCTCGTCTTTAGCAATTTTTACCCTGCCATGAGTTTTCTCCGATTTCTCGTCCCTCAAGCGTTGCCTTCCCCATAGTTTCCTCCACAAAACACTCACTTCCCTCCCAAACTAGTCCCAGTAACCCCCAAACCCCCTTATGTATAGCCTCCATTATCCCCACCCCCAAACCCCCTTATGTATAGCCTCCATTATCCCCACCCAGGACCTTCGTTCCAATTCCAAGAAAATATTATCTCAACTCCACTTCAACTTCTTCTCCCTCCAATCATCTATGTATCTCTCATCGATATTAAATCCGTCGTTGATTTCATAATCTCCATAAATTTCACTGCCATCAAGTTCCGTAGGATCGTCGGGACCAGATCTGATCATGACGGTTAATTTTGAGAAATGAATTTGTGATTTGTTTTCCAGATTTGGGTCTTGGTCAAGTCTGGTTTGGTCAATTTTAAGAGTGGATTAAGGTTATTTTAGTCATTTCACTTTAAAACCAAATTATTTGTAACGGAATGATCCTATATATATTTTTTTTTCTGAACTACAAAGGATGATCGTATCTTTTAACTAAACTTCAATGTTTGTCGGCGTATTTTTTCCAAAGATTTACTGTTAAAATATTTTGCACAATAAAGCTAAATAAAAACAGTAAATAAAAACGGTTTATTCTTCACATAGTAAGGATCCAACTATATTGAACTTTTCGGGTTTGACTGAAGAGAAGACCGTCGATTACAAAAACCTCGACAAGTTTTTGGTTGTGAAGATGAATAATATTCATACCCATTGTCTACCACTGGTAAACTGCATCGGCCGGGAAAACGACTCATCTTTCTTCCATGGCTAAGTGGAGTTCACTAGGGCCAGATTGATTAATAATCAACGTTTACAGTTAAAAAATCTTACAGAGATGATGAAGAAATATGAGATTATCCATCTTACATTCCTTTAGGAAGTACCTATCTCTGTTCGATAAAAATGGAACAAAAGAGAACCCAGTGAAAAGATTCGAGTTAGCATTTCATCCATCAATCATATCATCACATACAAAAGAAGTACAAATTTGCTGAGCAGGCTTTGCCATACTTCTTAGTCGAGCTAACATCTTTACCGCAGCCGATTTTCTTGCGTCGCTGGGATTGTAACGCAGTTCACTTTCACTTGAACACTCAAAGTCAACCCCTTTTACTATGACAGTAGCTCGGAATAAACCTGGAATAAGAAAGAACGACGAAGAAATTTTAGTCTAACACAAATAATTACCGGAAACATAGAACTTGACATAAAAATGCAAAGATGTTTCAATCAATTCATACTAGAAAATACTGAAGAACTGTAAAGCAAAAGTCCAAGTTAAGCTACACTTTTGGTACATTAGCTTTAACCATTTCTTTTCATTTTGGTGCCAGGACTTTATTTCAATATAGCTCTTAAACTTTGAACCTATTTTTCAGTCAGGTGCCTGAACTTTATGTTTTATCAATATAGTTCTTAAACTTTGAACCTGTTTTCATTTCATCCCTACCATCAAACTCTATGAACGGTGACTTGGTAGACCGAGTTGATTACATGACACCCTTTCAAAATGTGGTATCCTTCCAAAACATAATCAATCACGACTGACCATTACCATTACATTTCACTTGAAGACTTGAAGGTAGAGACCATATTGAAAACGGGTTCAAAATTTAAGGACTAAATTGATAAAAATAAAGTTCAGGGATCACAATGAAAAAGGGGTCAAAGTTTAAGGAAAAAAATAGTTAGCCAAAAGTATTATCTATATCAGACTACTGATTGAAATCTTACCATCTAAAGGAGAAACATGATAAGTTGGCAATATCCAATTGTTTTCATGGCATACAGCATCCAATTCCTGCCAGTTATCAGAGGACCATTATGATGCAATGACAAATAACGAACAGTGTGCAAAACTCTCACGATTCTTACTAAAGATTGCACATAGACCCAAAGAACCAGCAGCAGATCCTAACTACAAAGCAGTAAATACGAAGTAGTGACACTCTCATCGAAATTAACCATTATTAAACATATGACTAGGCGGGCAGCAAAGAATGCCAAAATACTAATCAAGGTAGAGTTCAGTTCAGCAATCAATGCTTTCACAAGCAACTGTCTCTGTGCCTCGGAAAAATTATACTTTTTAAGGGCAAAATGAAATTTTGGTTCTCAAGTTTATCAGATTCCAAATTTTGGTTTCAAGGTTTGACTACTCATGAAAGGATTTAATTTTTTGATTTAAATTATTCAAGGAGTTGATTGACAAAATTAGACTTATAGAGACCAAATTGGAAATCAGAGTAAACCTGGAGGACTAAAAGTGCCCAATAAGGACTGCCTCAAGAAACAAAATAGTCACTTCCAAAAGACTTATAATCTATCCACCACAACAAAACCCCATCAATTTTGAAAAGAAAATCGTAAAGACAACATGAGTGTGGAACATCCATTCTACAAATGGTCTTTTTTGCTGGCTTGGTTTCGGGAATTGACTTAGTTGTTTAAGATTATCTTAGGTGGACCTTTTTTATAATTCATTTATATGAAACAAAGTTCTTTTCATGTAATGAAATTTACAAGTGAAGAAGACAAGGAATCCTCAATATCAGTGACCCAATTTACAACTTCTCTCCAATTAGAAAGAACCTTAGAGTCTAGTACTTAAGCACACTCAGAAGCTAAGAGTCTAATACCATCTCACAAAAAAGTTACACTCTTATAACAACAATCAACAGAAGTCCTACAGTCCCTGACTACCACAAGACCGTAAGACTAATAGAGTAGCTAGCACGAAACATCTCCACAAGATAACTTTCTCTTGTTAGCTATTCTTCCAAAAGGTGAGAGACTAAAAAGTGAATGGGTGTCTTTAGGGAAGATCCAGCAGATGTCAAATTCTCTAAATTTATACCGAAGGGCACTTGACAATGAGATACGTAAAAAATATGGTTTAAAGATTCTGCTTCACTTCAGCAAAGAATGCACCAACGTAGGGATATGCAAACCAACGGATTCTTCCTCTGAAGAAAATCACAAGTATGAATCCTTTTAAAAGAACCACACTCCATAAAAATACTTGCCTTTTGGCGGTATTCTAACCTTCCAAATGAACATTTTAAGGCTGAACAAGAAAGTGAGTGACCACTAACTCACAAAAGGAGAAATAAAGATAACATGAGAAAAACACCAAAGATGGCAGAGCCCAAATTCTATTATCCCAACTAGGAGATGACACAAACTCTCTTCATCACCATTAAGAATGTTTGCTTGTGTGGCTTTAAGCTTTGCCTTTGAAAGAGAAATCATTTACTGTTGTTGAAGAGATAGATTTTTCTGGAGCGTAGATGGAACAGAATAAAATATTATCTAAATATTCAAACAAGATGTCGAGAATGTTTGGTCCAAACTTCCTTTTTTTCCCTTCCAATTGACCTTTCTTCATTTATTAAATTTCTAGTGGGTGCAGTAAATTATTGTGTTATTCAAACAAGAAATCCTCGAAGAACTACTTTTTATTCGCATATATTACTGATCAGTTTAAAACCACTCCTTTATTCTTTTTCGATTGTCTGACATCAACGTTGTTTGTACAGAGATTCTTTAACATTTTCTTGACCAAAATTTTGGCTTGGCTGGATTTCAGGTTCCCCACGCTTGTCTTCATAATTTTCATTAATATTTATCAATGACTGTTGAAGAAAAAGAAAGATACAAGTGCTCACAACATGGAAGAAGCAATCAACTCCCTTCAACGTGAATACGGAAAGATAAAAAAGTTAAGGGAAAACATGCCTTGCAAGGATTTTGTATATTGAGAATGGCCTCTGACAATCTCTTCCTCCTTAAATACTGAGGTGAGCATTGGTCTTCAAAATATCGGTACGTCCTCTCCTCAGTAATACTTTTTAGACAAGCATCATTACAACCTTCTATAATGGTCTCGATCTTTAACGCTAAATCATCTTCACCACCTAATGGCCAGGACAAAAGTGTACCAGATTATGGTTGTGTCACTATACTAATATTAAGATGCCTCAATCACTAAAAAACATAAGATAAGATCAGGAATAGATCAAAATTTTAAAAGAAGCTATTTTGCAATTGTTCAGCACTAAGAATTTTGCCTTCTCATAGGATCATTTCAAAACATGAAAGGGATCCAAAACAGAAAAGTCACAAGGAGTTGCTGAACAGATACTTGTAAAGTCTTAAATGTAATAATAACAAACAGATTGTATACATCTCAAACATATAATGTGGAAAATGCGAACCCTCTCAAAATCCAACACTCTCTATTCTTTATAAAAAATTTCAAGTTTATCACTCTTTTATATATGACAGATTTCCAATAAATATCTATTATTTTCTTTATCACCACACTGAAATATAGGTTGTAGTTGATCTTCTTGAAGGCAATTCTTCTAATTCCATCACTTAAACCTGGTGATAGAAAAAGTTGGAGATAGGTTTAAAGGGTGGAAAAAAAGCGTTACATCCAAAAGAGGTAGACTTTCACTTATTGAGGAAGCTCTGGCAAATATCTCCACTTATTTGTCCCTTTCTAGACTTTCAGTAGGTGTAGCTAGGTCTTCAGAGGAACTGATGGCAGTATTTTCGTGGATGGGGAATAATTACCTTTTCTAAAATTTAATATCATATAGTTATATTTTGAATTTCTTGAGAGCAAATGATTAAAATGGGAAAAGAACAAAAAATGCACTACTGGAGAAGAGGTAATACCATTTAAAATGGTCTGAATATTTTTCTCGCATTGAGCAATTTCATCTTCAATCATGCGTTGCTGAAGAGACTGCATACACATGAAAAAGCCAAAACGAGGTAAATCCCGAAAGTGGGAAACAATTGAAAGTTACAACACTACAATCTGTTTGGTCATTGAGGAAGTTCTCCCTGAGACAAGAATAACCATAGTCGTAATTATTAAGAATAAATGTTAGAAATGTTGGGTGCAAACTCAGCTGGAACTAGTGGTAAGGGCTAATGTTGGGATGTGTGGATTAGGCGCACATCCCAGATTCGATTCCCCCTAGCGTCAATTTCTTGGAGCCACTGGGAGGTCTCCCGAATGCACTGCCAGGGCTCCATGGGAAAAGTCAGGCGAAGCCCGGATACCCACAGTTATAAAGAAAAAACACTAGCTGGAACTAATATGAACTTTGGACATCCCAATTTTTTCCCATTTTCTAGTATGTAACTAATTCAATGTAAGACAATAACAATTAAATAGTAAATAACAAGTGACACCACCCTTTCTGGTAACAGCTTGTAGTCCACCTTCAACACAAACAAAGAGTAACAAATACTACACTGTTAAAATAGCAACTTTTCACCAAAAACACTGGAAAGGAGAGATCTCCCATTCCATTAGGTTAGGAAAAAAACAATAAAAGTGGTACTTTCCAGAATAAATATCAAGTAATAATCCATACGAAACCTAAACATACAGAGCGAAACACAAAAACATCAACTCAATAATGTTGTCTTAAACACTCTTTAATTGCCAGTATTGCAACATGAAAGTAAACTCTCTGCTGTTCCTTCGCATTTTGAAAATAAAGGAGCACTATTTGAGCCAAATACATGCCTACTTTAAGAAAAAGGCCACCAAATATTAGACGTTGCCACGATGCAGTGAACAAAAACCACCAAGTTTGTTTAAGCATCATGTCACCTCCCAACTTAACATAATGTCATGTAGTAGAAGGGTTTACATTAAGCCCATCCGCGTGAATTTAAAAGGAATGCATCTCAATTAAAATAAGAAGATTGAAAAGTACCAGTTTGTCCCTTTTTTGAATTAAAGCTCTCAAAGCAGTTTGCGACAATTTGTTGTCCTTTGAGGCTATGGTAGCTTGTAACTTCTCAAAATATTTGGAGTTGGATTGATTAATGACAAGAGCATTATTGCAATCTTCAAAGATTTTATCAATGTCGTTTCCGGAAGCAACATTCTCAGCTCCACCTGCAGTAATACATGATTTTTTCGTCACCATGTCATCCTGCCAAAACAGTTATGGTTTAAACTGAGATTTTATAGAACCAAGCTAGAGCAAAAGTCAAAAGAGAACTTCATTTTCTATAAGAATATAGTATAATATCATCTCACTCTTTTTTGTACACTATTTCTCTGTTTCTTGTAAGAAACAAAGTGCTTTTTTTCTGAGAAAGAACAAAAAGGTTATGTCAAAGAGGAAATTAAGATGTATGAAAGGCTACATTCTTATCAGGATGTACAAAAGAGATATCCTCTAGCCACCAAGCTAATTGGTCTGAAATCCTCCGATTTAAGCGATTTCATTTCTTTTAGAATTACCTTTTTAGGGGATTTCATTTATTTTGGAATCAGACTGTCGTAAATTGGCTAAAGCTTCTCTTATTCACAAGAGTTTCATATACTCTCTTTCTTCTACGCCTTATACATTGTAATTACCTTTTTTAGGGTCTTGTTTATATAATATACTTTCACCAGGTAAAAAGGAAAAATGTTCTAGACTATGAATAAAAATGTGTATAATAGGTTGTACATTACAGTCTGCCCCACAAACTTTGAAAATAAAATCAAGAAAGAGTAGTAGCTGACGGGGACAATACGATCTAACCTTACATCCACTTGCTGAGCGATTTGAATCACTATTCTTACAAGCAATCGTAATTTCCTGTTGGTTGCCAACATAAATAGAATTTGGAATGCTTTTCTGTTTCTCTTTAGCAAGACCACTATAAGAGACATCCATATCCACATTATGGGCTCCGTTGAAAACATCAGAAGACCTTATTATGGAACATTGTTTATCATCTTTCAGTTTCGGTGATTCGACATTACTGTTCATCCCTTTGCGAAAGCCCTTTATCATGCAGCCATTTACAAGAGATCCATCTTGGCTTTTAGCACATACGGGGTTCTTAGATTCTTCCATCCCTTCAAGATAATAATGACTTGCATCTACCTCTCCTACCCTACCTTCTTGAAAACTACTCAAAAAGCCTTCCCTATGGAGGAAAATTCATGGAAGGATGATACATTGTTATTACACCGGGAAGGAAAAGAAATGTAAAGACTAACTATTCAAATTCCAAAGGCAACATAACTTTATAAATAATAGTAGATGTTGAAATATGGGGTAGAACGAACCCGAATATCATGCGACTTTTATTATGTAAATATTTCGTTTCTTTGACGTATATTGCTGTTTTGGTAATCTATTCCAAACACTTGAACAGAGACCATTGCCACAATGAAAGAACTGTAAACACTAACAACTTACAAATAACATTAGATGTTTAGATATGTGGGAAAACAAACCCGAATATCATGTGACTTTTATTATGTAAATATCCTTTGACGTATATTACTGTTATGGTAATTATATTCAAAACACTTCAATAGAGACCATTGCCACAATGAAAAGAACTGTACAGATTAATAATTCAAATATCAAAGGCAACGTAACTTTATAAATAATAGTAGATATTGAAGAATGTGGGAGAACGAACTCGAATATCATGCGACTTTTATCATGTAAGATTTAGATAATTGTTCTGGGAATTTGGACTATGCACAATTTGGACTTGATGTTGAATCGGTAGATCATATCTTTCTTCGTTGTCCTTATACTTCAGCAATTTGGACTAGTATTTCGATCAAATTCCAAAGACAGTTGGATATTTCTTCTGATTTTATAAACTTTTTTAGAATGGTTGTTTCTGTCTCTGTGAGTGATCAACTATTTAACATTTGGAGGGTTGGTATTGTGACGGCTGTCTCTGCTATTTGGCATGCCCGTAACAATTCCATATTTACAAATGATTCAATCTCGATTGATCAATCTTTATCTTTGTTTGGACTGATATGTGTGATGCTAATAGATTGCAAAGAGGTACTATGCACAACTCCATCATTCACCTTACTGTTCTTCATTCTATTGGTATTAAAGGTCCTCCTCCAAAGGCTCCAAAGATTACTCATGTTCATTGGCTCCCTCCTCCTCCGGTTGGATCAAGGTGAAAACTGATGGTGCTGCTCTTGGATGTCCGGGTCATGCTGGATGGGGTGGAATCTTCCGTAATCATCGCGGATTTTTTAAAGGCAGTTTTGTCTTACCCTTGGTATCGACATTTGCTTTTGAAGCTGAGTTATGTGCTGTTATTCAAGCAATAAATTATGCTCATTAGAAAAATTGGACTTCTCTTTGGTTGGAGAGCGACATCGTGGAATTTACTTTAGCTACTGGAGCAAATGTGTCTTGATAGTCAATGCCATAGGTTTGAGTAAACCCTTCGGCAACTAGTCTTGCTTTATATCTTTGAATGCTACCATCAGCCTTACACTTAATTGTGAACAGCCAATTTGCACCCCACTGCCCTTTTTCCTTTCAGATAAGTCAACTACCTCTCATGTCTCATTTCTTCTTAGAGCATTAATCTCATCTAAGACTGCTGATTTCCAATCAGAATGATCTAGAGCTTCCTGAATAGTTTGGCACAAATTTTAGTGGTAAATGCTTTATGACTAGGTGAGTCTATGATAAGATACATAATGACCTATACACCTTTCCTAAGAGCTACAGGGACATCAAGTTCAGGAGAATTAAGATTAGGTAACAAAACTGGCGTAATATTTCTTTTAGCAGAGCTAGACGTACCTGTGATTTTTTCAGGGTCAGATCTCGGAGTATGTGACTGATTCTGTGCCGGATTTGCAGATGGAACTTCAACATTTTGATAAGTCTTCTGCCTACTATAAACCCGAAATTCAGAATAATGAGGTTTAATACCTCTTTTCAATATTTCTCCCCCCTATTTGTGAATGATTTACAGTTGGCATATTCAGATTGCTTTTATCATTATTTTCCTTAATTAAAATAATTTCTTTTTCACCAATTAGGTTGGGAAAGATTGGATTCAGTAATGGAATTTCCATAGTTTCCCAAAAATGAGATTCCTTACTCCCATTTGGTAAAGGAATTTTTGTAGTTTCCCAAAAATGGGCTTCCTCACCCTCTGTTATTTGAGATGAGAAAAATTATATTCTCTCTACATTCAGCGAAGAATATACACACATATATATACAAAGCTAGGAAAACTATCTTAGGAAACTACATAATTAGGATCCCTATAATTAAGCTAATTAACAACTAGTATTATCATGTAACATTCTGTAACACTCCTCCTCAAGCTGGAGCATAGATATTAATCATGCCTAGCTTGTTACAAAGATAATCAACTCGAACCCCATTTAGAGCTTTCGTGAAGATATCCCCTAATTGTTCTCCAGTCTTCACATACCCTGTAAAAATCAAACCTTGCTGAATTTTCTCACGAACAAAGTGATGATCAATTACAATGTGCTTAGTTCGCTCATGAAATACAAGATTAGATGCAATATGAAGGGCAGCTTGGTTGTCACACAACAATTTTGCTGTACTGAAGTTTTAAGATCTACTTCAGTCAAGAGTTGGTATATCCACATTATCTCACACACAGACTATGCATAGCCCTCTATTTTGACTCTGAACTGGACCTTCACACAACACTCTACTTCTTATTCTTCCATGAGACCAAATTTCCTCAAACGAAAACACAATAACCTGAAGTGGATCTTCTATCCATTTTGGAACCTGTCCAATCTGCATCTGAAAAACATTCAATATGAGTGTCCATGATTTGCATACAAGATACCACGTCCAGGAGCCCCTTTCAAATAACACAAAATCTGTTCAAACGCTGCCCAATGATGAACTGTTGGGGATGGCATAAACTGACTAACAACACTGACAGAATATACAATATCTGGACGAGTCACTGTAAGATAATTCAGCTTTCCAACCAATCTTCTGTATCTCTCAGGATCTTCCATTAGTTCTCCATCTCCCTTAAGGTGTAAGTGAGGAGACATTGGAGTACTACAAGGCTTTTCCCCCAATTTTCCTGTCTCAGTTAATAAGTCAAGAACATATTTTCTCTGAGATAAAAAAATACCCTTTTTACTCCTTGTGACTTTAACACCCAAGAAATACTTTAGCATCCCTAAGTCCTTTGTGTTAAACTGAGTGTGAAGGAAAGACTTAAGAGATGAGATTCATGTAGTATCACTTCCAGTAATTACAATATCATCCACATACACAACTAAAAGCATGATACCAGTTTTCGATTGTTTGTAGAACACAGAATGGTCAGATTTGCTCTTCATCATGCCAAACTTTTCAACAACCTGACTAAATTTCCCAAACCAAGCACGAGGACCCTATTTCAAACCATACAAAGACTTTCGAAGATGACAAACTCGCCCAGACTCCCCCTGAGCAACAAAACCAGGAGATTGCTCCATATACACCTCCTCTTGAAGGTCACCATGAAGAAAAGCATTCTTGATATCAAGTTGATGCAAAGGCCAATGATGAGTAGCTGCCAGAAATAAACAACCGAACAGATGTCAATTTAGCAACCAAAGAAAAAGTGTCAGAATAGTCCACTCCATAGGTCTGAGCATATCCCTTAGCGACAAGACGGGCTTTCAATCGAGCAACTGACCCATCCGGATTGACTTTAACCGTGAACACCCACTTGCATCCAATAACCCGTTTCCCTGAAGGCAAATCGACCAAGTTCCAAGTACCATTGTCATCTAAAACATTCATTTCCTCTATCATTGCATGATGCCAACCAGGATGAGAGATGGTTTCGTGAATAGTTTTAGGGATAGAAATAAAATCAAGGGATGCAATAAAAGAACAAGAGGAAGATGACAAGTAGTTATAAGAAACAACAGAAGAAATAGGATAAGTACACTGGCGTTTACTTTTGCGTAACGCAATAGGAAGATCATCGCTCGAGACTGATTCTGATGATGGATCTGATGACAAAGGAGCCGATGCAGGACATGAATCAGGAGATTTACGTCTGGAGTAGACTTGAGTAACAGAAGGCTTGACTAGAACTGACTCTGGGACAGTTTCAAAGGATACAATGGTATAAACCAACTAATCATCATCCTCCCCCTGATGAGCGGGAAGAGTAGAAGACAGAAAGTAAGGAATGTCTTCCATGAAGGTAACATCAATGCATACAAGATATTTGTTAAGACTGGGACAGTAACACCTATAACCTTTCTGAAGACGAGAATAACCAAGGAAGATACACTTCAAAGACTTGGGATCTAATTTAGCCATTTCTGTACATTCAATGTACTCTATGGATAGAGGAATACATGCGGACGAACATCCCGAACAAAACAAGTGTTACCAAATATCCTAGGGTCAACAGGAAACAATGATTTATTGGGAAAAAGGATTTTGTAAGGGATCTCACCACGAAGAACAGATGATGGCATAGGATTAATGAGAAAGCATGCGGTAGAAACTGTATCCATCCAAAAACTTTTAGGAACATTCATTTGAAATAAGAGGGCTCGTGCAGTTTCTACCGCATGCTTAAATCCAGAACGACTTTTCATTAAATATAACTAAGTTTCACGGGAATAATCATCCACAAAGGTAACAAAATACTTAAATCCAGGTTTAGACAAAACAGGACAAGGACCCCAAACATTAGAATGAACTAACTCAAAAGGAATATTAGCACGTTTATTGACTCTTGGACTTGAACTAAGACGCTGATGTTTTGCAAACTGACACGACTCACACTCTAATGAAGACACCTTACTAAACTATGGACAGTTTCTTAAGCAAAGGGAGAGATGGATGACCCAACCGCCAATGTGCCTCGAAAGGAGAAATGACACTAGTGCAAGCAACAAATTTTGGTATTGGTGTGTCAAGACTGTAGAGGCCTCCAGACTCATGTCCTTTCCCAATAATCTTCTTCGTCATAAGATCCTCAAATAAGCAATGATTAAGAAAAATGAGATGCAACAGTTAAGATTGCGAGTGAGATGGCTTACAGAGATCAAACTAAAAGATAAATTCAGTAGATGTAAGACTGATGACAGAGGAACTTGAAGGGTAGGGGTAATCATGCCTGACCCGCGAACATAAGATGGTGTCCCATCAGCCAAAGTAACAGTAGAGGTGGAAGTGTGTGACTGAAAAGTAGAGAAGAGACAAGAATTACCTGTCATATGATCTGTGGCACCAGAATCAATGACCCATTTGGGGGATGAGGAAAGAAGACACGTATTTGGTTTACCTGAATCGGCAATAGCAGCGACAGCGGGAGATGAATGCTTTAGTGATTCTTGATAGTGTGAGAACTTGTCAAATTCACCGGCAAAAATAAGAACCGGTTTCTCAGGGGCGTCATTAGTGAACGCAATATGTGTCGAGTGAGGTTTCTGATTTTTGAACTAAAACTTTCAACACTCAAACTTTGTACGTCCTGGCTTATGACAGTATCGACACACAATGTCGCCAGTTCCTTTGTTCGAGTTTCAAACCCGTGTGAGCCACCTCCTTTGTTTCCACTTTGTTTCCCCAACGCATAATTATTATTTCGACATACCAAAGCACCACTGAGTTGAACCGGAGGGGTACCTTCTGTACGGAGAACTCGACTAAATACGTCTTGTAAAGAGGAGATCTCAGAACCAGAAAGAATTTGAGACTTCACAGTCTCAACATCAGAGAGAAGGCGAGCCAAGAAACTCATGATGGTCATTTGCTCTCGTCGGTGTTGCTAAACTTTCACATCAGGACTAAAAGGCAGCAACATATTAAGCTCATCATACGTCTTCTTGAACTCCATAAAATAATTCGTAGGAGATTGATCTTATTTTTCCACGCAGTAAAACGCTTTGTAAACCTCATAAATATGAGAAAGGTTTCCTTTTTCCAGAGTACAAGAATTCCAAGTAATCCATCAGTTCTTTAACAAATTCACAATGATTAATCAAGACAATTATCTCACTATCAATAGAATTCCGAATCTGCAGGAACAAACGAGCATCCTCTCTGAGCCATGTCTTCCTCGAATCACCTTGAGGAGGATCATCAGTCAAATGAGCATCTTTGTCAATACTCCGTAGATACAGTCGAACGGTCTTACTCCAATCCAAATAATTCAAACCCGTTAGCTTATGGTCCGTGATTTTAGACATTATAGGTACCACATCCGTCGTGACAAAAGATTTATTCTCAACCAGAAGAAACAGAAGAGAAGACCAATAAAAAGGAACCAACAAGGCAGCAGCAGCGAAAAAATAGGGCTGAAACGCGAGAAACCCGAAAATAAAAGAACCCAATCCTCTACGAACACAAGCCAGCAGGTACAGACGAAGCAAGGAAACGCCGACGAAACAGACGAGGGCTGCCGGAGACGATCTCAGGCGTCACGCGCTGGCGCGTGGGAGAGACGCAAAAATTCGCGTCGGCGCGTGAGGCTCACGCGCAGGGCTTCTGGGCACCGTACTCCGGGCTTGCTGTGGTCAGCGGCTAGGCTTCCTTTCTGGATGGGCGGTGAGAACAAATGGCCACTCCAAAAGGGTTGTCCAAGGTGGAACCCTAAAAAGAAAACACTTAACCTTAATTTTGAAGGAAAAAGAGAAAAACCTCGATTTGCACGCCCATGGCTCTGATACCATGTTATTTGAGATGAAAAGAATTATATTCTCTCTACATTCAGTGAAGAATATACACACATATGTATACAAAGCTAAGAAAACTATCTTAGGAAACTACATAATTAGGATCCCTATAATTAAGTTAATTAACAGCTAGTATTATCATGTAACATTCTGTAGCACTCTCATTCTCCCCCTGAAGAGAGTTTTGGGTAAAATAAGATTGATTTTCAAAAAATGACACATCCATACTCACATAGGTTTTTTGAGTTTTAGGATTGAAGCACTTGTAACCTCTTTTATTTGGAGCATAACCAATAAACACACATTTTTCAGCTCTTGGATCTAGTTTGGATCTTAGGTGTTGTGGTATATGGACAAAAACAATACATCCAAAGATTTTTAATGGTATGTTAGAGATCAATTTAGAGACAGAAAACTTTTTCTTCAGTGTTTCTAAAGGCGTTGAGAAATTTAGAACACGGCTAGGCATTGTATTGATCAAATATGTTGCAGTCAAAACTGCATCCCCCTAAAAATACTCAGGAACATTCATAGAAAACATAATAGACCAAGCTACCTCAAGAAGATGACGGTTTTTTTCGTTCTGCTATGCCATTTTGTTCCGGTGTTTCACGACAAGTGGATTGATGTTATACACCTTTTTCCTTTAAAAAATTGCCAAGAGTCTGATTGAAATATTCAGTACCATTACTTGTCTGAAGAATGCAAATTTTTGCTTGAAATTGGGTTTCAATGAGATTGTAAAACATCCTTAAATGTTCTGTCAACTTCAGATTTTTCTCTAAGTAAATATACCCAACAAATTCGAGTATGATCATCTATAAAAGTGACAAACCATCTTTTTCCAGATAATGTCTTAGTACGTGAAGGACCTCAAACATCGCTATGAATTAAATATAGAGGTTTTGATGGGATGACTTTTTGATAATTGACAACTCACAAATTGAAAAGAGGAGCAATCCAAATTTTAAACAATGCAGGAAACAATTGTCTTAAATATTGAAAACTAGGATGTCCTAATCTAAGATGCCAAAGTATTATTTGATCACGCACAGGAATTAAACTAACATTGATACTTAAACCCTGAACTTGTTTATTGTAGACTGAGTCATCATCAAAATAATAAAGTCCAATCAATCTAGCACTGCCAATCATCTTCTCCGAGTTCTTGTCCTGAAATTCAAAATGTGAGTCAAAGAATCCTACAAGGTAGTTAGAATCACTAGTCAATTTGCTGACAGATAAAAGGTTACATGAAAGGTTAGGAACATGTAATACGGATCTCAAAACATTTTTTTCTGAAATGAGTATTGACCCTTTTCCAGCAATAGGTGATAGACTACCATCGGCAATTCTCACTTTTAAATTATCAGGACACGGTAAATAAGATTTAAACAATTGAGATTTGCTAGTCATGTGATCAGAAGCACCTGAATCTATGATCCATGGGGCTGTTTTAAAGGAACTTAATAAAGCACTTGGATATCTACCTGTTTGAGCCAAAGATCCACTAGGAATACTAGATACTGAGTTGGATTTCAACATCTTCAGAAACTGAGTTGGATTCCATCTGTTCCTTATTGAATGGACTGGTTTCAGCCTCATGTGCTGAATTAAGGGGTAGGCTGTTTCTTTCATTTGGCCTACTGCTCTTCCAATTTGCAGGCTTGCCATGGATTTTCCAGCATGTATCTCGAGTATGGTGTGGTATATTAATAATAATAAGATACAGCTATAATATCCTAATCAAGGGGCTAATAATAGCACCCTTGATTCTTGGCTATCTATAATCAAGGACTGCTGTCCTTGATTCTAGATCAGCATTTATTCTGATGACAGCAAATAGATGAGTTGTCAACAGCTCATCATTTGCTCACTGTCTTCAACACTTTCCTTATGAAATACATTTGGAAGCTTTGTGTTCCTTCAAAAGTACAGATTTTTCTTTGGCTTTTGATGAGGAGGATTAATACTTACGATATGCTTAGAAGGAAATTCCCTTATTGGTGTCGGCAGCCTTCTTGGTGTGTGCTTTGTAGGAGGGAAAAGGAGAACATTGACAGATTTATGCACTACCCAATAATCAAAAATATTTGGTTTCGTTTGTTGGATTTATTTGATATTGTGCGGGTGTTAGCGGAGAATGTGGAAGCATTATTTCTTGGTTCTTTTTTGGGTAGTGAAAGAAAATATTTCTATGGTCTTGTGCTTTGGCGGCTACTTTTGTGATGTGTTTGGGATTTTAAATACCTATTATTGATAGTTTGAGGAGGTAAAATGTAATTTTCCCAAAAATTAAATATTTCTGTTGAAGTATTGTACTAGCAGCAACATGTATGGCTGAAATCACAAAATGACAAGACTACAACTATGTAAATTGAGGATCCAAATTAGCCTAAACTCTAGGAAACCCACACCCAACAAGGAAAAATGCTAAGCTAACTTACGCAGATACTACATTATGTACTACATCATAAAGTTAAACAATTAGATAAGCATACCTATGAATCCAGTCCAACAATATCCTAGCATAAGGAAGAACATGGAAGTATTCAACGACCGGGGTAATTGTCCATCTGCTAGTACTCTTTCTGACCAAGGGACCCTGCAAGCTGCTCAAATAAGAAAGACAATCTTGTCATGAAGAATGGTAAAATGCATTCAGAATGTTTTTCTTTTAAGTGAAATGAAAAAACAACCCTCGACCTTAGTGCTCTTTTAACAACATCCCCTCAACTTAAAAATGCCGTTTTCTCAGAGTTTGGAAAGTAGGAAACAACACCCTCCATGTTAGCTAAGCTTTTAGTGAATGCTAAATTTGGAATGTGTTGGAAATCAAATTTTTATATTTCCATTGAAACTTGAAGTGTGTAAAGGGAATTACAAATACACTGTAGGTACCAAACTAAAAAATGGTTGCACAATTGGGTGAGAATAGGACAAAACAAACAGTGACACGCGGGAGTATCTGAAAAATTCCTGAAACAATTGGAAACTCGATTTAACCTGTCCAAAATGTACAAAAGAAGAGCAAGCCAGCAGTGAATCGGTGTTAATCAGTTGGAGAACGGCTGAACCACCAAGAAACAGGTCTGAACCTGAATGGAGAAAGGGCTAAACCGGTAAAAAATGGAACAAAGCGGTCAGAACTGCCGAGATCCTCCTGCAATATTCCAACAGTTGAGGTAGGGCGGATCTGTCGGCAAGGTCAGACTTAACTACTTTTGGCTGTTATAATGTACGTGGTATTAATTTTATTAATCATGTGGTATAAAAAAATGTAGTCTTATGGGTAAATATATATTTTTACCACCTAAAATACCTGAAGTAGTTTACCCTTAGTGTACCATGTTTCAGGACAAGTAACATAATATTATTCACATTCCGTGTACACGGTACCGCAACAATTCTCTTTTTAGGTGTTCTTCTCGCGCTCCATTGGACCTATAAAAGGAGCTTTCATTCAAGGAGTAAACAATAGGTTATTTGACGTCAAGGGGTAAAAACTCCAAAGGTGAAGAAGTGATCCTACAAATCCATTTGGTTAACAAATTAAGCTTCGATTTGGGTTTTCGGTTTCCTGGGTTTTTAGTTTTGCAGGGTTGGGTTATTCAACTTCTAAAGGATATATTTCAGGCGTTAAGAAATTGGACGGAAATGAGCAACTCTGCCTATTTTCAAAGTTCATGGAGTAAAGTTACACATTTTGAAGTTTATGGGTATAAATTGTCAATGGGCGAAAGAATGGTGTTGTCCATGGAGCTTCCAGCAAGTTTCTTTAGTGAACCTTGGTCGGTGTCAGTAATTGCACCATTGAGCATCCCTCATGTTTTCAACACTCACCACTTCCATCACCTCCATTTAATCTTCCAAAATTTGCAGCATTAATGCAGCCATACGTTGTCTTTGAAACTACCATGGAAGACCCATCAGGCTCGACTAGACTGATTGTCCAGCATAGCAGTCCTACTCTCCTCCCCCTCTTAGAATTGCAGATACTTCACTTAAGGAGGGCAGGACTCCTTACCTAAGACCTGGAAGCGTATTCTTCTAGGTCAGAACTGAGTCCAGCAAGGAATTAAAAAATTCTCTCCTTTTCCACAATTTTTTGCAGGTTAGCAGCATCTTGATATTCTGGTAGAAATTCGAGTCACAAACCCTTCATATGTTGAAATATTCAATCTTCATAACGTGCAGTCATCCCACGTTGGTGTAAGCCTGTCTAACAGCCTCCCATACCTCCTGTACAGTGCTAAGAAACATGTATATTCGACTTATATCAGATTGCATTGTGTTCCACAACCAAGACAGTATCATTGATTATTCTACATCCCAAGTATTAGAATTGGGGTCTTCTTCGCTAGATTCAGGTTCTAAAAGATGACTCAGTTTTCCTTTTCCTTTGATAAATGTTTTGACGAGTAGGGACCACTCAAGAAAGTTGCTGCCATTAAATTTAAAAGATATTTGAAGTGAGATTAGCTCTCCAGACTGGTTACTACTCATGGATGGTTTTTGTAACTTGAGAATGGAATTGATTTTGGTACTTGAACCATTAGATATGGTTGTGTTTTAAGCTAATTTAGTATCAGATAATTGACAGGGAGTATCCTGTGTTTATGTAAAGGGACAGATCGGCAATAAAAGATGGAATATCTCTGTTTAAGAGAGGAATAAACCAGCAATGAAGGCTCAGTTAAGCAGGAAACTTCAGCTGAAAGGTCCTGCAATGACAGTTTAGGGAAAAAAATTCCCTAGAACCTATGTTGGAAATAAAAGATCAATATTTCCATTGAATTCAAATAGACTGTAGGTACATACTAAATAAGGAAAAACAATTATACTAGCCGGACTATTCAAGGAAATAACCCTATTCTAGAAATGGAATTAAATACATGATAAAATACAATCAAATAATAAAAGAAACAATCTATTTACAGCCTATAATTTTAAGAACATCCCCCTCTCTTTTAATAATGCACACTGGCTGGCTGTTTGTATTAGGTGATTTATGTTCTTTTGGTGCTAGGTTGGACTTCTTACCCATCAAGCATCTTTGTAATTTAATTTAATCAATAAAATTTGAGGAAAGAGGCAAGGAACCCTGATTAAAATACGAAAGAGATAGTGAAGATATAGCAGCGTCTATACCCTCCCACCCAACAGGACCAAAATGAAATTAAAAAATTCCTAAAATACTTGGGAATGTTTTCCCAATGCAAGCAATATATAACTCTCTCTTTCTTCTAATATCCTCAATTATGCTCTAACCATAGAACTATATATATCTATAATACACACACACACACACACACACATAATATGAAATATATATATATATATTATTCAATGTGTCTTGAGCGTGCCCGTCTCCTACTGTTTTCGGAAAACCGCATGTTGGAGTGTTGCATCCGTGTCCCATTGTTTTTAATGTCATAATCCAAGCAAAAACTGCACCTTTAACGGAATTCCTACATTAGTTTACTTAGAGTGAAGACTTTAAACTATCAATGCAACACATTAGATTTTGGAGTTCCATAACTCCAATTTACGACAATAACTCCAAAGGATAGAGGATATACCAAGGCAAGGAATGAGTGGTTATATAGGGTTCAACTAATTGCAACAAAGCAGAGAGAGAGAGAGAGAGAGTAAGAAAAAAAGGAAATAAAGAAAGAGAGAGAAGTGGATGACTCAGTTTGACGTCCAAGAGCACTTCTCATACACTGATAACAGAAAAGGACAGTCACTACTTAGTAGACCCCCCTTTGTCACCAAAAGAAGAACGAAAATTTGAGGCAGAAATAAAACCTGTTCATGACATCTTTAATGGGAACACTAATGATATCCTGATACATTGTGTGGGTGCACTGCATAATATAAAAGCGAGCAGCTGACTTTTCTTTACCCAAAGAATACACCACATGGCTTTCCAAAACATCAAGATCGGTTTGGTTAATACCTGGTTCCACACCCCAAAGTCAAGTATTAGTAATGTTTGCATTTTGATATTTAACAGTAAATAAGAATGATAATAACTTTTCATATCCAAAGTCAAGTAAAATACTAGGATTTTTTCTTTTATGAGAAACAAAAACTGTTTTAATGAAAGAAGATTACATCTTAAAATCTATTCCCTAACAAGTCTTCCAAAAGAAAAGAAATGAAAAACGACTATGACCAAGCATATGAAATTTTATGTTTCGTGCTAAAAATGGTTAAATTTGAAAACACTCAC
This sequence comes from Datisca glomerata, assembly GCA_003255025.1. Classification (NCBI taxonomy): domain Eukaryota; kingdom Viridiplantae; phylum Streptophyta; class Magnoliopsida; order Cucurbitales; family Datiscaceae; genus Datisca; species Datisca glomerata. The sequence continues at coordinate 1,091,993 of QANY01007613.1, read as the reverse complement.
CACACTTAGTGACTGCACTTTTAAGTTTTTAACAAAACTGGGTATGTTTTGCCATCATACCCATCACACAATAGTTAAGCCAATTTAGCCCCTGCACTTTTAAACTTTTGTAATTAGGCCCCTGTTTTTTTATAGGAGACGGGATCTTATTAAAATGGAAAAGAGTGCAACTACAGTTAGGTTAAGAAATCCACCAAAACGGAAACATAAAATACAATCCGATTTACAACCATTACAGTCTCCAATTTACGAAAATGAAGACGCATGAATGTCCTTAAACCCTTTAAACTTAGATCATCAAGAGGACAGCAAAATCACTTTCTTCCATAGTGTTATAGAATATTACAGGATAATACTAACTGTTAATTACTTAATTTTAGGGATCCTAATTCTATAGTAATTAGTTTAATTATAGGAATCCTAGTTATGTAGTTTCCAAAGATAGTTTTCTTAGCTTTGTATATATGTGTGTGTATTCTTCATTGAAAGTATAGAGAATATAATTATTTTCATCTCAAATAACATGGTATCAAAGCCATGGGCGTGCAAATCGAGGTTTTTCTCTTTTTCATTTAAAATTAGAGTTAACGTTTTCTTTTTAGGGTTCCACTTTGGACAACCCTTTTGGAGTGGCCCTTTGTTCTCACTGCCCATCCAGAAAGGAAGCCCAGCCGCCGACCACCTCAAGCCAAGAGTACGGTGCCCGGAAGCCCTGCCGTGAGCCTCACTCGCCGTTGCGAATTTCTGCGTCTCTCCCACGCGCAGGCATGGAGGCGCGTGACGCCTGAGATCGTCTCTGACAGCCCTCGTCTGTTTCGTCGGCGTTTCCCTGCTTCATCTTTACCTGCCGCCTTGTGTTCGTAAGGGTTTGGGTTCTTCTATTTTCGGGTTTCTTGCATTTCAGCCCTATTTTTCGCTGCTGCTGCCTTGTTGGTTCCTTTTTTATTGGTCTTCTCTTCTGTTTCTACATATTTGTTGTTATGGCTGAGAATAAATCTTCTGTCATGACGGATGTGGTACCTATAATGTCTGAAATCACGGATAATAAGCTAATGGGTTCGAATTATTTGGATTGGAGTAAGACCGTTCGACTGTATCTACGGAGTATTAACAAAGATACTCATTTGACTGATGATCCTCCTCAAGGTAATTCGAGGAAGACATGACTCGGAGATGACGCTCGCTTGTTCCTGCAGATTCAGAATTCTATTGATAGTGAGATAATTGGCTTGATTAATCATTCTGAATTTGTTAAAGAATTGATGGATTACTTGGAATTCTTGTACTCTGGAAAAGGGAACCTCTCTCGTATTTACCGTGTGGAAAAACAAGATCAATCTCTTTCAAATTATTTTATGAAGTTTAAGAAGACGTATGAGGAGCTTAATATATTGCCCTCACTAATGGCCATCATGAGTTTCTTGGCTGGCCTTCCCTCTGACTTTGAGATTGTTAAGTCTCAAATTCTTTTTGGTTCTGAGATCGCCTCTTTACAAGACGTGTTTAGTCGAGTTCTCCGCACAGAAGGTACCCCTATGGTTCAACTCAGTGATGCTTTGGTAAGTCGAAATAATAATTATGCGCCGTGGAAACAAAGGAGGTGGCTCACACAGGTTTGAATCTTGAACACAAGAATCTGACGGCATTGTGTGTCGATACTGTCATAAGCCAGGACATACAAAGTTTTAGTGCAGAAAGCTTTAGCTCAAAAATCAGAAACCTCACTCGGCACATATTGCCCTCACTAATGACGCCCCTGAAAAAAAATTTCTTATTTTGCCGGTGAATTTGACAAGTTTTCACAGTATCAAGAATCACCAAAGCATTCATCTCCCGCTGTCACTCTTATTGCTGATTCAGGTAAACCAAATACGAGTCTTCGTTCCTCATCCTCCAAATGGCTCATTGATTCTGGTGCCACAGATCATATGATAGGTAATTCTGTTCTCTTCTCTACTTTTCAGTCACACACTTCCACTTGTACTGTTACTTTGGCTGATGGGACACCATCTTGTGTTCGTAGGTCAGGCACGATTACCCCTACCCCTCAACTTCCTCTGTCATTGGTCTTCTTACATCTACTGAATTTAACTTTTAATTTGATCTCTGTAAGCCAGCTCACTCACAATCTTAACTATTGCATCTCATTTTTTTCTGATCATTGCTTATTTCAGGATCTTATGACGAAGAAGATCATTGGTAAAGGACATGAGTCTGGAGGCCTCTACATTCTTGACATACCAATACCAAAATCTGTCGCTTGCACTGGTGTCATTTCTCCTTTCGAGGCACATTGTCGGTTGGGTCATCCATCTCTCCCTTTGCTTAAGAAACTTTGTCCACAGCTTAGTAAGGTGTCTTCATTAGATTGTGAGTCGTGTCAGTTTGCAAAACATCATCGTCTTAGTTCAAGTCCAAGAGTCAATAAACGTGCTAGTATTCCTTTTGAGTTGGTTCATTCTGATGTTTGGGATCCTTGTCCTATTTTGTCTAAACCTGGATTTAAGTATTTTGTTACCTTTGTGGATGATTATTCTCATGTAACTTGGTTATATTTAATAAAAAGTCGTTCTGAGTTGTTTTCTATTTTTTGTGCGTTTTGTGCTTAGAAGAAAACTCAATTTAATGCTACAATCCGTATTTTGCGAAGTGATAATGCCAAGGAATACATGTCCGCTTTATTTCAATCTTATTTGGTTAAGAATGGCATGCTTCATGAAACTTCTTGTGTTGATACTCCATCCTAAAATGGAGTGGCAGAACGTAAGAACAAACATCTTCTTGAAACTACACGAGCCCTCTTATTTCAAATGAATGTTCCTAAAACTTTTTGGACCGATGCAGTTTCTATTGCATGCTTTCTCATTATGGTGAGATCCCTTACAAAATCCTTTTTCCCAATAAATCATTGTTTCCTGTCGACCCTAGGATATTTGGTAGCACTTGCTTTGTTCGGGATGTCCGTCCGCATGTCACTAAGTTAGATCCCAAGTCTTTGAAGTGTATCTTCCTTGGTCATTCTCGTCTTCAGAAAGGTTATAGGTATTACTGTCCCTGTCTTAACAAATATTTTGTCTCAATTGATGTTACCTTCATAGAAAACATTCCTTACTTTCCGTCTTCTACCCTTCCCGCTCATCAAGGGGAGGATGATGATTTGTTGGTTTATACCATCGTATCCTCTGAACCTGTCCTGGAGTCGGTCCCAGTCAAGCCTTCTATTACTCAAGTCTACTCCAGACGTAAACCTCCTGATTCATGTCCTGCACCGGCTCCTTTGTCATCGGATCCAGTCTCGAGCGATGATCTTCCTATTGCGTTACGCAAAGGTAAACGCCAATGTACTTATCCTATTTCTTCTGTTGTTTCTTATAATTGCTTGTCATCTTCTACTCCAAATATTATTCATCATCCTTTCATCAAAAGACTCCAATTTTGTCTCCTATAAAGAAACAAAATCTGCAGTGTCATCCAAGAAAGGATGAAGGTACAATGTGAAGTTCAACTCAACTCTCAGAATTGCTTGAATTTCAGGCCATTCAAACTTTGTATTCTCGTACACAAACAATAGCTCTCAACCATTTTCCATACAATTTGTCCTCCTGAACCTTCTTAAATATCTCCCAGTCAGAGATGCATCCACAGTCATCATATCAGTTCTGAGGGGTCTTTAATGCTTCTGCAAAGGATTTATCTTTAGCTATTCTGCTTTTTTTTCCTTCAATCAAGCTGTTTTCATCTTTTTAAGAATGGAAGAGGACTAGTCCTGATTGATTTAAAGTGGATTGGATTGACGGCATTCATTAGTTGATTGAAAATTGACTTTTCTTTTATCTTGATTTAGGAGAAATAGGTGGATTGATTAGGTTACGTGGTTTGCAGGAAGTTTTCTTTTTTCTTTATTTTCTTCTTTTACCATTCATATTAAAGTGAGACGGAGAAGGCGTATTTGACTAGGAAGCAAGCAAAGCTACTCGTTCCGTACCAGTCTTTATGAACTCGATTAGCTCCACACTCTTGCTTCACAATACTAACAAATAGAAACCATCCTTCATGTTTTCTACCTTCGGAGATAAACAAACTCTTCTTCCAACCATTTTTAAAACTTGGTTATCATTATCCTCCTACCCCTGTCTTTGCTGAACTTCTCTATCAATAGAAAAAAAAAGAAAATAGAAAAAACCTTCACCTTGAATCTTTCTATAAGGCAAAATTTCCTTCCTTCTAACCTGTTAAACTAACCGACTCACTTTTCAACTTACTAATCCAAAATTATTCTATGCAATCGTCATCACATTAGGTTCCATCTTCCGCACATAAGCATCTGCATCTTCAAACTTTCTTTGCCTAAACACTCTGGTTTTGATTTCCTTCAAAATTTCTATATTTTCCATAATAATTTTGAATCTTCTCCACCTACCCGCTTACCTCTCAGTTCTGCCATGTTGAGCAAACTCTCTAACTTTCTCTCTCTTTAAAGCTAACTTTCTCTCTCTTTAAAGCTAACTTTCTCTCCTGCTGTGTTTTCCATAATAATTCTGTCGAAAGCCTCTTGAATCTTTTCCCCTACCCTCTTACCTCTCAGTTCTGCCATCTTGAGCGAACTCTCTAACTTTCTTTCTTTAAAGTTCAATTGTAAACAATTTTGAGGATTTTGTAGTTAGCGTATTTACACACACAATTCACCTATGTTTCCTTGTTCAACCTATTTATCATCTCCCAGTGAGATTCTCATGTGCTTAAATTCATACAACATTTCAGTTCGATTAACTTTTGGTAATGTTATGCATGTAACTAATAAGCTCTCAATTCTTCATAGAACTTGACTAATCCAAAAAATGATTGAAGGTTTTTGTATTAAAATGATTTTGAAAAGAAATATAAATTATTTTTGTTAGGTTGAGATGTGTGAAGACACTAAATTTAACAGTTTCTGTGGGGGGGGGGGGTAATTACGAAATTTTTAGTGCAAGTGCCAGGGACCAAAGTGCCAGGGGTTTTTTCTCATTTAACCCAAATAAAACTATGACCAAACTATTAACAATCAAATAAGAAGGAATAGTCTTGAAATTTAGACTTAGAATGCCACAAGGATGCAAGAAAACACTACTCCACAAAGTATCAAGATCATCCAAAAGATCTTCAAAGTTCTTAATACGCTCCACCAAATAACCCGACAAAATGCATTATTGATAAAAGTAATTGTATTATCAGTAATAAAAAAGTAAATGTATTACTGACAAAGAAAAACCGTGAGGGCGGTACAACCCTAGTTACTAGACAACCAACATAATGCAGAAATCGCACATCTCAAAGATCCCTTTCTTTTATTAACTTGAAAGAAATGCATGACAATCACTAAATCTCCTGCCAAGGTTCTTAATACGCTCCACCAAATAACCCGAAAAATAGATATCACTGCTTTCAGCATTTTTTTACACATAACACACTAAGAGGGGAACAAACAAATCAAAGATCTATCTTTCTAAGCAAATCATCGATACTAAATTAGCCAATAATCACTAACAACAAATTTTGAGTAGGAAATATTAAATAGAAGAAAATGCAGCAAAACTTCTTAATCGATGTGACACAAACTTTACAGAATTGATAGTTCAGGGAGTAAAGTTTTAAAACTAAAGGTCTAAACGCTAAAGTGTCAAATAGTAATAGTTGAAGTGGTAAAGCATAGCTGAAGTGGTAAAGTGTATGTAACTCCCAAAAAAAAATTATTGGCATTTATATTTAAGACTCTTGTTGTCTAACTGAGCAACAAGGAAATAGCATACCAGTTGCATCCTTAACAGCTGAAAATGCAAGCTGCTGCATGGTAGCTTCATCAACATTAGATACATCTCTCAGAGGTTTTCTAATAATTACTTTCCTCTTCTTTATATGAGTTTCTTCTCCCTTACCATTCAGATGCTGGTTGGAGAAGTCCAAATCTTTCTCAATAATTGACCATACCCCCTGGGTAATGGAACTGAATAGCAAAAAGCAGTTCTGTTTTCTGGAGTCGATCAAAAGAACTGACACTTTGGAAATTGGCCAGCCCACAAAGTTTGGAATATCCATTGATGCATCCAAACAAGTACATATATCACATGCCTCCATTATTGCTTTCTCAGTTAAAGAAAGTTGCTTCTCAAGATCATCAAATTCAGTATCATCTGATCCTTGCATGAGTTTCATGTGAGCCAACAGAGATGGCTTCAAAATTACTGCCAACTTGCAAAATGCATCAAAATCCAAATATTCAAGCCACGGATGTTGTCTCCTGTTGTAATAGTTGTACAACAGCAGAACAGCATGTACCTAAAAAGATTGTAATTGATAGCAAACATGCATAAGATGAGTGGAAAGTAACTCATATTGGTGTTATATGTGTATGAGAGAGCATGAAGTTAGTGTGCAGTGTGAGAGAGTGAGGGAAGAACTTCAAAATGTCTGAATCAATGCTGTCACAACTGTCTAGACAGCATCTGGTTCTTATCCTTTTTAATATAAATAAAAATCATTTGGTTAAATTTTAAGAACTCTTATAAGAAAATAATTATTAAGAAAGAAGAAAAGTTTGAGAATTCATTTATACTTATCATTACTAAGAAGTCACCCCTCTTACAAGTTGTTTACTCATGTTACTTCAAGTGACTACTACATCTTGACAAGTGCACCGAGGATAAAGTTCTGACAACGTGTGATAAAATATAAAGCTAACATTGCCTATATATTACTTGAAGAGTATTACTGTTTCAATTTGAGAGCGGTTGTCTGTATAGAATAATTTTCTTTTCGGAGTTCGGTGTGGATTGCTTATCCTCCGAACAATTTTTGTACATTCCCTTTTTATTTAATAAAGTTTTTGTTTCTCATAAAAAAAACTAAAACTAGAAAGATACCTGTTTTGAGACTGACTGCAGCTGCATCTGTGACGGAGTGTCACGTGATAATGATTTTGTAGGTAGCATAGGATCAACCAAATAATCCAACAATGCCTGGACGGCCTCCTCAGTTGGACATACATTTGATGAACCCATAACCTCTTAATGTCTCTTTGATCATCAATGTCTTCAACTACTTGTAATCTTGTACACAGACTCACTGCAATAGAACCACAAAAGCTCAAATTAATTGTATAATAATGTAAAGTAAGGACCAATTCTAGGTCTATTCTTTCTTTTTTTTGCCGCCAGAAGCTGTTTCTTGATATATGTTTCCAGAAAACAACAATTAAAGCACACTTTAAACATTACATTTGTGCAGCTTCTACTAGTGAAGTTTTAGCATATTCTCTGTGCCTTGGCAGCTTGGGTAAGGATGTTTTCCTGTAATTACTTTCTTCCTTATTTTTTGGTGATTTTGCAAGCACAAAAGCTTAACTTCCACTATTTAGAGTCATTCTAAAAATGAATAATTAGATCAAAAGATTACGAATTCTAAACAAAGCTTCACGAAAAAGGAAACCCTAATACTAATAATTGCATCTCTCATTCATTAAAGCATCAGACCAGAGTATTACCAAGCCCTAGTAAAAGAGAGCTTAGAATGTAAACAGATGTCAAAAGAAAATGAAAATGTGCATTACATGTCAAGCTGAAGCTCTAATGTCGAACTTCATCAAGCGTTCAGTGTATAAAAAATTCAAGCATACATTCATAACCTGCAGGTTAAGGTAAAGCCGTAGAGGACCTGGCCCGAAACGTGTGAATATAGTACTTTGAAAGAGGCACAATCTCCCGACGACTCTTCCTATTACAGTTTAAAAAATAAAAATCACTGGTACTAACATTTTCATGCCCTCAAACTCCTCTACTCCTTCTCTTCTTCATATCTCTCTTATTAGAATCTTAAAAATTCATAAAAAATTTAAAAAAACATATAACAAATTGATGAGAAATCTATAAAATCAAAACAATAAAAAACACATAAAATAGGAGAAAAAAAATAAATCACGAGACCCGAAAACAGATCACAAAATGAGAGAACGTCGAATGGAGAATGGAGAAGAAGAAAGAGACAAAGAAGAAAGAAGCAAAGAATATGAGGGGAGAAGATGAAAACGAAGGGAGAGAAGAAAAGGGTAGAGAAAAAGGGAGAAAAGAACAAGGAAAATTTCATCATTTATACAAAAATGAAACTTTTGGGTCATTTTTTAAAATAATAAAAAAACAAGAAAAAATGACTCATAACCTAATTTTCCCTACACTTTATGCGCCAAACTTTTACCATTTAAAACTTCGAACCTTGGGCCTTGGGCTTTCAATTAGGCATCTAAACTACTACAATTTGTGATTTGAACTTTTTCCATTTCTTATTTAATTCTAATCTAGTTCAGTGTCAGTTCGTGACGGTTTCATCTAAAAGCACTTTATGCATTAAAAATGATACTTCAAATCACATGTATTTAATAAATGTTTGTTATTTAAAATAATTTTAGTATATGGAAGCACTTCTATAAAAAAGAACACATGTTCTAGTGTTTCTTAAAATCATTTTTACATCCATATGAATACGATTTAAAATATATATAAGTACTTCTTAGAAAAACATGTATGACTTAATTATGAACTAAAATATTATTATTTTAATATATAAAATCATCTCTAGTCATAACACTAACAAACACACATCTAATTTATTTGACTTCTAACAATACTAAAAGAGGTAGCGTGGTGAATGGATTTCCAAACAGTTTCTTAAAATCCTTTTTACATGCATATGAATTCTCTTTAAAATATATATAAGTATTTTCTTAGAAAAACATGCATGACTTAATTATAAATTAAAATATTATTATTTCAATATATAAAACCATTTATAGTCATAACACTAACAAACACACATTTAATCTATCTAATTTCTAACAATACTAAAAGAGGCAGCATAGTGAATGGATTTCCAAACATTTTCTCTTTGAAAATGGCCATCCTGTCTTTTTGAATTTGAGCTTGAGTACAATTGTGAAATTTTTTAATAAAAATACATTTTAGCCCCTTATATTACTCTAGACCCTATATTTTAAAAACTTTTTAAAGTAGATATTATACTTACATATATATCTGAAATAAGAATTTATATCCAAAAAACATTAACACATATTCACAAAACCATTTAAATGCAATTTGGACTATTAAGGCCACAAACAAATTTTTGGATAATGGGGCCTAACAATCCCAGAAGGTGCCATGAAATGGATTCTTCCTAATTTAGCATAAGGCATTTTTCTTTACACTTATATAGAACAACTTTCAAATTTAACAAATTTGAATCAACAGAGTTACTAAAAACATTCAAATCATGCATAAACACTTTTGTGCATTTTTCAACCATGTCACTAAGTATACTCATCGTGCATTTTTCAACCATGTCACTAACTACACTCATCGTGCATTTTTTAAATGTAGCATGTGCATTACAAACCAAATAGAATATGACAAAAATCATAAATACCATAGGGACGTGTCAAGGTGGTCTTATCTTTATCTTCTGTAGCAATCTTTATTTTTAAAAATATCTTGAATATCCTTCTAAAAAGCAATACCCAATACATATTATAGGGTTTGATTAATGAACGGGAGTGGTAAATGGTCTTTACAGGTGGCAGGGTTGAGTTTTCTATAGTCAATACACATGCATCTGCCAGCTACTACCTTTGTGGAAACAGGTACACACTCCTAATTTTACAGCACAGTTACCCCAAATTTCTAATGCAAACCTGAGTTGACTAACCTACTTAATATTAGATATCAGATAAATGATTCATGCATCTAATAGTTTTAAGACTTCACTTTTTTTACAACTTCTTAAGTCTTCTTTAAGGATCCCTCTCAGGGTTAGTCCCTTCCTATAAAAGGATCTTATGGGAACATATCAATGGGTTAATATCTTTTCTGTCAGTTACAGTCCAACCTAGTATAGATTTATGCTCTCTTAACATGTCAATCAATTGCTCACCTAGTGAAATACTAAGTGCCAAAAATAATTGTTGACTATATTGTCTATATTAGGACGGTGTTGATGATAACAAAACATTGGAGATATTGACATGTTTAATCAAGTTGCAAGGAATATTACAAGTCATAGAGTTATACTACTTGAAGAAATATTTTTAATTCCATGTAACGGGGTTTCTATGGTTTTGATGTGTACTTGGAAACTAATTAATAAAATGAACCTCTTTTGAAATTATTTAAAAAAATAGTGTAGTTTTGGGCCACGTAGAAATCGCCTCTTTAAGAGGCTATTCCAAGATTGCCACGTAGGATTCAACTCGGTCATGCAAGATGTTTGGAAGTAGGACTCGTCTCTTGAAGAGGCAAGTTCTATATGAAAGAAACTCAAATCTTGTAAAGAAAATCCCCCCTCAAGAGGCGAGCTCAAGGAAAATGCAAAGTGATGAGCTCGCCTCTTCAAGAAGGGAGTTCAAACATTTTACCATGTCAACTCGCCTCTTCAAGATGCAAGGTCTTTATTAGAAAAATAAATATGAAAACCAAATAAAGCAGTGTATCCACCAGCTCTGCCTACCTATTGTACTCTTTGAACATGCAAAAAAAAAACTGAATGTAAACATGAAACAATTGAAGGATCTCCGATAATACCAATCTCAACTAAGGATTTTCTTTCTTGTCAAAATGAGCGAAGTATTTTAATCTGTTGTAGCACAAAAATAACATTTTCAAAAGAACTGAGATGATTATTTCACACTTCTCCACATTATTACTCTGGCTGTGAAAATTTATCAACTTTGGAAGAGGAAAAGAATATGCACCAGTTTCACCTAGCAGTATATACTTGTAAAGAAAACAGAAAAATATCATGCTGCTCAGGCATCTTGATCCCCAAGACAAAGATAACCAACATATCATTATTTAAGCTGAAGACCATAATATCTTTGATGCATAATGTACTCACCCATCATATACCAGAATGATGGCTCTATGAAACTTATGAGCAGACTCTTTGATCAAAGTATTACCCTTTTATAAGTTTTAATTATTTTTAATTATTTTTTTATTTTATAATATTTTGGCAACCCAAAAACACTATAAATTGGGGGGTTTTGCCTTATGTTATGAATCAAGTTTTTTTAATAAAAGTATAGTGAATTTAGCCTATCTTCTTATTTTTCTTGTTCTTATTTTTCTCATACTTTCTTTTTAGAATTTGTGAGAAATGTTTAGCAAGATAGGCTAAATTCATTTGGTAAGGTTAAAGATGAAAAAATATGTGTAGTTTCTTATTTGGATTTTGAATCTTAATGTTCTTCAAGTTTATAAATTTGAGTATATCATATTTCTTCTATCGTTTTCTTCAGATTATTTGTTAATATAATTGTGTTGTCAATTTCATATAAATTTAGTCAAGCTCTTTTTATGTGGAATTTCGCATGATATAAATTATATTGATAAAATTATATTTATTTTATATGTAGTCTTTTATTACAATATTATCTACGTTATATTGTCATAGATTTCTTATAAGATGGTCTCATTTTCACACGTGCTAAATATAAGAAATTGATTGGATCAAATACATTATACTTTAAAATATGTTCTTTAACTCTTTATTTTTCAATTGATTATTTGGGATTTGAAATTTTCAATTAAGTAATTTCGTGAATCAAAATTCAAATAGGTAAACGAATTATATAATGGATTCTCGTCACCTAGCAACTTTTTATTATTGACTTTTTATCAAATCAAATTTTCATGTTTTAAAAATCATTTTCAACAACAAAATTAAAATTTCATTCTTTTTTTATTTACTTTATTTATCTCCAAAATCACTTGTCTGACATCTCTTGTTTACTTGTTTTTAGTTACCTCATCATGGATTTAGGGTTTAGAGTTTAGGATTTAGTGACACTACATTGATCGCTTTCTTTCGACAAGTTTGGGCGTAATCAAATTTTGGTGCCGTTGTCGGAGAGGTATTGTTTTTCAAGTAAAAAATTGGTAGAGAATAAGTTGGCTAAAGAGGTAAGTAATTTTTTTATTTGTTGATATAATATAATTTTAGTAGTTTTTTCTTAAAAAAACTGCTCTTTTTTTGTTAAAAAAATCTGATTTGATTGTGTTTACCATTAAAAAAAATTATGCTTTAATTTTTTTGAATATTTTAGAAGTTTCATTGTATTTAGCATTAATTTTTTTCCTACTAGCTTTGAATTGTAATTATTTTTATTTTTCGTTATTCCTTGTCTTTTAATTTCATTAGTTATTTCTTTTACTTTGATTTATTTAGGTTACAATTTTTTTAAAAAACTTATCATTTAGTTAATAATTTAGGTCTTATTATTTGTGTTACTATTAAAATAGAATTAACTTAATTTTTAATTTTTAACAAGTATTTTTTATTCCAATTAAAGAATTGTGATTGATATAAATCAATATTCTGTCCAAAAAAGCATGTGCTTAAGGAAGATTGATACAAGTTATAATTGTTACCCCTTCATACTTTTCTGGGAACCTCGGGGAGTTTTGTCTAGGAAAGTTTGGGTATTAAGTGAGACCGTTATAACATTTCCAATTCAACCTGGAAACATTATTGGTGTATATTTCTTGCATTAATTTAAAAAATAATAAAAATTAAAAAAAATTAAATTAGGTGCATGAATCGTTATAGAGATGAACTAGATAGATTTGCAAAGAGATCATATAACTCTAGTGATGTTTCTTCCCATGCTTCTGGTGTTCCTTCTTCTGCAAACTCATTAGTAAATAGAAATCCATTCGAAATGGCGGAAGAGAGAGAAGTCCAACAGAGGTCCTTGAACGATTATCTTCATCCAACACGTACGACCACGCCTTTATGCATCATGTTTCCCCCAAATTTACCGAACTTAGAATTCAAACCGAGCATGATTAAACTTTTATCAACCTTTCATGGTTTAGAAAATGAGAATCCTTATGTTCATATTTGGGAATTTGAAGAGGTGGTGGCCACCTTTCATAAACAAGCTGGAACCATAGATTCTGTGCGGCTTAAATTTTTTCCCTTTTCCTTGAAATTTAAAGGCAAAAGGCTGGTTATGTGACCTAGGTCGATCGGTACACGAGAAGAAATGACAACCACAATTTTCAACAAATATTTCCTTCACCATAAGACTAATAGTCTTAAATGACAAATCTCAACCTTCATTCAAAAAGATAGTGAAACATTGTATCAAGTCTAGGAACGGTTCAAAGATTTGTTAAATCAATGTCCTCATCATAGTTACAAGAGTTGGCGCCTTGTGAGTTATTTTTATGAAGGACTTACCATCCTAAAGCGCCAATTTATTGAAATGATGTGCAATGGAGAATTTCTCCAGAAGGAACCTGAAGAAGCCTTTGAGTATCTCAACGAGTTAGCTGAAAAAACCCGCACCTGGACTGGACCTAGTGCTACCAATAGTACAAGTCGATCTTAATCTTTATGAATCTTCCAACTAAGAGAAGATGATAGCCTCGAAGGTCAAATCGAGTCATTGACAAAACAAGTTGATGCCCTCAAAACTAAGGAAAGTAGAGGAATTCACATGGTCACAAGGGCAGAATCACAAGAGTCGTATTTTTTGTGTGGAGGGGTGAGCCATCTAGCTAAGGATTGCATTACTTACAATGAGATGAAAGGAGTTTATGAGGAACAATGCAATGTTTTAAGAGCATATAAACCCTTCTCTAACATATAAAATCCTAGCTGGAAAAACCACCCAAATTTTAGTTGGAGAGATCCTAACCAAACACAACAATCAGGAAGACAATGGAGAAATGAGCAGCAACAGCAACCACCAATGCCTTACTCTGGTCCTCAATACAATGCTCAACCACCGAGTTCTCTTGACAATACTTTACAAGCTTTTATGGAGATGCAGAGCAAGACAAACCAGAAGTTTAAATCACTTTTTCACTCAAGTGATGGAAGAAAGCAAGGAAATGCAAAATCAGATTTCAAATCTAACTAGAGCTCTGGCCATTCATAAACGTGGAAAGTTCCCTCCCAAGCCCAACAAAAGGGGCAACGCATGGAACAAACTTCTAATCATGATGGTCAAAATCTCAAAGAAATCAATGTCATATCTACTCGTAATAAAGTTTTGGAATGACCAACAACAAGTACTACCACTTTGAGTACTCCAATTGAAACCTCTAAGAATAATGAGCCAACTGAATCTCCAATTAAAGTTCCTTCCCCCATGCCCTTCGTCCTATTGGAAAAGTACTGGAAAGTCAAAATGAGATCCTAGAGCACTTGACACAAGTGAAGATTAATCTTCATTTGCTTCATATCATTAAGTAAGTGCCTGCTTATGCCAAAGTTATAAAGGATCTGTGCACTATAAAAATGAAGCATCATGTCGAGAAGACTGCTTTCTTGAAAGAACAAGTAAGTATAGTGATCGATCAGAAGAGACCGCTAAAATACAAAGATCATGGTTGTCCCACTTGTCACATTGAGACTCATGAAATCAGCCAAGTTTTGTTTGACCTCAATGCGAGTGTTAATCCCATGCCCTACTCTGTTTACTAGCAACTAGGCCTTGGTGAAATTAAGCCAACTTCTATGGTGTTACAATTGGCTTATCGATCAATCAAAAAGCCTCGGGGTATAGTTGAGGATGTTTTGGTTCAAATTGGGAAATTATATTACTCCGTTGACTTCCTTGTCCTTGATACTCAGTCTGTGGTAAGCGTGGAATCAAAGATTCCCATTATCCTCTTTAGACCTTTCCTCACCACTGCAAATGCTTTAATCAATTGTAGGAATGGTCTAATGAAAGTATCTTTTGGGAACATGACCATATAAGTAATTGTTTTCACACTGGAAAGTAGCCACGTGATAATGACGAGTGTCAATCGACACACTCATTTTCGAGGAAGCTAATCTGAATAGCAATCTAATGATTTTGATGATTTTCTCCGTATATCAGAAATTGAGAACTTTGGTCCGTGTGAGGTTATTAATAATGCAACCATTTATAACGATTCACAAGGCATATAGATCAAGTTTTGGCAACCACGCTTCAAAGAGCTACCTCGTGAGAAAGAAAAGACAAGACCTTCCAATGAAGAAGTCCCCAATATCAAGTTGGCCCAATTACCCGAAGGATTGAAACATGCTTTCCTAGGAGATGGTGACACATTTTCTGTTATCATTTCATCTAATCTTAATGCATCACAAGAGTATAAATTAACCAATATGCTATGAGAGCATAAGTCTTCATTAGGTTGGATGATTGCTGACATCAAAGGTATAAGCCCATTAGTATTCCCACATCATATAAATTTGGTAGACGAGGCTGTTCCTCGAAGGGATCCCCAAAGAAGACTGAACGCAATCATGAAGGAGGTTGTCAAGAATGAAGTACTGAACCTTCTAGACGACATCATTTATCTAATCGCTAATAGTAAATGGGTCCAACTCAAGTAGTTCCTAAGAAGTCTGGTGTTAGTGTAGTAGAGAATGAGAAAGGGGCTCTTATCCCCTCAAAAACTGTGACTGGTTGGTTTATGTGCATTAACTACCGGAAGTTGAACGCTGCTACCCACAAAGATCATTTTTCTCTTCCATTCATTGACCAAAACCTTGAACGTGTGGCTGGCCATCCTTATTATTACTTTCTTGATGGCTACTCAGGTTATTATCAGATTGAGATCGCATTGAAATATCAAGATAAAACCACATTTACCTATATTTTTAGTACATTTGCTTTTTGGCGTATGCCATTTGGGTTGTGTAATACACTAGCTACCTTCTAGAGATGTATGATGAGCATTTTCAGTGACATGATTGAAAAATGTATGAAAGTTTTTATGGACGATTTAACTATCTTTGGTGATTCTTTTGACTCGTGTCCTTCTAACTTAGAACCTGTTTTGACTAGATGTGAAGAGAAATGTCTCATTTTGAACTGGGAAAAATGTCATTTCATGGTATCATCATGCATAGTCTTAGGCTATATTATTTCTGATAGATGGATTGAGGTTGATCAATCCAAGATTAATCTCCTCTCTAATTTGCCCACTCCCAAAACCGTCAAAGATGTAAGATCATTCTTAGGTCATGCTGGTTTCTATAGGAGGTTCATACAAAACTTTTCAATGATTTTTCATCCCCTATGTAACCTCCTAGCCAAAGATGTTATTTTTTAATGGAGACCTAAGTGTGAGGATGCCTTTCGAACACTTATAATGAAATTAACTTCTGCTCACATCATTCAGTCATTAGATTCGAGTTTACCATTTAAAATCATGTGTGATGCCAGTAATTTTGCTGTTGGAGCCGTTTTAGGTCAACGAAGGGAGGGGGAGCCTTTTGTTGTCTATTATGTAAGTCGAACTCCTAATAGTGATCAAATGAGTTACTCAACCGCTAAGGAGTTGCTTGCTATGGTGTTTGGTCTTGACAAATTTCGTGCATACTTGATTGGTTCACCCATTACTATCTTTACAGATCACTCTACCCTTAAGTATCTCCTTTCTAAAAAGGATGCTAAGGCATGATTAATTCAGTAGATCCTTCTCTTGCAGGAATTTGATGTAACAATCAAGGATAAAAAAGTTGTTGAAAATGTTATCGCGGATCATTTGTCCCGACTTACATTCATTGATTTCGCTGATGGCCCACTTATCCGTGATGATTTTCCAGACGAACAACTTTTTGTTGCTAGTAAGTTACCCTGAACATGCACATATTGTTAACTACTTAGTGACAAATGAACTACCTCCTAAGTGGAGTTCGTATGATAAACGCAAGTTTCTAGTTGAGGTGTGAAATTATTATTAGGATGATCCATATTTGTTTAAATACTTCCCAAATACTTCCCTTATCAGATACTGAGGGCATGTATCCCTAAGGGTGAAGTGTCTAGTGTTATGAACTTTTGTCCAATAATGCATGTGGTGGTCATTTCTCTATAAAGAAACCTGCTGCTAAAATCTTACAGTGTGGTCTTTATTGGCCCACTTTGTTTAAAGACACTAATGAGTTTTGCCGTTCATGTATAAAGTGCCAAAATTTAAGAGCACTATCTCTTTGTCATATGATGCCCTTGAACCCAATTCTTGAGATAGAGATATTCAATTATTGAGGAATAGATTTTATGGGACCATTTCCACCTTCTTCTGGTTACCTTTGTATTCTCCTGGCTATGGATTATGTTTCCAAGTGGGTTGAGGTTGTACCATGTCGAACCAATGATAATGCAACAATAGTAAAGTTCTTAAAGGAAAATGTGTTGTCGCGGTTTGGTACACCATGAGCTATCATTAGCGATCAGGGGACTCATTTCTACAACCGATACGAGGCTCTCATGTGTAAGTATGGTGTGATTCATAAGGTTTCCAATGCCTATCATCTTCATACAAATGGTCAAGTTGAGTTGGCCAATAGGGAGATAAAACAAATTTTAGAAAAGACGGTAAGACCCGATCGTAAAGATTGGTCTTCACATCTTTTAGATGCACTCTGGGCATATTGTACTACCTATAAATCCCCTCTTGGGATGTCTCCCTGTAGGCGTTTTTTGGAAAAGCCTGTCATTTACCTGTAGAACTTGAACATAAGGCTTATTAGGCTATCAAAGCTCTGAATTTTGATCTGAGTGTTGCAGGTATCAATCATAAGCTTCAGTTATCATAAATTGAGGAGTTGAGAAATGATGCATAGGACAACTATAACATCTACAAAGCAAAGATGAAAGCAACTCATGATAAACAAATTCTGAGAAAACATTTTGAGACGAATCAGAAAGTGAATTTATAATATTCTTGTTTGCATCTCCATCTAGGTGAGTTAAGGTTGAGGTGAATTGGCCCATTTGTAGTAAAGCAAGTGTTTCCCAATGGTTCTGTCATGGTCAAGGACCCGATGATGGGAGAGTATTTAGAGTCAATGGCCAGAGACTGAAGCATTACATTGAAAGAGTGAGCTAGGTTGAAGAGATCTTTCTCAACGACCCGGTTTATCAGTTCTGAGTGGTTTACTTTATATTTTTCTTTTTCTTTTATTATTTAGTTTGTTTTAGTTTGGTGTGTTTTTATTTTATGTTATTTATTTTGGAGACTATTGGTATGCCGCGCAGATATACTCATCATGTTCATCATTCAGGTGTTCTCTTTCTTTGTCTTTTTCGCATTACATTTATCATTAGACATTGAGGACACTGTCTGATTTTGGTTGGGGGTGGTGGTATTTTATTCTTCATGCACATGCATAGTAAAAAATTAAAAAATAATAAAAATATAGTTTATTGTCTTATTTGTGGTAATTATTCTATAGGCTAGTCTGCAATACATGTTTAAATTTGTTTGATTGAAAATTTTACATTTATTGTCTATGTATGATCTTTAAAGTATTTGGTTTTAGCCACATTTGCTATCATTTTACTAAAGAATGGCTCATAAGATCTTTATGTGCACATTTTCAAGCCTTGGGTAAGGTGGATGTTCAGTGCATATAACCAAGAACTTTTTTATGTTTAAGTGCATTAATTGTTTCAAAATCGCACACCTTCTGCGATTGAGTAGAAATATTATGAAAACAACTTATGAACTTTTATTGATCATTTGAATTGGTGAACTTGCTATTTTATACACCGTTCATAGTTTGTGGAATGATAGTTGTCATGTTTAGGAATGATTTTTGTCAAAATTGGAAGAATTATTTAAGCCTCTTTGAAAGTGAGTTATTTGTTCCAAAAAAAGAGAAAAAAATAAAGAAGAAGAAGAAGAAAATAAAAAAGAGGAAAGAAATGCAGTTCAACAAAGTCTTCCATCATTCTAAGAAGACAATATTCTTTTGATCTATAGTTTTTGTGGCTCTATTATCCTTTGTTTATTTCAAAATTGACCATTTAAAATTCCGATGCATGACTCTATCTTTCATAAACACAATAAAAATCGTAAAAATTCATATATTGTTATCAATGTTCGTTTATTTGTTTATCCTAAATATTGTCAATCCAAAATGAGTGCTTACCCGTGAGGATATGAAGTTGAGGCTTTCACATGGTTAATTTTCAAGGTTATATGTATTGTGGGGTATGATAAGAGGATTTTGGCTTAATGTACGCGCACACACAATTTTAGGAGTTGTGATTGAAATAAGTTAGATAGCAGTTGTGATTTTTTACTGAATGTTTGTTTAAAGTACTTAGATAATCTTGTAAAATTTTCCTTCCAAATTGAAATTTCATTTTTTGTTTCTAGTTTACGCTTGAATTACTAGGGCTAGCAATAAACTAGTTGAAGGTTGTGATAAGTGCTTGAAAATGCACTTGAATGGTTTAAAATTATCAAATTAAATTAGATTTAAATTAATATTTTCATGTAATTAATATAAAAATATTGTGATTTAAAAATATTTAATTTTAATTTAGTTTAAATTATATTTGAGGAAAACAAACAATTAGGTCAAGATTGCAATGGAAAGAAATGAAAATTCATGAAAATAGCCCTAAAGAAGGAGCCCAAATGAAGAGTCCAAGTCAAAACTCAAGCCCAAGCTGAGCCGAGCCGCCAATTCCTTTCTCCTCCACGTGTCGCTCTCTCAAGCATTTAGAGGAGCCAAGCCGAGCCGCAAGCTGCCCCTTCCACTTTCTCTTCTAATAGGTCTCACTTGCTTTATTGTTGACCAATCAGATTCTGACACATCATTACACCGTTACTTTCTAGTCTCCCAGACCTGAGGTTTTCTCTAGCCAAAGTACTGCCTTGCCGCCACGTCTTCCTCTACGTCTCCAAAGCTCTCCGTTGGTGAATTAAACTACAATACTCCTTTTGGTTTCCTTTGATTAAATAACTTAGGGCCCGTTTGGAGGGGTATTTAGTGTTTAACTCTCCAAATTAAGCCACTTTAATTATCTTTACTTCGTATTTACGTTTTTTATAATTATTTATAATTTTTTTTTTGATTTTATAATATTTTGGCAACCCAAAAATACTATAAATTGGGGGTCTTGCCTTATGTTATGAATCAATTTTTTTTAAGAAAATTATAGTGAAATTTAGTCTATCTTCTTATTTTTTTGTTCTTATTTTTCTCATACTTTCTTTTTAGAATTTGTGAGAAATGTTTAGCAAGATAGGCTAAACTCATTTGGTAAGGTTAAAGATGAAAATTATACGTGTAGTTTCTTATTTGGATTTTGAATCTTAATGTTCTTTAAGTTTATACATTTGAGTATATCATATTTCTTCTATCTTTTTCTTCAAGTTATTTGTCAATTTCATATAAATTTAGTCAAGCTATTTTTATGTGAAATTTCGCATGATATAAATTATATTAATAAAATTGTGTTTATTTTATATGTAGTCTTATATTGTAATATTACCTAAGTTATATTGTCATTTTTAGATTTATTATAAGATGATCTCATTTTCACATGTGCTAAATATAAAAAAATTGATTGAATCAAATACATTATTTTTAAAATATATTCTTTTAACTCTTTATTTTTCAATTGATTATTTGAGATTTAAAATTTTCAATTAAGTAATTTCGTGAATCAAAATCTAAATAGGTAAATGAATCATATAATACATTATCGTCACCTTATCACTTTTTATTATTGAATTTTTATCAAATCAAATTTTCATGTTTTAAAAATCATTTTCAACGACAAAATTAAAATTTCATTCTTTTTTATTCACTTTATTTATCTCTAAAATCACTCGTGTAACATCTCTTGTTTACTTGTTTTAGCTACCTCCAAACCGCCTAATCTACACTAGATCGCTTTGTTTCGAAAAGTTTGGGCGTATCACTCACCTCTTGAAACACACAAAATCATATGTATAAAGAAATCTAGAAGGACAGTAAACTGAACTTGGCAAACAGACGCGGCGAACGATGAAGGCGGCAGAGGTTTGCCATTATGAATATGAGATTCACAAACTCTAAGTATGAAAAAACAATCAGATTTCATAGATGATAGGGAGAGAAAGTAAATAGAAAATGAAGCCAAAAACCAAACCCATTTGGAAAGTAACGCTAGAAACCCTAACTATTTCAAGCTCATATTCGAAATCAAAGATATACCCAAAAAAAAATAGAACTTTTGAACAAGAATAAGCGGTGCTTGAGCAAGAGGCGTCGTGGGAGGACTTGCGTTGGGGCTCTGAAATTCGAGAGAGGGAAAATGAGAAGAACAAGGAAGGAGAAGGGGACATGTCAGTGATAATGATGATATGGGATTGAGATAAACTTTCTTTTTTCTCTATGCAATGTGGAGAATTCGCTTTTCAAGAGGCGAATTCTTTGCTCCACGTCACCCTACCATCTCGCCAAGTCAGCCTATCAACAACACCCTATCTCACATTTTCAAGAGGCGATTTTACCTACATGTACCCTTTTGTATCATTTTTGTAAATAGTTTCAGAAGTTAGCTCATTTTAGATCCTTTTCTAATTTCAGAAAAATAACAAAGAAGGGATTACCCTTTTTGCAGATAAGGTCAACCTTTCTTCATATTTACAAGTAATACTATTATGATCGTGAAGTTGGACTCTTTGTGGGCATGAGTAAGGACTACCCTACTCTTTAGATGGGTCGACTATTTTATTAGCCTATAAATACCAAGCTTCAGTTACATATTTTACACACATTCAAGAAACGAAATTCCTCTCACATACATTCTTTAGTTTTCTCCTCTTAGAATATTATTCTTGAGCTTTGATCTACATATATTTTGAGTGAGCAAGATATTTCTATAAGCGAGAAAACTGAGATTCCACTCTATATGAGAGTGAAAGTTGTGTGTGATCAAAATCTCCACCGTGTAAAATTGTCAAGATTTGATTGATACCATAAGCCAATAAAGTTTGTCAGAGGTCTGGTCTTCACCGGTAAGAAGATTGCGAGGGAAAAGTTTGTGTGTCGCATCTCTCTCCCTACTCCTTTTATTTTCACTTGCTTAATATTTCTCACATTCTTTTATTAGCTTGCCATTTAGTTTTCTCACTTACTTTACTATGCAAGTTAATATTTTTGCACTTTAATATTTGCATTCTTAGTTTATATTTACATGACTTTACATTCCGTGCTTAGCATTAAACTTGCGCCAAGTGAAATTCATTCTTGAATCTCTATTTCATACCTAAGTGTGAAGATTTCATATATTACTCACGTTCACCGAATTCACCCCCGCTTGATTAGTTGGTCATATCAATCCTACAATAACGTCTATAAAGAATATGCGTAAAGGTTTTAATTATAATTAATAAATAAAGTGATTCCTCATTTAATGCATGCATACATATATGATTGATACTTTGTAAATATCATGAAAATTTCATGATTATTATAAGTGAGCTTAAACATTGTATATAAGAGTTAGATGCAAGTAAAAGTTGTCTGTAATTAATAATCAAAGTTAGGATAATTAATCAATAATTACAACTACAACTCATTTTTCATGCAGAGTGAAACAATCTTATCCAGACAGTTAATGTGAAGACATTGGAGTGAAGATATTTTATATAATTAGATTATATAGAATCACGATAAATTTGATCTTTAATAATATATTTAGTATATTAGAAATTCAAATTTATCATATTGATGATCATATATAAAATGATACCAATATGGAGAAATTAACATACTCATATTTATAAAGTTATGCGTTTTTACTTATCAGTAAAGGTTATGTACCTCATCAAACTCAATTCATTTACCATGAAGTAAATGGCTAGGAACATTAATTTACAAGATAGAATCCATTCCTTTGTTTTGGAGTCACATAAATAGTTTCCTTGAGTATTGATTCAGGTTTTGAATGATATGAGCGCTCAAATTTATGATAAGATCATAAATCCATCATTCATTAAGAATCAACGGAACTCAAGGAGAAATAAGTAATTAGAGAGGTTAATAGATTATTTACCTAGCTCTCATTATGAACTATTTATGGAGATTGATCTATATGTAGTGATTATATTAATGGACTATTCAATTCTTTGAGTAATTAATATCTACAATTCCAAGGTGCAAATTCCAAGTATATAGGGGAGTAGCTTTGAAATTAATGAAATGCTATATTAATAAAATAGCTTAATCAATTATGAATTTTATTGGAGCTTGAGATGTAAATAATATAATTATTTAATATGCTAAAATTAGATTAGACAGTATGGTGGGACTGTACTTATCGATTTGTCACAGAAATTCATGTGGTATCTGATCTTCTTCTTGAACAAGATCACGCCACACAATGACCTAGTGTGAAATGGAACTGGTCGACCACCTCACAAACTAAGAGATGGTCACTTATAAGATAATGGTTATATGATGATTCAAATTAGATATTATCTTGTCACTTATCAAATTACGGTTATTTAATAATTCAAATTATAGATAATCTGCTCAAGAAAATATCTAATTAACTCAAATTTTGAATTAAAATTGATTTCCTTCTCTAATAGAAGGAGATCACACTACACATGAGTCGTGTGTGGCGTGAGAATATTCGGCCACCTCCCATAAGGGGAGATGTTCGCCTATTAGATAATCGTTATCTTATTTGAAATTAAAATCTCTAAGGTTGATCTCCTCCTTAGAAGATAAATATTGATTTATATGAAAATATGAAAATAAGAAAATTTCATTATCTTTCTCCCTCTCATTCTCTAATTTCATAATTTAGACTTCTTGGAGAAAATAAAGACTTTCAGTTCTTATGTTATTTTTTGGCCCTATAGAGAAAATTTGAGAAAAGTTATATTTTTCCCTATTCCACTTTCTCGTGTGTTGGGATTGTAGGGGATACTGAAAAAGAGACTGTGTGATCTAATCCTCATTTTGTTGAGATGCCCAAACGTTCGTCCATCAAATAGTGGAGACTAGGCGTGGAAGATCTAAGGATTCATGAGTCAATCATTCTTTAAGAGTTCAAGAACCTGATCGTTTGTGAAAAGTTCAAAGAATCGATCTCGTCATAACCCGAACGTGTAAACTTATTTTCTTTTTCATATTAAATTAAGATATGATCGATTCAAACTTAAAAACATTTTCTTTATGAAGAAATTTGTTGGTAATGATCAATTTGAGTGCTTGATGCTTACACTGTGTACACCAGTCCTTTGTTAGTGAAACTAACACTTTGTTCAGACAAAATAATGACAATGAAGGTATGACATGGCTTGAAAAATGCATGCTTGAGTCATTTTATATTAAAGCTTCATTGACCTTCCAAATCTCTATAGTAGATGGCTTCAGACTCTTTCTTTCGTGTGGCAAGTCCTCAAAGCACGGTTACAAACATCTTTGTTTTTATCATGAGCCAAAATTTGTTTATTACCCAAAATTTGGTCTAGATTGAAAGTCTGGTTGGATTGAGGCACATAATCAAAATTTGCTTGCTTTCTAAAATTTGTACAGCTTTGTATGCTCATCATGTTCCTACATGTCTTATAATTTTCTCCTTTTTTTTCTCTGCATCACATTTCATTGTAAAGGGTTCAATAGTTGCTTCTTCTGGGATTACGTGGGCTATGTATAAAAAGTCAAGTAAAGTGTATAGATTTCATCATTTGGCTCGCTTGCACTTCTTCTTCTAAGAGTGCTTGCCCAATGACTTCTCATTTTTCTTGGATGATAAACTTGTTGTGGAATAATGCTAAATGATGTGAGATGTTGCATTTTTTGTGTAACTTACTTATAGGTTAACTCGATTGAGGATCTTAAAATGTGTTTATCTGGAAATAGCTTTGAAACTTTGGATGGGTGGAATGCTTGAGACTTTTTGAAATACTTAAAAACCAATAAGCTTCACCTGTACTCAAGAATAGTTGTAGCCACTAAATAGTTGGTTAAGAACCAAGTGTGTCTTGGGTGTATTGAGGCCTATCCAAGCATGCTCTTTTCAAATGACCATTCATCTTGATTCGATTATGGCGTGTACGGACTATTATGTGGTGAGGTATTGAGTTATGGCTTTGCGCATGACGTTTTGTCAAGATACAAACAAGTTGAGTGACATGTTATTGAGTCGCATATTCTTGCACGGAATGGCATCGAGATATACATCCATTATGTGACGTGGCATCGAGTACATATTTACGCGTCATGTAGCGTTGAAAATAGACCGGTGCGGGTGACATCCATATACAAACTTGTTGGTCGCATATCATTGAGATACAAACTTATGCATGTCACTTGTTACGGGGCATGGCATTAGGAGCATCGTGTGGCACTAAATTTTAGCATGGAGTAGCATGAAATTGGTAGCATTACATCACATAGAGGACATATCTATAATGAGGACTTTATTGCGATAGAATAAAGGACAGAGTTAAGCTTTCATCATGTGGCATAAAATGAAATGAAATTTGACTATAGATGTGACATGGCATGGCATGTAGTTGTCATACATAGTGATTATAAGGTATGGCATGGCTTGGAGTTGAATTATTATATGCTATTGCTTGACTTAGAGTTGGATTTCTAGATTGATTGTATGGCACGACGTGGCTTAGAGTAGACTATATACTGGTTACATGGCACGACATGAATTGGAGTTGGGATATGGACTAATTACATGAGCATGAGTGTGTCATGGCATGGAATATAAGTGTTCTATAACCTAAGTGTTTTGTGACAGGGTGAGTATAATGGGAGAAAGATGTATGCGTGTAACAAGACTAGTCTTGGCATGAGAAATGTGCTATGATAGTAGAACTAAGAGGCGTGTCTCTATAATACCAAAGATATGGTAGTACATTATGTGATATGGCATGGTTTGGCATAAATAGAATTCTACATCAAAATCCATGGTGGTGTATTATGTCATACGGTGCGCTTCGTGAAGTGCTACGGCATAATACAATAACGAAAATATTTTGATTTACTTCATGACATGAAATGTGTAAGGAAAACATGTTAGGAAGTGATTGCATAGTTAAAGGTGAAGGCATGACTCAAAAAAAGATGGAATGTTTATGAGTTTCTTTATTAATGCATAGAAAATGATGTGTGTATTGCCCAATGGGCTTGACTTTTGAGTTTTTGGAGCTTTTGTTAAAGCATGAATATGAGTTTACGCGTGGCTACGCGTAGTTTGGTTAACTTGCCTTTCTTTCTAGCCTAAGGCATGGATGTTATGATAATTCATGGGTTTTTTACTTGCATAGTTGAAAATGATGAATGATGTCGTGTAGGTTCTGAGGGCTTGGCTAGAGTATGGCTTAATTGAAATTTTTGTGCAGGTGTCTACTTCATTTGGGCATGGATTTATCAAATTTCTTTTCAATCGCATTTGTATTCCACTTGTTCTCAAAAGTCCTTCAAGCATCGAGGAAGGGTGTTGTAAATAGTGATCATTGTCGCTAAGAGTAACATGTCAAAGAGAACACGTGGCGTCTAAATACAGATCCATGTGGCACATACGTGGAATACCGTTTATCGATGCGTGATAATGGCAAAATAATGTATGTAAAGAACGCACCTGTTTTATAAAGGTGGAAATCTCATTATATGAAATTAGGTATTAAATGTTGTACTTTGTCTTCGAGTTTAGTGAGAAAGATTCGAAGGTATTTTCTTGCCTGGGAATAATCTAGGGGTTGTGGTCTAGTAGGATTAGGACAAGATTCGCTACACCGGGATGAGAAGATCTCCTTGAAGGATGTAGCCACCATATGAGTGTTGGAAATGCCTCTTTGATGCCGACTCGAGAGAATCCTGGGCACGGCTCCCCATGCAACTCCGGGGGGATCCCCGAGGGTGACTCTCCATGCCGTCATAGGGGAACCCCGAGCACGACTCCTAATGTCACTCTAGAGGACCCTGAGGGTAGCTCTCCATGTCGCCATGGGGGTGAACCCCGAGCGCGGCTTTGCATGCCGCCATGGAGGAACCCTGGGCACAACTTCCCATGCCGCAATTGGGGGAAGCCCGGGGGCGGCTCCCCATACCAACCTAGGGTGAACCCCGAGGGTGGTTCCCCATGTCGCCATGGAAGAACCCCAAGTGCAGTTTCCTATATTATGTCATTTTAGGGATGTGACACAATTTAGGCATGGTGTTACATTTTAGTGTGTGACCACGTTTTAAGCGTCTCTTATTCGTGTCAGTTTCTGTCTAGACATGTGACTCTTATTGGTGTCAGTTTCTGTCTAGACAAGCGATTTGCATGCGGTTGAAAGGGACATGCGTGGTCCATACTTGACTCCATCTATATAAAAGAGTCCCTAGCACCATTATGGGAGGGAACCACTTCCACCACTTCCAAGATCCAAATCTCAATAATATTCTCTCCTTGAAGTTCTCTCTCACTTTATAGACTTAGAGGGCATTTGTCACCTTTCGACGACTGCCTGAGGTTGCTTGTCCTTAACTCTCCGACCAGCAACTCCCACTTTCCAAGGCATACTTGGCATATACTAGATCACTTATACACACATCACCCTAAACTCTGAAATATTTTGGTGACTCCACGAGGAAGTGATCTGTCTACCATCTTCTTCTCTCTTCGAGTATGGCTGGATGTAGTCGAATAACGGGAGCTTCTTATCAGTTGAAAGGAGAGAATGTAAACCTAACTATTGAGAACCATGACATGGAAGATGCTACTTCCAGGGAGAGAATCAACCTTCATGACATTACTGGTGCTACAATGACGGAACTAAGCAGACTAATGCCATTAGAGAGCTCCAAGCCTTTAACGCTAAGATATGTACCCTTCTAAGTAAGCTGACAACTCTACTTGCGGGTACCCAAAACCCTCCTCCACCATCACTTGTCCTTCATATCGTCCCTCCTCATGCGGTGAACCAGACTGACGTCGACAGACAGATTCCATCTATAAATCTCAGGGTTCGTTCGGGTTAGGAACGAAAAACAATGAACATAATACGGATCGCTCGAGCAACCCCGTAAATGTTATCATCCTGCCAGTAGCCTTTACATGTCCCATGTCGGCACATGACGTCCCAGTCGATGGCATTGACACTAGCCCTTTCGTTACTAAAGAGACACTGCAGAAGATGTTGGAGATGGATCGTATCAAAGCCTGTCTAAGCGAGATGATAATAGACTTTTATCCCCCTTACCCATGTGAGCTACCCATGAAGGCATACCCACTGACTATGTACCCCCAAAGTTCTGTAAGTATAATGGGAAAGACAAATGTGCTAGAGAGCACATTATATATTTCATTGATGACTTGCGCCTGCACGAATGTGATGAGTCCACGAGGCTGAGAGAGTTTTCAAAATCGTTGACTGAGCGGGCATACACATGGTACATCAATCTAGCGCTAAGATCAGTTTTATCATGGTCTCATATGGTTTCTGCCTTCATGATAATGTTTTTTGTGTCTGAGGAAAAGATGAGCATTCTCGAGTTGGGGTGTGAGCGTCAAAAGAAAGATGAGGATCTGATGACTTACGTCAGACGATTTAAGGACAAAGCATTGGATTGCCAGGAAGAGTGGAAGAAGGAAGACTTGGTGAAAATGCACATCTGTGGAATGTTGAATGAGTATAGGGTGCATTTGGTGAACACATCGCCACTTTCTCACGCCTCCATGTAGTTGCTCAACGCACCAACACTTCGATGTCCAAGCCAAAGGTTGTGGAGCAGGGTGAGATTGATGGGCTAACATCGAATCCTGTAAGAACAAGGTGCAAAATGGGACAGAAGAGAAAAGGATGATCCACCACATTTCCCATGCTCCATGGATAAGGTGGAAGCACTATTGGATGCCTAGATCAAGGAAAAGGTCGTGCTGAGACCCTGGGTGGAAAACTTTCCCACCAGAGAATAAATGGAATCACCTCAGTATTTTCGCTTCCACCGAGACACCACTCATGCAACCAAAGATTGTAAAACTTTGAGACGGATTTTCCATGACAAGCTCCAGAAAAGGGGAGATCATTAACGCGGACATAAAAGTCATGGGAAACAAGCCTTCCCCCTCACACGCTACAAACTCGATGAGGGGTACGTTAAGCACCAAGGAAATCATGTGTTGTAAGGTCCAAAGATTATGTACTCAAAGTCACAATACGCATGTTTATTTATGAAATGCCTATTCTAAAAATTACAACTATTTGTCCATGTGCATTCGGGTACGAATAGGAAGGGCCACATGAGACCACCTCTATTGTTGATAGTATATGGGATGACCCTCAAACGCTTCAACTCGTACAGACGACGTTCAACTTTAAGTGCTTAAAAAACTATCATGTTTAGCATTATAATTTTTTACTTTAACTTTTGTGATTATCAAAATAGCTCAAAAACATATAATGGGTCCATCATCGTGAAATCCGTGTAAGTCATTTCAGTGAAGTTAGTTCCTAGAATGCCTTTAAGACGTTTCAGCAAAGATTGATCCTAGAATGCTTTTAAGACATTTCAATGAAAGTTGTTCCTGGAATGCGTTTAAGATGTTTCAACAAAGATTGTTCCTGAGATGCATCTAAAACATTTTGGCTGAGTTTGTAAGATGTTTCAGCGAAGTTGTTCCTGAAACGCACTTAAGACGTTTCAGCGAAGTTGTTCCTGAAACGCACTTAAGACGTTTCAGCAAAGCTTGTTCTGGAATGCATTAAGATGTTTCAGTAACGTTTGTCCCTTAAATGCAATAAAAACATTTCAGCAAAGGTAGTTGGGCGGAACTTAGCCACTATTGCAAATCCCTTCAACACGGAACCTGGCTGCCATAACGTGTTTGAAATACAAAAGTTGTTTTAATTGCCTACTTCGCACGTTACCATAGAATAAAATATTATCGTGTAGATTAAATCTAACTTAGAGATTTGTTATGAATATGCTCATGTTAAAAGTCATATGTAAGAGCAACGTATGTACAAAGTAGGGATGCATGATAACAATTCAAAATAGGAACGAATTAGCATGTCTAATGAAAATTCAAAGTATGAACTGATGCATGATAAAATCAGAAGTATGGATAGGTACATAACCATTTAAGCATGACCATTACAGATAGTCCAGTATGTGCGCGCCTCCTTAGGCAACTTGATTATATTTTTTTAGTATATGTGCGCCTTTTTAGGCAGTATCATGCAGGTTCCTACGTATATGCACTTTCACAAGTCGAATCGTCTGCGGACGGCACTCCAACATGTGCACCTGCCGTCGGGCCATTTCTTGATGAATGTCGCCATGTTTAGTTATCTCAATATCAGAAAGTCATGGTACGTTTGTTCATGATTCTAATGAATTATCTACAATAATGATTATGAACACATCATTGACCTGCATATGTCACATACGAGCATGATATAAGTATATAAAAAATATTGACTGACTATAATAACTTAACATTGATACTTTGGTATATGGCCACATAGTATGAACATGCAAATGGTGCATATATTACCATGTATATTCACTCATCATGATACTTTGGTATGTATACTAACATTGAACTTGAGACTGTGCATCGTTAGTGCGTGTATTTTCTTCAACCTATTCGTTTAGTTGGAAACACCCTAAGGTTTCAGTGAACACTTTGATGGGGTGGCATTTTTTTTTTGGAAAATGTGAGTATTTCTCTAGAGGCCTTTTGCTTCAAAGTAAAGTGCAAAAAATGAAAATAAGAGAATGATCTTTGTCGATAAACTTTATAGAAGAGGAGAGCTTCCATGCCAAGTCCCGTCCAAGGAGGGGCTTTTAGCGTCTCATCATTGGATGATATGTTATCACATGCCTGGAGGCAAGATGCAGTGCCTCGTTCGAGGAACTGACATGCCTCTGAATGAAGGCATGCTGGTGCACACCTCTGAACGAGGCGGGCTGGCTCGCGCCTCGGAATGAGGTGTTGTCGCGCATCTGGATGAGGCATTGTCGTGTGCCTCGAGGTGAGACGTAGTGCCTCTGAATGAGGGGTGCTGTCGCACACCTCTAAATGAGGCTTGATGGCATGCGCCTCTGAATGAGATGCTATCGTGTGCACCTGAGCGAGACGTAGTGCCTCGTTCGAGGTGCTGGCGCACCTCTGAATGAGACGCAGACATGCCTCTGAACGAGGCGTTCTCACGCGCCTCATTCCAGGTGCGACCAAACGCTTCATTCAGCGCCTCTGGACAATGTGTTCTTGCAGTGCCTCATTCGAGGTGCTGCCACGCCTCGTTTGAGGCGATGTGGCACGTCTCTGAGTAAGGCGTTCTCACACACCTCATCAGAAGTATTGTGACATACCTCGCCTTCAACGAGGTGCCGACATTCACATCAGGCGAGGTTCTCCGCCTCGTTCGAGGTACGATGAAATTGTGAGGACTTCCCCAAAAATGCATCTAATTGTAAATTATGGCAAATCTAAATTTATATGATTTGATGTTCGTAGTTATTATAGACAAAAAAGACTTTTATCCACAAATAAGTGCCAAAGACGCAGGCAACACTCAAATTGGAATATATGTTCGAGCTTGACTACTATGCTCTCAACCTTGAATAGGAGGCTAATGTAAATAGTGGGTCACGTCGTTAAGAGTAACGTGTCAAAGAGAACATGTGGCATCTAAAGACAGGTCAATGTGGCACTTACGTGGAATAACGTTTATCGGTGCATGATAATGATAAAATAACGCCTCTAAAGGACACTCTTGTATTATAAATGTCGCAATCCCATTATATCAAATTAAGTATTAAATGTTGGACTTTTCCTTCGAGTTTAGTGACAGAGATTTGAATGTCTTTTCTTTCCTAGGTACAATCTGGGGCTGTGATATGTATGATTAGGATAAGGTTCCCTACACCGGGATGGGAAGATCTCCTTGAAGGATGTAATCACCGTACGAGTCTTGGAAGTGTCTCTTTGATGCCACCCTGGGAGAACCCCAAGCGTGGCTCCCCATGCCACTCGGGGGGATCCCCAGAGGTGGCTCCCTATGACACCTCGGGGGGAACCCCGAGGGTGGCTCTCCATGTCACCACGTTTTAAGCGTGTCTCTTATTGGTGTTAGTTTTTGTCTGGACACGTGGCTCTTATTGGTGCCAGTTTATGTTTGGTTAGGTGATTTACATGTGGTTGAAAGGGACATGCGTGTCCCCAATCTACCCCATCTATATAAGAGGTCCCTAGCACCATTATGGGGGGAACCTCTTTCATGACTCCCAAGACCCAAATCTCGAGAATATTCTCTCCTCAAAATTCTTGCTCACTTTAGAGACTTAGAGGCATTTGTCACCTTCCGGTGGCTGATTGAGATTGCTTGTCCTTCACCCTTCGACCACCAACCCCCATGTTCATAGACATACTTGGCGTAGACTAGATCACTCATACACACATCACCCTAAACCCAAAAGCTGATGTGATAAATGAGTTTCCTTTGGATACTTATATTTAGAAAATGGACTAACTTTAACGAATAGGTTTTGTGTGAGGACATAGTGATATACATGTTCGGTTAGGTCGATTAGTACCTTAGAAATGTATTTGAACTGATTTGGTCGGGTCACTTTCACCCTAAATCAAATCAAACTGAACAAATTCTAGAGAGCCAAACCTAACTGAACCAAAGTAACTAGTTCATTTCAATTGGGTGTATTTGGTTCAAAATTTAAATATTTTAGAGAATAAGAAATCGAAATATACTTCGAGTAACAACCAAGACTCGATAAATTGAAACTAAAATTTTAGGCTTCTAACACTAAAATTATGCATGAGCGAAACCCAAAAGTTATTATACATTGATTTCCCTACCTGCGGTAGTTGCTTTATTAAGTAGTAAAGAAAATGACATAAGAATGGAAACAAGCATTTAAATATACATTGTTCATGGTCATCAGAAGGAGGTAGCAAGTCGAGCTATAGATCATGATTAAGCTTAAGTGGGGGAGGAGGACCTGGGAGGAGCTGGCGTGCATCGTCCATGAAAGATTGTGGTTGTTTCAGAATGAAGCTTAGAGGAGGAAGTTGCATCAGTAACTATCAAATCATCGATGGAGAGTGTGGTTGTGACAAAAGCAACGATAGCTAGGGTATTTATCAAATCATTTGTTCTCAAATTGAAAAGGGGAGAGGGAGAGTACATTGGAGTAAAAGGGGGAGAGACGACAACGATAGCTAGGGAAATGGCAGCAGTAGAGAAAAAAATGAAAACCTATAAAATGTAAAGTAAAAAATGTTTAAAATTTTATTTTCCAAAGATTTTAAACAGTGAGCCCAAGATTGTTTTAAACATATAAACTAGTAAAGTCAGTAGCCAAACATACTAAAATCTATGCACGTTTATAGATTGTTTGGTCGGTTCAATTCAAATCGATTACATGGTTCGCTTAAAAACTAACTGAATCAAAAGTGCAGTTCTTTTACTACCCCAATCCAAACTGTACCACTAACCAAAGAATTGACCGAACAACCTAGTTCAATTCTGTTTGGTTTGGTCGATTTAGTTTTTCATTCGTTTAAATGCCCTTATCTAGATATTTTTAGAGCTGATGAGCTTTATTAAGTAAAGCTAAGTGGAAGTATGTGTGAATGAAAATAAAAAAAGAAGAAGGACTGGGTAGCTTAAAAAGCCAAAATTTCACATTACTTAGGCAATAGAAAATTGTGTGCTTTATAAGTCCTAACCTCGGGACTTGGGGCCATCCACATTTTTTGGTTGAAAGAAGATTTAGATGGGCTCACATGGACTCTCACACACATCCTTCCCTCAGAATGTGTGCCAGATTCAGAGTCTTCAGATAGAACACCATCTTCTGTTGCCATCTCTTAAAATCTTCCCTCTTGATTTTTTCCAATTTTTTAGCGTGAGGAATAGTCTTGACAATATCATTTTGTTACTCCATTGGTGATGTTTCATCTTTAGAATGTTGAAACTATAGAGTAATTGAGTAGACACACTTGTATATTGCAACAGTAATTACAGAATGAGAGATGATTACGGACCGCTTGAACATAAATAAATTTGGTAGAGGCTTGCATACCAATGACATGAAGATGAATTTCACTCTTCATGGTTTGCTTAGAGACTACGGTGAATGTCTCTGCAGAATACAACTATCTGATTGAAGACATAAAATGAATGCTTCAATCTATCTCAAAACTCAAAACAATACTCTCTCCCCTTTACTCACTCTCTAAAATGACAAGAATTTCTCTCTAAAACATTTAGGAATTTTCTGGATGATAATTTCATACCTCTAGTAGATTAAAAATATTGTATTTATAGAGGAGGGTGGTGATTTTCTCTGTAGAAACTACTTCCCCTTCTCCACCAAATGAAGTGGGTAGTTTCTATGTGAAACTGCCCCCCATCGTTGGCCTCCATTAGGTGAAGTGGATGGTTTCACTTGAAACTATCCTATTCTCTATTGACATGTGGCATATAGTTTCCCAGAAGGGAAACTGCCTGCCACCTCACAGGCAGTTGAGAGACAATCGTTTATGTCTTTGAAATGATTTGACGCATCATCAAACATGTACTAAAGAGAATATAGCATCACCCGAACCAGACCAAACCAAACTGAATCGAACCGGGTCAGGTCAGGTCGAGCTATGTCGAGCCACTTCATTTGGTGGAGAAGGGGAATCATTCATTTGCTATGTCTTTAACCTCGGTTGTTGTATTCTGCAGAGACATTCACCGTAGTCGCTAAGCAAACTGTGGAGAATTAAATTCATCTTTAGGTCATTGCTACGCAAGTCTCTACCGAATTTATTTATGTTCAAGTGGTCCGTAATCATCTTTCATTCTATAATTTCTATTGCAATATACAAGTGTGTCTACTTTATTACTCTACAGTTCCAACATTCTAAAGACGAAACATCACCAATGGAGTAACAAAATGATTTTGTCAAGACTATTCCTCATGCTAAAAAATTGGAAAAATTCAAGGGGGAAGATTTCAAGAGATGGCAACAGAAGATGGTGTTTTATCTGAAGACTCTGAATCTGGCACACATTCTGAGGGAAAGATGTCCTGTTACACTGAAGGATAAGCATACTAATGAGATAAAATCTATAAGGAAGCGTGGATGCATTCTGATTTTCTCTATCGTAACTACATCTCGCACAGTCAGAGTTATTTGAAGCACAAGCAAAATGACATGATGATGTAGGATCTCGTTATAAGGCTTCGCATTGAAGAAGACAACCGAAAGAACGAACACAAGTTGTTGTCCTCCTTATCCATGGAGATGAAAGCGAACGTGGTGGAGGGA
Organism: Datisca glomerata; assembly: GCA_003255025.1. Taxonomy (NCBI): domain Eukaryota; kingdom Viridiplantae; phylum Streptophyta; class Magnoliopsida; order Cucurbitales; family Datiscaceae; genus Datisca; species Datisca glomerata. The sequence goes on along the minus strand of QANY01007613.1, from coordinate 1,056,871 downwards.
CGAAAATCGAAGCAAAAAAATAACAAGAGGAAGGCTATAAGCAGCGGTAACAAATGTATGGGAAATAAGCAGATCAAGGGTGGTTGCTAGGTGTGCGATAAAGTCGGACACAGAGCTAAATAATACTGACACAAAAAGGAACACACGGTGGGCAATAACCCTCACAGGAACAACATGGCTAATGTGACCGAGATTGATGACTTATGTGCGATAATTTCTGAATTGTGCTGGATGCTGACAAGTTTGCTTGACTAAGGGAGGGATGTTTGTGGGTAAAAGATATGCGTGTGAGATGGTCTTTTCAAGCTTAATGTATCCGCTTTAATTTCTACTTCTATTCATGGAAATTTGCATATTCTGTTTATATCGTTGAATTATGTGATGTTTGGCATGCTAAATTAGGTCACGTAAATATGAAATCTATGCAAAGAATGATGAAATTAGGTTTATTACCTAAATTTGACATACAAAAGGGACATAAATTTGAAATATGTGTTGAATCCAAATTCACTAGAAAATAATTTAAACTTGTAGAAAGAAATAGTGAATTACTTGGATTAATACGTAGTGATTTATATGACATGAAATTTTCACCAAGTAGATGAGGCACAACATATTTCGTAACATTTATAGATGATTGTAGTAAATTCTGCAATGTATACTTGTTACATTAAAAAGATGAGACTTTGAATATGTTAAGACATACAAGTTTGAAGTTGAAAATCAACTTGGAAAGAAGATGAAGATGCTTAGATCTGACCGAGGTGGAGAATATGACTCCACGGGGATATTTGAGTTTGGTGCTCATCACGGCATTGTGCATCGAACTACTACACCTTACATACCTCAATAGAATGGAGTGGCTGAAAGGAAAAGTAGAACTTTGAAAGATATGGTGAGCTGCATGTTGAATAGTTTTGGGCTACCTCATAACTTGTTGGGGGAGACCTTGCTTACGGCTAACACCATACTTAATAAGATTTCACATAAGAAGACTAACAAGTCACCTTATGAAGTGTGGAAAGGGAAGTTGCCTTCCTATAAAATCTTAAAAGTGTTGGGGTGTCTTGCGAAGGTATAAGTACCGTTTCCAAAAAGAGCCAAGCTTGGACCTAAGACTGTTGATTGTGTTTTTATTGGATATGCATTAAATAGTGTAACATATAGATTTTTGGTGATTAGATCAGAAATATATGACATAAGTACCAACACTGTAATGGAGTCTGTTAATGCTAAATTCTTTGAGAATGTGTTTCCATTTAAGAACGAAAGACATAGTCAAACTGCCAAACGAGGTATAGAAGAAAGTTCATCTAGAGCTTAGATTGCTGAAGAATCTGAACCTGAGCCTAGAGAAAGCAAACGAGCTAGAACAAGTACCTCATTTGGTCCAAAGTTTCTAACATACTTGACAGAAGCAAACGAGCTACAAAGAGGCGATGCCAAATCTAGAAGCTTCTTTTTGGAAGGAGGCAATTGATAGCGAGATTGAATCTATTTTGTAAAATAACACTTGGACATTGGTTGACTTCCCACCAGGGAATAAACTAATAGGTTACTGACAAAAAGAAGGCATAGATTTCTTTGATACTTATTCTCCTATGATGCGGATCACTTCTATTAGAATGTTGATCGCGATTGTCGCTATACATAATTTGGAGATACACCAAATGGATGTCAAGACTACTTTCTTGAAAGGAGACCTGGACGAAGAAATCTACATGGAACAACTTAAATGGTTCGTGGTCAAGGGCCAAGAACGAAAGGTGTGTAAGCTTGTCAAATCTCTTTATGGATTGAAACAAGCTCCGAAGCAACGACATGAAAATTTTGACCACATTATGCTCTTGAATGAATTTTCGATAAACGAGTGTGACAAATGTGTCTACATTAAAGGTACTAGTGACATTTTTTCATAGTATTCTTAAATGTAGATAACATACTCATAATGGGAACAAATAAGTATATAATATCTTCTACCATGAAGATGTTGAATTCTAACTTTGACTTGAAAGACTCAGGTCTAGCAAGTGCCATTCTTGAAATTCAAGTGAAGCGACTCTTGACGAATATATTCTTACCTAGTCTCATTATGTAGAAAAGATTTTAAAGAAGTTCGGCCAATTTGTAAGCAAATCAGTTGTAACATCATTAGACTCAAACTATAAGTTAAGAAAGAATGATAGAGTTGGAGTACTCACAGATCATTAAAAGCTTGATGTATATCACAAATTGCACGAGACTTGACATAGCCTATTCAGTAGGAATGCTTACAAGATTTACAAGTAATCCTAGACAAGATCACTAGGATGCACTAGTCAGGGGACTCAGTTAATTGAAGTACACAATTGAATATGGATTGCTTTATCCGACGTATCCACCTGCGATGGAGGGATTTAGTGATATTAACTGGATATCTAACAGTGTAGAAACTAAATCCATGAGCGGATATATTTTTACCCTAGGAGGTGGAGCAATATCTTGGAAGTCTACGAAGCAGACTTGTATAGCTCTTTCAACTATGGAATTAGAATTCATAGCTCAGATACATTTTTGCCCACTTCATTTTTGTGGAGATGGAGGGGGTGGTTTCTACACAGAAAACCGCCACCCTCCTCTATAAATACAGTAGTGTTAATCATCCATAGGTATGTAATTTTTGTCTAGAAAATTATTGATGTTTTAAAGAGAAGTTCATGTCATTTTAGTGAGTCAATAAAGGGGAGAGAGTACTGTTTTGGGTTCTGCGAGATATCGAATCATCATTTTACTGCGTCTTTAATCACAGTAATTGTATCCTACAGACACATTCACCATAGTCTCCAAACAAACTGTAGAGGGTGAAATTCATCTTTAAGTCTATTCAAGAAGTCTATAATCATCTCTCATTCTGTAATTTTTGTTGCAATATACAAGTGTTTCTACTCAATTACTCTACGGTTCCAACAAATATGAGAGTCTCTTTGCTTTAGATTGTTTCTATGAGTGGGGCCTAGAATGATATGATCGAATTGTTGTTTTCACTTTGAAGGATGATCTTGACTACTTCTATCTTCTTCTTCTTTTTTGCTTTGCTTCTTTTTTTCTTACATCTCATTGATTATTATGGGTATTATTTTCTTGCATATGTATATGATTAGAGAACATCCCACGATATGATTTTTATAAAGCCACATTTTATTCAGGTCTTAGAACGATGTTATTGCATGGAATTTACTTGATAAGATGTGTGACATGGCTACATAAAGTATAATTGATGTTAAGTGTGTGGCTTGATCACGTCTATGATTTCTTAGTTACGTCTAGGATTTGGATCAAATTCAAATGGATGGTAAAACCATGTTTCTAATAATCATGTAGGCGTTTGCGATTTTGGTCATTTTGGTTCTCAAAAGATATGCTTCTTCATTGATGTTTCCTAAAATTTCCTGTGGGGGTTTCTTGCAGCACCTTCCAGAAAGTACTTGTTAGCTAGAATTGTGAGTCTACGTGCATCCTTCGCCTTCCATAATAATGTTCTCTACAAGATATACTTGATGCGTCAATTGTGGGAATCTAACATGACTGAAACTTCGTGACTCATGGGTATTTTAGAACATTGGGAGTAATTTTCTTGCTTGTCTTTACCAATGGTTCTCTTTCTTTTTCTTGGGCGTTGATCTTTCTGAATGCTTGCTAACGCTTCTTATATTGCAAGGCTTTGTGTTGTGGAGCATCAATAAGGCTTGAGTAATCAAGTATTGGTTGCGTGCTTCCACCATCGGGAGTGGATGATCTGTCTTTGTAGGTATTTCATCAATCGACACTAAGTGAAAACTATTGGAATCCGCGGCGACGCAAAGTGGAAGACGTTATGATGTTTTAAAAAAAAATTATAAAACGACAAACGATCGCATTCTTGCAGATCCCACAGATGAAAATTTTTTAATTGAAAAACATTTTTTCAGATCGAATCCATTATATATCTATACATTAAATCTAAGACATACAAATATATGAATTATACCTCTTGTAGTCTATCAAGCGTCTTTGCAAACAGTGAACTTGTAATCTTACGAATGGTAGACTATGAAATCCACACCAAGATCTTACAAGTCAATCCTCAAACATACTAGGACGTGTGTAGGCATATAAAATAAATAAAAGATATTCTTCTCTCTCGAGATGTACTCAACACGTAAGATTTAGAGATTTTAAAAAAAGACAATTGTAAGACAAAACTCTAAGAGAATTAGGAAAACTCACATTTTTTTCTTTTTTTTAGAATTTACTTCGAATCTAATCACTATTTACATTTTGTACACAATTACACATTAATTGCAGTTGCAGCACTGAGGCTAATGGAATTACATCAATATATATGTTCTAGGTCAAGGCTCATAAGATTTTTTAAGGATTTGTACAAATTAATAAATTAATTACAAATGTGTCATTGTAATGGGACCTACTGTAATTGAGCAACATTGTAGTGCCTCACAACACTGATGACTCATGACACCACTATAGCGTCGTGAGGCACTATAATGTTCCACATGTCCACTGTAGTGCCACGTGGCACTACAAAAGTCCATGTCAATTAGATAAATACCTAAATATCAATTAATGGTTGACATGTGGGAGTCCAATATGCCACGTGGTAATTTCCCAAATTTATTATTTATTTTAATTAGATAAATACATAAATATCAATTAATTCAAAATTATCTTATCTGATCTCCCAATCAATTATCTTATCTGTTAATTAACATATTAGATAAACCAAATCAAATCATTATCTCATATGATTTAATATTATTCAATTTTATGAATCAAATATTTTGTCTCATTTATCGATTAACACAAAATTAATCGATAAAATTATTTAATTGAAATATCCAATTTTTTCATTAACTAATTTAGTTTACTAATTTATAATTAATTAATTACATATTATTATCTTATAATTATATATTTACCCCAGTAATCGTAAGTTGGTCATTTTTTCATGTTCTGAAATATCTATACCCTAGATTGTATAGTATAGATGTGACTTGGAGACAATGGACCCATAATTCTAAGCTTCAATAAATCAGATTATGAATTAAACTCTTTAATTAAGTAATCTTATTTATTAGTTATATTATTGCTCAATTATAAATATGAAATTGTACTCTTAATAATTACATAATATATTTACAGTGTATTCTCGTGTAGACAATTGATATAATCACTTCATGTATTTTTACCCTCCAGTTATTGATTCATAAATTAGAGCTGGTCAAAATTATCATTTTTACCCTTCTAATTACCTTGATCCTTAAGTACGATTAGTTCACTAGTGAATGGTCAATTTATAATTGTATTAAAAATTTGAGCTCAATAACCATTCAGTTCCAGAATTAACATTAAAGGGAACCAATATACGATCCGTTTGAAAAGCTTGGATTTCAAATCTTGTAAGATCTTGTTCCCAGCCATCCATATCACTGAATCTCCAAAACAAAAGTCGCTAGCACGTTTTACAAACAAACCTTAATGAGTGAATCAAAACATTCAGTAGACATGCATAAGAGTTCATGACTACTCAGGATTCAGACTGATCTACATATGATCAATTTTGATGTGTATTAAATCTTTATGATAAACTCTAAATTAATAAAGATATTAATCCACAATGGTCATGTATTATATAATCTAATTATATAAAGTACCTTCACTAAGATGTCTATCCACATCAATGATCCGGATCTAGATTATATGCATTCATAACGCTTAGTGAACCGTACTAGCAATCATTCATCAAAAATTTCATATTTTAATATGTTACGGACTATTTTATTCATCATTTATGATCTTAATCATCTCGTACTTATACAATATCATAATCTCAATAATGAATATGAATTTTTCAGATATTTATATATAAATTATTTAACAATAATATAAAAGAATAATTGTAAGAATTATGTAATTTCATATTAAAAATGTCTAAACACATGCATGGAGGGCATTATGCCCAACAATCTCCCACTTTCCCTAAAGTAAATGTGGCGTCTCTCTCAACCCCATATTACGCACATGACCCTCAAATGACTTCGTAGGAAGTGTCATGATAAAATGATCAACCAGGTTCTGATCTGACGTTATCTTCAAAACAGTCACATCCCCTCGATGTACGGTCTCTCTTACAAGATGATATTCCCTCTAAATGTGCTTGACCCTTTTATGACTCTTTGGTTCTTTGGAATTAGCTACAACAACATTGATGTCACAGTACATGATCAGTGGCTTATCCATATCAAGAACTACTTTCAGATCAGTATAGAATTTTCTGAGTCATACAACTTCTTTCGCAGTTTCACAAGCTATTATAAATTCAGTTTCCATAGCGGAATCTACAATGCTAGATTGTTTAATACTTCTCCAGACTATAGCTTCTCCACCTAGGGTGAATATTGATCCAGACGTTGACTTTCGATTGTCGTTATCTGATTGAAAATCAGAATCAGTATATCTAGTGGGGTTCAGGTCTACACCTGAACAAACAAGCATATACTGTAATCCAATGTTCTAAATCAGGATTTGATTGATAACGACTAGCAATTACTACTACATAACAGATGTCTAGTCTCGTACACAACATTACATACATGAGACTACCAACAACTGAAGCATAAAGAACCTTTCTCATATCCTCTTCCTCTGGAGTTGTCTTATAAAACTACTCCTTGGAAAAGACAATTCCATGTTTGGTCGGTACCTGACCTTTCTTGAAATTTTTCATAGAGAATCTTTCCAGCACCTTATCAATATAAGATGTCTAAGAAAGTTCTAAAATCTTGTTCTTACTATCCCTTAGGATTTGGATGCCTAAAACATAGCTCGCCTTTGCCAAATCTTTCATTTGGAATTTCTCAGCTACAAATTTTTTACTTTCGACAAAGTTTTTACATCATTCCCAATTAGTAGAATATCGTCTACATAAATAATTAAGAAAACCACTATCTTATCTTTGATGTATTTATAAACGCATGTTTCGTTAACATTATGCTCGAAGCGATATGATTTAATAATTTCATCAAATGTAAGATTCCAAGACCTAGATGATATCTTCAATTCATAAATGGATTCAAGCAACTTGCATACTTTCTGATCTTGCCCTTTTGCCACGAACCCTTCTGGTTGCATCATATAAATGCTTTCTTCAAGAGAGTCATTCTATTAAACCTATATTGACATACATTTACCATATTTCATAGTCTAAACTATTGGATATGGATAAAAGGATGCGAATGGATTTAGCATGACAACGGGAGAGAATGTCTCTTCATAATCGACTCATGCCCTTTTTGTATAGTCTTTGCTACTATCCGTGCCTTGAAAGTCTCTACTTTCCAATCTACCCCTCGTTTCTTCTTGAAACTCCATTTACATCCAATGGGTCTGACATCTTCAAGTGAATCTACAAGTTCCCAGACGGAATTGGAATACATCAATTCCATTCCCTGGTTCATGAAATTTTACCATTTCTCCTTTTCAGGATCATCCATCACCTCTTTAAATGTTAATGGATCGTCCTTATTAGTGTTAGATACTAGGACATGTGCCTCTAGTTCGTAGAGAATATGTTATTTTATGACCCTCCCACTACGGCGTTACACCAGGATTTCCTGAACATGAACAATGATTTATATGGTTTGTCATTTATCGGTTAATGGTGAAGGTGGTCTGATCTCATTAGACGCTAATTCTTCAAGAATAACATTGCTTCGAGGTTTGTAGTTTTCTATATAGTCGTGCCAAATGAATGTGGCATTTGTTGAAAAAACACATTTGGATCATTGTGACAATAAAAGTACCACATCTAGTCTCTGGAGCATAGCCAACAAATATACACAAACTTTTCAGTCTTGGATCTAAGAACGTGAGTTGGACACACCCATATACGAAAATGACACAAACTGGGTTTAGAGCCAATCCATAACTCTAAAGGTGTCTTACTTACAAACTTAGAAGGCACTACGTTCAAAATGTAAGTTGCCGTTTGAAGTGCATATCCCTAAAATGTGAGTGGTAGTGATAAGCAGTTTAACATCGACCTAACCATATCTAAAAGGGTTTTGTTTCTCCTTTATGGAACACCATTTTACTGTAGTGTTCCAGGTTCTGTGAGTTGAGATAGAATTTCATACTCTAGCAGGTAATCCTTGAATTCTAAATCCAAGTATTCACCACTTTGATCTAATCGAAGTGTTTTAAAATTTTTACACAATTGCTTTTCAGCTTCGGCTTTAAAATCATTAAACTTTCCAAAAGTTTCAGGCTACCTATGCATTAGGTAAGTATAATCATATCTAGAGTAATCATCAATAAATGTGATGAAATACTAACACCCAGCTCTAGCTTGTACATTGATCGGTCCATAGACATCACTATGTGCTAGCTCAAATGGTTCTTGGCTTTTTGGCCCTTTCAAGAGAAAAGTCTTTTGGTCATTTTACCCTCTAGAAAAGATACACAAATTGGAAGAGTCCTAACTTTTAATTCCCTCAAAGCATCGTGCTTTATTAACCGGTTTAATCTATCTAGATTAAAATGTCCCAATCTAAGTTGCCATAGATATGTGTTATCATCATGAGAAACTCTTTGTCGTTTGTTACTCTTAGGATTTGCTACCTTAAACAATTCTGATTTAACGCACATTTAGTCAGTTTAAGTATATACAGTTTGTTCATAGCTATTTGCACGACAAATATTTAATGCATTCTTTGAAATAATAAACTAATTATTAATCAAAGAAATATCAAATAATCGTTAATGTAGTAACGATAAATAAATCAAATTTCTTGAAAAACCAAGAATAAAATAAACATTGTTCAAAACAAGAAAAATATTTCCAAAACTTAAACGGACTGTCCTTAAAGTTTTTACTGACACGAACTCACCACTGCCAATTCTCATTATCACCTCGTCATCAGCTAGCTCTCTTGACGAATCAAGCATCTACAAAGAAGAACATACATGGTTAGTGGCTTTTCAATCCAATATCTAGGATGACAAATCATATTCCACTAAACAAGCTTCAAGTATAAGTAAATCATATTTACCTTTCTTTTTCAACTCAGAGAGATACTTGCTACAGTTTTTCTTCCATTAACTTTCAGCTCCACAATGGAAACAATTTCCCTCGGTTCTTTCTTTTTGGAGTTATTGTCTTTCTTGTTCTTCTTGGCCTTTAGGTGACTTCTCGACTTTCTTTCTGTTCTTATTCTTACTTTTTCCTTACCATTGTTATTCTTTCTTTTGTTACTATAAACAACAATGGAAGAAGGCTTTTGCTCAGCAACATTTACCTCGTCCCTTTTGGTCATACTCTAGTTGAGTGACGCAAAAGTCTGCAATCCATTCAACAATGGAGTTCTGTTGAATTGCAACTTGTTCATAACATCAATGGTAGCCCCTGAATCTATGATCCAAGTATCATATTTGTCCTGAACATTTTTCGGGGAACATCAGCGATTTTTTCAGAACATTTCTCAGTAAAGACAAACTTGTGGTTCTCACATATTAGCATCAAATTCAAATTTCAATTTCATCTTATAATGTTATCACCATTGAGTTTTTCGAGTGCAAAAAAAGCAGGAATGTGTGGTGCATGGTAGACATAATAATAACTGAAAAATAAAACATGCATCATTCAATATAATTGGAATAAATATCAAGAAATTCAGAAAGTAAAGGTGATGCATAAATGTAACATATCAAACAGATAAACTTAACAATTACTAATGCACGATAAGACAACCTAACAATTAATATGTCGTCTTAGGTCGGCCAGATTAATTTTAAACTGTCTATAAGACATTCTCATCCTTATTAATTAAAACTCAAAATATCTCATATTTTCTCTTTTGAAAATAAGATATCGCTAGTTTGATCAAATCACAATTGTCCACTCAAAACTTAATTGTGATTTTTTAAGTGTAACTCATTATTTCAGATTCTATGACTTGACTTGGAATATGTCGCCTTAGGTTCGGTCAAGTCTAAACTATCTCACTTAGTTCTATTTTCTTAAGAAGTTCAACCTTGATATTAATACAGTTAGGATCGTTCTAATCAATCATGTTTCTACTTATGAGATGCATGATTAAATAAAACTATGTGAGATTTCATGTATGGCATGTGATCGACTAATATATAGTCATGTTATTAATCAAATCAATAAATATTTATTTAAATAAATCTAATAAATAAATAAATGATGAACTAAGTGACTATTGAGTATTTCTAAATTACAACATTTGAAAAATAGAAAAATTACAACATTTGAAAAATAGAAAAATTACAACAAAGAGGACTCTAAGAATACATATTTCCAAAATAGGTCCTTTTCCACCAGAGGTCCATCTTCATAATCTTTATTAAACTTTGATCAAAACAATTTATTAGGATAAACTATTTTTCTTAATTAAATAATCCCATTAATTATATTTTAAAATTAATTGAATTTGATTAGTCAAAAAATAATTTGATGACTCATCAATCTTGAGTTAAACCCAATGTATTAATTAATTTTAATTTTTAAAAAATAAAATGGATACGGCAACACGGCATCAGTGATCTGCGAAATATGTCTTGGCAATCACAATGATTGTTGTCGGCGGTGGTAGTGGGACACTCCAACCATCACCGTCGCCGCCTTACCTCCACCAGTGGTCCAACTGCCGGCGTCCCTCATGGCGGCGCCACTACCGCTGAATTTTTTTACGATGATTCCGTTGCTGGAAAGCTGGCGTTGCCAGTGCCGACAACCACTATGTCGGTGTTGGCGCCCGAATTCTTAATTCCTATTTCTCTTTTTCTCCTCGTTCGTCTTGTATGTTCTTCATCTTCTCGCATATGGAATTTTTACTTCATGATATTCAAAATAAAAAATACAAAAATTCATACACCTCATTGGCTTATACAAAATCTAAAAAAATAAAGAATAAAGTCTAACTCAAAAGTCACCATACAATTAATGATTCATCATCGTGCATGCATTTAAAAAACATAAACATTCATTGATTCATATATATATATATATATATATATATATATATCAACATATATAATGAATAATGCAATAAACCCACATGGCATTTAATGTATACATATATAAATACCGCTCTGATACCAATTTTTGGAATCCCCGCGACGCGTGGCGGAAGGCGTTGTGGTGTTTCAAAAAAAATTATAAAATGATAAACAATCGCATCGTCGCATATCCTAAAGATGAAAACTTTTTAATTGAAAAATAATTTTTGGGATCAGATCCATAATATATATAAACATTAAATTTAAGACATACAAATATATGAATTATAGCCTCTTGTAGTCTATCAAACGTCTTTGTAAATAATGAACTTGTAATCTCACGAATAATGGACTGCGAGATCCACACCAAGTTCTTCTAAGCCATTTCTCAAACACACTAGGACGTGTGTAGGCACATAGAATAATTCAAAAACACTTTTATGTCTCTAGATGTACTCAACACATGAGATCTAATGATTTTGAAGAATACTATTGTGAGACAAAACACTTAAGAGAATTAAGAAAACTCACATAACTTTTTGATTAACTTTTAATCACACACTAATTGTAGTTGCAGCACTGAAGCCAATAGAATAATATCAATATATATCTTCTAGGTCAAGTCTCATCAGATTTTTTAGCGATTTATACAAATTAATAAATTAATTATAAATGTGTCATTGTAGTGGGATCCACTGCAAGTTGAGCAACACCACACGACACTGTAGTGTCTCCTGAAGAACTACAGTGCCTCACGGAATTGATGACTCATGGACCACTGTAGTGCCTCGAGGCACTATAATGTACCACGTGTCCACTGTAGTGCCATGTGTCACTACAGTAGTCCATGTCAATCTCTTATTCAAAAACAATGATTGACATGTGACAGTCCAATATGCCACGTGGTAATTTCTCAAATTTATTATTTATTTTAATCAAATAGAATTTTAGATATCAGTTAATTCAAAAAATTAACTTATTGGATGTCTCAATCAATTATCTTATCTGTTAATTAATAGATTAGATATACCAAATCAAATCATTATCTCATATGATTTAATATTATTTAATTTCATAAATCAAATATTATGTCTCACTTATCGATCATCACAAAATTAATTGATGAAATTATTTAATTATAATTTCCAAAAATTACATTAAATAATTTAGTTAATTAATTCTTAATTAATTAATTACATATAATTATCTCATGATTATATATTTGCCTTAAAAATTTAATTACATACAATTATCGCAAGTTAGTCATTTTTCATGTTCTGAAATATTCACACCCTAAACTGTGTAGTATATAGATGACTTGGTGACCATGAACCCATAATTCTAAGCTCCAATAAAACAGATTATTAATTAAATAATCTTTTTTATTAATTCCACTATTACTCCATTTTAAATATGGAATTTCACTTTTAATAATTACAGAATATATTTATAGAGTATTCTCATATAATCCATTGGTATAATCACTTCATGCATTTCTGTCATCCAATTATTGGTTCGTAAATTAGAGTTTATCAAAATTACTGTTTACCCTTGTAATTACCTCTTGATCCTTAAGTACCATTAATTTACTAGTGAACGGTCAATTTATACTCGTATTATAAATTTGAGCTCAATAACCATTCAGTTCCAGAATTAACACTTAAGGGAACCAATATATGATCCGTTAAGAAAGCTTAGATTCTAAATCTTGTAAGATCATGTTCCTAGCCATGCATATCACTGAATCTCTAAAACAAAACTCACTAGCCCGTTTCATAGACAAACCTTAATGAGTGAATCAAAAGATCCAACAGACATGCATAGAAATTAATGAATACTCAGGATTCAAACTGATCTATATATGATCATCAGTTTTGATGTGTATTAAATCTTTATGATAAACGGTAAGTTAAAGATATCAATCAACATCGGTCTTATCCTATATAATCTAATTTTATAAAGTACCTTCACTAAGTTTTTTATCCACATCAATGATCTAGATCTAGATCACATGCATTCATATACTTTAGTATGTTATGAACTATTTTATTTATTATCTATGATCTTAATCTTCTCGTACTTATACAGGATCATTGACTCATTAATGAATTTAGAATTTTCAGATATTTATATATAAATTATTCAACAATAATTTAAAAGAATAATTATAAGAAAAATATAATTTCATTAATTCATATAAAAAATATCTAAACACATGTTTTAAGGGCACTATGCCCAACACAAGCATGTGTCAACATCTTTGCTTTTGTATTGCCAAACTCTGATCCACAAATGATGTGAAAATGTTTATACGACATGAACTGTCAAATATGGTGTGAGCTATCGACTATGGACGGGGTTGGTCGGTGATGATGTGTGTCGTTGATTATGGATTATATTTCCCAATAGTGTAGATTGGCTATGGCGTGGATTAGTTTCATAGTGAATGACTTGCTATGGGGTGGACTGTTGGCCACGACAACATGGACTCTCATGGTGATAGCATGAATGCTTGCCTGGTGGCATGGACTTGCTATAATACGGACTAGCTGTAACATGAACCATTACTATGGCATTGACTAGCTACATCATGAACCATTTACAATGTAAATTTTTTACATCGTGGATGTGTCGTCTTCCCATTTGCAGGAAGAGTCTTAGTTCTTAGGACACCCCTAGGAAGGGGTCCCTGATGAATACCGTTTATCTCGTCGATATGGGGCACTCTCTGTGTTCTTCCTTCCCAAATTCACTGTCACTGCACGTGACACATGGCAAATGTGAAAGGTAGCGTACATGATAATCTTCCCGTAGATACCCTGACCCATGAGATTATGGTTATAACAAATGATGATATGACATTACCACCTCAGCGAGCTTGTTGAGGTGTCATTATGTAGGGTCCACTACCAATTAGTCAATGGATGAATTAGAGTGGACCCTGCATGGAAGCCTATCTATAAATAGAGGTCTTCTCTTTCATTGTAAAGGCTTTTCATTTTGCTTCCTATTTTCTACTTACTAGACTTGGAGAAATCTTTTTGAATTCCTCCTCCCAAGAGTATTTTGTCACCTTCTATAGGTTTGTCTCAAAGTGCTCATCATTCACCCTTCAGATCTCAACCTCCACGTTTCCAGGTTGTACTTGTCATTTATTATGACTAGATCACACCTGTAATTGCACCCACGTGACGTTGCGGTCACACCCTTGAACATTTGGCAACTCCGTTGGGGAGTGATCTATCAATATAACTATAACTATGGCTAGAACGGACGAAATCACCACATCACATGAGCAACCTACTAGCAATGTAACCGCTACTACAACAACAAGAACGGATCATGTTGCGGCTATCAAGGAGTTGTAAATTTCCAACAAGGATCTCTTTACTTCTATTAATGAGATTCAGGCAATGTTGAGTACCCTTACAGCATTACTCTAAGGGCCTTCCACACAGAATACACATGCACCTCCACCGTCGCACCCGATGCAAAATATTCAACCATGAATAAGCTCAGAGCAATCACAAGTCGCAACTCCTAATATTCAAGCTCCACCTTGCACTTATCACTATCAATGGTGTCTTGAGACCTATTACAACCACCGACAATGAAAATATAGCTAATCTATCCAATAACCCTTCCCATTCCATCATCACACTCACTGTTTCAATGCATCGCCAGTGCAAGAGACGCATGATGCTTCACAATATCTCACTCGTGAGTATTTGGAAAAGATGATGCAGGCAGAGGGGATGAGAACATCCATGAACAACTCAATCATATACTTTTGACCACCCTATCTGGTAGAACGCGCAACCCAACCATACCCCGCTGAATATGTGCCTCTCAAATTTTAGAAATACAATGGAAAGATTGGTTGTGAGAAAGAGCATATGATTCGCTTCATTGACGATCTGAGGCCATATAGTTATGATCACTCTATGCGCCTAAGGGAATTCTCTAAATCACTTACTGAATGGGCTTATACATAGTATACTAACTTAGCACCAGGGTCTATTTTTACATGGGCACAAATGACTTCCAATTTTTGTGCAAAGTTCCTCGTGTCAGTAGAAAAAGTGAGCATCCTATATCTCAGGAGAGAATTATAAGGACCCAATGAAGAGTTGATAATTTATGTACAACGATTCAAGGACAAGGTGACGGAATGTACAGATGATTACAAAGAAAAGGGATTGGTAAATATGTGCATCAGTGGTATGATCAACGAATACAACGTGCACTTGGAGAATTTGAATACTACTTCTTTCTCACATCTTCAAATAGCTGCACAACATACAAGCACCTCTGTAATTAGGCAAAAGCTCACTGAGTGAAATGAGCATGGAGATCGTACGTGGAAACCGATGTCACTTTATACATCACAAGTATTCATAGCACAATCATATGGCTCACGGGTCAAAAGGAATAGAGACGACAGAGATATGCCACCACATTTCCCTTGTTCGATTGATAACGCTGAAGCCTTGCTTGATGCTTGGATTTAAGATAAAAAAAAAAATCAAGCGTCATTAGGTTGATACAGTCCTTATAAGAGAGGAGAGGCAATCCCCTAAGTATTTTCATTTCCACCGAAGTCTGAATCACCCGACTAAGTATTGTAGGACTTTGAGGAGGATATTTGATGAGAAACTAAAAAGGAGAAATTATCACAGAAGATGTCGATCTTTTTTAACAAGCTTTTCCTCAGCATGTGAATGTAAACATGATTAGTGCATATAGTGGTGCTTCATCTTCTTATGTTAAAGAAGATGACAACGAAGAAAATATATATGAGGAGAATGCCAAATTTTATAGAATATTTACTGAACACAATGTTTTGCAAGAATTTCTTTGATACTCTTGAATTGGTAGCAAGGCGATAAGTAACTCGGACATTGGTGGATGTTTCTGAGTAAAGTAAAATGAGGACGCACTATTTCTTTGCACAACCGCCGCTAGGCAGAATACGATAATATGAAGAAGGAGCAATCACATTTACCAATGTGGACCGTTGTGTCAAGAGAACTGGGCATAATCACCCTTTGCATATTGAAGCTACTAAGAATGGTGTGCAAGTAAAATGAGCATTGATAGATAGTGGATCATGAATTAATGTAATGTCAATTACTACATTCAAAGCCGCAGGGATTCTTGAGAAATGACTTGTGTGACAATCAATCATGATAATAGGATTCTCTTTCGCAGCAATAAAAACATTGGGTTACGTCAATGCTGAACTCCAAGTGGGTCCAATATGAATGCCCTAGTAGATGCCACTGCAGACCATGAGATATATTCATTAGTTGATAGATTTAGTGGATACAATCAGATCAAGATGGCAATGGGGGATGCCGAGAAAATGGCCTTCTGAACACCGTTCAAGAATTTCCACTATGGTGTAATGCCATTTGGACTAAAGAATACCAGGTCAACCTATCAACGGGGAATGGCAACCATTTTTCATAACATGATTCATGACTATGTTGAAGATTACGTGGATGATCTGGTGGTAAAGTCTAAGAAAGTTGAACAACATTTTATGGCATTTGAGACGTGTTTTCGAGAGATGTAGGGTTTATAAGTTGAAGATGAACTTGTTGAAATGTGCTTTTGGAATTAAAGGCCTTCATGGGAAAAGTGACATATGTACGTCATTTCATACCCGCCCTTGTCGAATCTGTGAGTGATTTACAACCACTGCTGAACAAGATTTTGAAATCTTCTGGACGGATGAACACCAACATGAATATGATGCTATAAAGAATATACACTTAGGTTCTACTACCATGGTACCCCCACGTAATGATTTGCCATTGTTACTTTACATCACTTTGATTGCCAAGTCTATAGGAGCTTTGTTGGCACAAGAACGAGAATAACTTCAATCGCCTCCGTAACACCGGGCCCCACAATCTCCCAGAAGGATTTGAAGAAGATACCTTGGAGACCCTCAGGGCCAGGTGGTTTGAGGGGTTTGATCCGGTTAAGGACCGCTCTTCTTTCCTCCCTAGTCACCTTAGACATGAGGATAGCATTGTCCTCTTGGGAGATGGAAGAGTTTATGTGCTTCAATAAATTATTCATGTAAACAGTTCCACATGATTGATATCTATCTTGAAAGTGATCGAGGATAATGTTAGATATCTCATCATGATTCTCACATCACTGCCCTAACTGATTCTTGAGTCTATGAATATGGTTAGCCTCCCTTCTAACGAGAGTCGAAGTGTGAAAACAGTATTTTTGTCCCCACAGGCCAGCAAGAGATTCCTATCTTTCTGGGCCGAGAACACAAACTAGAATGTCTAGTTTATTATTTGAGCAGAATTTGTGAAGTAGAGTTGAGATATTCACCCACGAGCAGCATTGTTTAGCATTGCTATTTGCCACACATAAGTTTTGCCATTACATGATGGGGAATACAGTTCATTTCTTGACAAAGTCTAATCCAATTCATTTTCTTTTATCCAGACTTGCGCTAAACGGGAGGCTTACTCGATGGAAAATGTTATTGAGTGAAATCGATATAACTCCAATTACTCCAAAAGCATAGAAGAGTCAGGCTTTGGAAAATTTACTAGTTCAATTTCCAAGTGGGGAACCAGAACCTATAAGTGAGGCTATACCCAGTGAGTTACATGAAGTCAGTGCTTGTGATAATGCGTCATAGGCTCTTACATTTAATGGGTCATCAACTCATTCTAGCGGTGGAGCAGGATTTATCATAGAAGGTCCTCTTGGTAATATTTTCTCAATGACATACAAGTTAACATTTCCACGTACGAACATTGAGGCAGAGTATGAAGCTTTTTTGTTGGATTGTGTTATGCCAAAGAGAAGGGTGTTAACTTTTTAAAAATCAAAGAGGGTTCCAATTTGATCATCAGCCAAGTGAAAGGAGATTTTGTAGTTAAAGAACCGGCTCTAGCCCAATACCATCATGTGGTTCAAAAAATGAGTGAAGCTTTCATTGTTTAGTCTTTGAGCACACTTCGAGATCTAACAATCACCACGCTGATGCCTTAGCCATATTTGCTTTAAAGCTTCCACTCACTAAGCCTATTCCTAGCATTGAGATAACAGTTAAATCTACAACTATGATTTTCGAAGGAGTTATTGAACAATCACCTCAAGATTGGAGAAGCGATATTAAGGAGCAATTATCCGTGGGAGATGCAACCTTGAATAAAGAGCTAAAGAATTTCATGACATTAAATGGAATTAGTTTCTTCAGAGGTTTGGATGGAGTGCTGTCACATTATGTAAACATTAAAGAAGGACGTCGTCATCTTACTCACCTTCATGATGACTTTTGTTCTATGAAGGGACCACCTTTACATCGACGTTTGAAAATGCCAATTGATCCCCGGTCCAAAGGAAGTTAATTTATTGGAAGTTGTTACAGATTGGAGGCAATCTTACATTACATACATGAACGAGCGTATACTCCTTATAGATGCGATAGATGATGCTACTATACAATTGAGAAGCTCACGTTTCTTTTTCATCAATGGTGAACTCTTCAGGAAAAGTATTGATGGTCATCCTATGAAGTGTTTGGGTATAGATGATAAAAAAACTATAATGAAGTGCATAGCGGAGCTTGTGGAGAGCACCAAGGAGGAAAATGTTTGTATGAAGAATTACTACGGATTGGTTATTACTAGCCAACAATGGAGGTAGATATGTTAGAATATGCCCAAATGTCATGCTTGTCAGTTGTCATTCATGTACCATCAGTACCCTTCCATCCTACTGAAGTCCTGTGGCCTTTTCATACATGAGCATTGGATTTCATTGGTCTGATATCTCCATCTTCAAGAGGAAATATATGGATCTTAACTACTATAGAATGTTGCACCAAGTGGGTAGAAACCATGCCACTGAAGAAAGGTACAGGGGAGAATAAGTGTACAATTTCATAAAGGAATACATAATTTTCCACTTCGGTATATCAAGACGCATTATCTCAGACAATGCCACTACATTTACAAGCTGAGATATAGGCTCAGTTGTTTGAAGCATCCAATATCCACCATGACAGGTCTATTCCTTATTACCCGAAGGGAAATGGTCAAGCTGAAGCTATTAATAAGACTTTTCTTCGGATACTTAGTCGAATGGTCCACGATGCGTAAAAATACTTAGTATGAGCTCTTACCGCTTACATTATGGGCCTACCAAACTTCAAAGCGATCACCAACAAAAGTGACCCCCTTTGCACTGATATACAGATGTGAGGCAGTTATTTCAACAGAGGTAGCTGTACCATCGACAAGGTTATTATCTTTGGCAAGTGTTGAACACTTTACACATCTTGGTGACCTGGAAGCGATGGATGAAAGAAGAAAGGCAAGAAAAAATATTTGAATGTATCAGGAACGTATGGGTAAAACTTATGATGGTGAGACCTCGAACATTTAACATAGGAGACCTGGTATTAAAGGCGATTGATCATATCATGAGAGAGGTACATGCTCAGAAATTTGCACCCAAATGGGAAGGTCCTTATGAAGTTGTCTCCATCGCTAAGAGTGGGTATTGTCACATGGCCAATCCAAGGACTCATTAACCCTTGTCATCACCTACAAACTTTAAGTTTATCAAGAAGTATCATTCCTCAGGAGAGGGTCGTTTATGAAGATTTTTTTCTTTTTCGTTGCAATAGTAGTAAAAAGAATCTCTAATTAGTTTTCTACTTGTAATAAAATAGTTCTAGACGACTGAAAGTTACAGTCAAATTTCTTAGAACACTTTTCTAATGAAATGAAAGAATTGTTATTCAAAAGTTTTATTCGGTTTATGAAAAATTTTGTTTACGACCAAGCAAGACGAAACATATATGTCATAGATTGTTTAACATCATGTTTGTCACTTCGCCAGGTACGCCGGTGGTAACAACAAATTATCATGAGGTGTATGTTGGGACTAGATGTTTCTCATCTCTAAGTTACCTGTTACATGCCACTTGGAATGAGCATTTCACTTTGCCAGGTACGCCCGTGATAAAGACAAATTATCATGAGATGGATGCTGTGACTAGATGTTTTTCATCTCCAAGTTTTCTGTCACGGGTCACATGGAATGAGTATTTCACTTGGTCAGGTATGCCAGTGGTAACGATAACTTATCACAAGGTGTAAGATAGGACTGGACATTACTCATCTCTTAGTGTGCTTACCACAGATGACTTGGAATGAATGTTTTGCTTCACCAGGTATACATGTGGTAATAATAAATTATCACGAATAATAGGTTGGGACTGGATGTTTCTCATCTTTAAGTATGCCTGTTACAGGTCTTTTGGAATGAGTGTTTCACTTTTCCAAGTACCCTTGTAGTAATGACAAATTATTACAACGTGTATGTTGAGATTGGATGTATTACATCTTTGAAATATACTTCGTCAGATACATTTGTGTTAATAAAAATTGTTACAAGATGTAGACTGAGACTGAATGTAAAATAATTACTAAGTGATGCATTATAGAAAATAACTCAGGATATCTTAATTGTGTTGATATGATATTTGATACTATTATTCAATAGTATGACTTTGATGTTATCACATATTGTTACATGATATTACTACACTATATGTTATTGCATGATGGCATTACTTGATGTTATTGTTTAATGTTATCACTTTCTTTTATCTTAAAAAGTGGGAAGAATGTGCATACATAAAAAAAGGTAGTGTGATAATAGAATAGTTCATGGAAAGCATAAAAGATGTCCAACTACATGGTAAAAAATAAACTCAAAGTAAATTCAAAACAAAAAAAATGAACTAAAGTGCTATGAATGGATCTCCGATAATCTTATTAGATGGATTACGATAAAAAAATATGATTCTTTGTTGTAGCTATTTGATGCTTTCTTATTGCTTTGTCAATAGATTGAACACGCTGCGAAGACTCATTTATAACTGCAACATGGCGTCGACGTTCTCGTCGAAGAACATTAAGATTTTCTGTCTAGACGAGCTGTCTATGAAATCATCTACAATCATGAACGAAAGGTCTTAACCAACTTAGCTCAAGCTTTTGAGCTTTCAAACTTTTCCACACAGATAACATATAAAACTAATAGCTCTGTTTTAACACACTCAACGGTGAAGTGATTTATCATGTACAAGATCTCGCCTAACATGGATGGACAACCTAACTAGACCCAATATGGGGCACGCATGTGTTTCAATCTTGTATGAGGATATACCTCCTACGTTTTGACAAGGTAACCATGAAGATCTTTGTCTATAGGCATGTCTCCAAATTTAAGCAGCTTGCCAGAAAGTTGTAGCTTAAACTTATCAGCATCATGCCAAAAATAATAATCATAGTCTGCGTAGAAGTGTCACCATCTAAGTCATCTTGCATGGGCGTCTGGGATCGAGACATATCCTCTTGGAAAGCACTTTGAATGTCGTAGTCAGTATCATAATCTACATCATCATGAATATCACTTGTACTTAGGACTTGGATTCCTGTCAATATTTTTCCTTTACTATGATGAAGGGGCAATGGTACTCCAGTACTAGAATCAAAGATATCCACTACTAGAGGTACTGAATCCAAAAAAAACATTAAGGTCATCTAGATTATCTTGGGGAATGGGAAGTCCAATGGATGAATCATAGGGGACCATCACAGTAATTAGGTTCATCACCAGGTGAGTTTGTTCATTCAACATTCGAGCGTCTGTAGGAGCAAGACCAGAAGCTTCAATATTGATTGATATTGTTGTTTTCATAAGCATTGTCCCAGAAGAGTCCCGCACCGGATATTATTGAAATAATTGTTATATTATATTTGTGCAACAATTATTTGGCAATAACATATTATCATTGGGATTAAAAAAGCGTTGATATTACCTTGAAAAATGTGTCGTGATAGCCATAATGTAGTAAAAGTAACTAATTTCACCTTATTATCTTCAGAGTCTAGGCCTTGCTATGATCCATGCTACTCCCCTCCTTCTTTGTTTGACGCATTGACGTCTTTCAAGAAATAACATAACCACCCAGAAAAATTTGCTCTTTTACTTATATCATTTCTCGTGGATGATTTCTTATGAGATTTGGAATGACCACCTTGTAACATGTCCACTAATAGTTTCACATCTAGCTCTGGCTTAGGTTTTGTAACATTGTGATCACCAAATAAAGGAAGGCGCAACAAAAAGTATATGTCCTCGAGAATAATTATAAATTCACCCCAAGCAATGATGAAAAGTATGTGATTGTCTATTCCAACGCAATAAAAAAATTTGTATTGTGAAGGGCCATGAAGAATAGGAACTCACGAGCTAACCATCAACGCCTTAAATATGCCTGCTTTCTTCAAAATTGAAACATACTCAGGGACTGAAAAAATGTAGTTTGCCCATTCGTGCCATCTGGTCGCTGCCATAATATGACTACAGATAATAATTGGAGATATGGGAAAATCACCTCGTGCACACCTAAAAAAGGGAATTGAGTCTGTAAATATATATTACAAGTTTGTGCTTTCTTGTTCAAGTAATGAAACAGAGTATGCATAAGTTTGCTCCTCATTCATCTTTTCCATGTCATGAATTAGTTGAAGAGCATCGTTTTTCATGGCATTCCAAGGTTTATTTAGGACTGGTGGAGGCATGTCAGATTTTGGAGCAGTAAGCATGGTTTGCAAGTTTTCCATGAGAATCAACAAGATTTGACCCTAAAAATGATGAGAAAATCAAATTCTAATAGTAAAAAAGAAAGTTTGATAAATTAAATTGTTTAAAAGAAAAATTATAAGACAGCCTTTGCATGCCACTTACAAAGGCTTCCAACACGCCTTTTCATGCCCATGTAATGGCATCCGACGTCTTTGCATGTCCCATGTAACGGTGTCTGACGTTGTTCCAATACTATTATACATTCTGTGCAGCAGGTGCTCCATATTGTTCTTACTATGTTATTCTTGTTCTACTATGATTAATTACCTGAACGGTTGATATGTGAGATTGATCCGCGACAGAGCTTCACTTGTACAATGGTAATCTATGACGGTGACTACTTACAAAAAAATTCAATATCATTAACGGCATAAAATGTTTGACAAGAAGACAAAGGGATGATGGAAAATAAAGTTTATCTTACTCAACACTGGTGATTCTTCTGAATGATGTGAAGTGAAAAACTCTACTCATCACAGGTGTCTCCCTTATATAGAGGGAGAATGACAAGACAATTTGACAGGTTTCCCAAAAGATTAAATTTATTACAAAGGGAAAGGTTGATAGTTTGGCAGGTTTACAAAAGACTGAATTTATTAAAAATAGAAATGTTGCCAATAGACTAGAGATTCTAAAAATAGGAATTGTTTCAAAAAAGAATTGAAGATTTTTTATGATGTCATCTTTTGATATTCAACACACTATGAAATACATAATTTTTTACAAAAAAAAAAAGTAATTTTCATATTGAAGGTGTAGGGATAGACTACTGGATGTCAAGATTGCAACGCCACTGACAGTTCGATAATATGAGTT
Organism: Datisca glomerata; assembly: GCA_003255025.1. Classification (NCBI taxonomy): domain Eukaryota; kingdom Viridiplantae; phylum Streptophyta; class Magnoliopsida; order Cucurbitales; family Datiscaceae; genus Datisca; species Datisca glomerata. The sequence continues at coordinate 1,033,288 of QANY01007613.1, read as the reverse complement.
TTCTATCAAACGTTATGGATGAAACAATACTTTCCTAAAATGAAAAAAATGCATATTTGAAGCCCTAAATGACAGAATTTGGCCAAAAAGGGCCTGATTCATTAGGAAAGCCTAGTGAGTTTTGTTTCTTGGCTCATTTCCCATGAAATAGATATATTTTTCACATGAATTTAATGTTGTAACGATCCCTGGAGACAGAAGGAATGTACCAATAATGAACCTACAACGTGCAATCTTATGTTGAGAAGACACACGTAAGTTATATTGCATTCTTTTAGTAATGGTGTTATATTCTTGCTAAATTCAAGGAGTTTAACGATTACAACACAGTAAAAAATTGATGGTTTGAACAATGCAAGGAAATTTATGGCAAAATACAAAGTGGGGGCTTAATTGTAACACATGATGGAGAACACAAAATATCCTTCATTGCAAGAGAAATACAAAGATACAAATAGATTGAAGTTTAGTTATTGAATTGCTACAGTCAAACGTCGTATGATAGAATTTGTGTACAAGTTGCATGTTCTACATCAAACTTGTACATGGGGCTGAATGTATATGATGGTTGACCGTTATGACTTTAACTCTTCTTGTATGTTTTTAGTGTTTGGTGATAGAGTATAGCCCCAAGATATTTTTCTTTGAATTTGTATGAATGATGTTCTTGGATTTCCAAGAAAAAATGCATCATGCTTAGCATTGTAGCATTTAGTTAACCTCCATTTCGGGAAAATTAAATGCCTGGCTCGTCATTTGATGCCGATAGTGGATGCTTATAGCATGGATTTACTTTTATGCTTCTTTGAAATTCTAGGACCATATGCGAGGCAGTACACTTGTCCGTAAATAAATAGCTTGCTGTAAGATAGAATAGTAAAGACCCTGAATGATTTCCATCCTGGGAGCCTCAGAATTCCAAAGTTAAGTGTGAATTGTGTTAATGTTCACTTTACATGTTATAGTTGATTGGATCCTATCCCTTGTTGGGCGGATATGTGTTACGGTAGGCATATTAAGGTAGTGTCGTTTTAGGCTATGCTGAGTTGATGCTGTATTGATATGCACCTCCGTAATGGGGCACGACTCCAAATTGCTTGCTGGAATAATTGTGCATAAATGATTTTCTAGTTCTATGTGAGTTGAGTATTGTATGTGCATGCTTAAGTGACAAAGATTTTTTAATTCTCCGTGTAAATCTATTTTACATCAAAGTCTCATTCTTTGAATGAAGCGATCATCACCTCAAAAGGAAGAATAATACATTTAATGTATGAGTGTTGGAATGTGCACGGATGATGGATGTTTGGCATCTTGAAACTTAGAATTGTTATGAGTTTTGTAAAGTTTGGTGGAGTGAAAAAATTGAGTTTTTAGAGACATGATTATGTATTTATGTGTCATTATTAAAGAATTGTGTATGTATCGTATTGTTCGGTTCTTCATGAAAAGGTCGTGCATTGGATTGTAGAATGTTTTTTTAAGGTTGGATGATATGAACGTTACAGAGTAGTAGCCTGTGTCCAAAGAAAACTCATGAGGAAGGCTTGACGAGAAACATCAACATGTTTCAAATACAAACAAAATCTTATGATACAATGAGAAACTCAACATATATAGTCACCCATCTAAAAATGGAATTTTGAATATTTTTGTTGAATGCATGTGGGTGTATGTATACTAAAATTCAAATCTCAATACCAATGATCATGAGCATGATATTAATACACTCTAATGATATATCTCATTTCACATCATTATAAGCTTGAAATATATGATCAAATAGTTCCAGGGCATTAAAATAAAAGTATAGGAAACACACCTCGTTTGAGTTCCACTATTCCAGCATATGGAATGAATACTATATTTACTTTCATTATTTTTTTTAACTCTGGCACTTAATTAAATGATTATTCCAAAATTGTGGTCAAAACTCAACAATGAAACGAGTAAGAGTAAATTATAATTGATCAAAGATAAATTATCAAAATACTTAATTGTATCCAATGAAAATCATAATTTTGTTAAAGAAATTTGTAATTTGGAATGTTATTATTTAATATCTCCAAATTTTATATGTCGGAGTCAACAAAATTATTCAAAGTTAACTTTAATTTCGTAAACCTCCAGTGAATATACATATGTTATTATAAAAAATTATGCATAAGTAATTAATCAATTGTCACTTTGCACTAAAAATATTATTTACATGGAGTCCACCACCCCCATTATTTTCTTTTACTATTTTTATTTCTACTTCTTAGGATATTGCCAAGTTCCTTCGTGTACACGAGTACATATGACATGTACCAATTAGAATTTCTTTTTAAATCTACATCTCATTAGAAGAAAATAAAATTTGAACTTCTTTAAAAAAAAACCAACTAGGTAGGTTCTTGTCCAATAAAACACCAATGTGGTAATGATATTCACAAAGTCATAAGCCATACACATTTTTTTCTTTTTAGATTACGAAAAAACTGTTAATTGATAATATCAATCAAGTTAATTAATAATATGCCAAAAATAAATGTCACACTAGGATATATTGAAATATATGACAGATAATCAAATCAAAATTTATAATAGATGTAGTTAAAAGATTAATTTTAAAAAGTTTTGATGCAAGAAAGAATAGAAGAATATTTTTTTTAGTTTTACTGACAGCCATATATGATTTATATGATCATATTTAATTTCAAGGAATGTATATGAACTAAGTAACTATAGTTCCACAAAAGAATAGCTATGTACCTTCATCTTCTTATTTTACAAATAGAGACCACATGTGCCCAAGTAAAATATTACCTCATAATCATGATATGATGTTTTCAATAGACATTTTTTTAATATCTCTACATACAGGACAATTAGAACTTAGGCATATTTTAATTCAATCAAACTCCACATAGATTTTCTACATCATATATGTACATGAGAAAATGCTCTAAAAGGTCAACATTATTATTAACAATCTTTTAATTTATGAAAATCTAGTTTAGATTGTCAAAAAAGTCAATTTAAACATTCTAAACACATATGTGAAAAAAGATATAGAGCTCGAGTTTCTCATTAAAGACAGTCAAATTTTACGACTCTATTTAATTTGAACATGATTGACACCACAAATTATTAGAGAATATAAATACATATATTTACACATTAATAACTTAGCGATGATGAAGGACTAGATCATATGTCTTCCCGTTATATAACTTCAAATCATTTCAACATTAATTCAAATGATTTTCACGTTGTATAAATCAAATCACATTCAATCATTAGAAGTCAAAATAACAGAAGTTATTTTACTTCAGAATTTATAATTCTTGGTCTTTACGTAATAAAACTTCTACACGTAATGTTCCATACGCTTCAAAAGAATTTCTCACACTGTACAACATAGCATATATAAGTTTATGCACATTGAGATTTGTCAATAATTAAATACAACTTCTAAATGTCCGTCTCGAAAATATGGATGAATTATATTTAATGGCAATGTTTCAAACACATACCTCAATCTAGTTTCATTCAACTCGTGAAAATTTATTTCATTATGTCATGATTGACATAATTTCACCAAGATCAACTCACACAAAATATAGTGAAAGATGAAAACATATATGTAATCTTTATACACACAAAATATAGTGAAAGATGAAAACATATATGTAATCTTTATACACACAATGCCAAGAAAACATATAGCAAGTCAATTCATAAAGATTTTATCTTTGTATATTGTAATACCACGCGCTATATTATACATATGCTAATTAAACAATTTAAGTAATTGTATCAAATGAACAAGTTTTGAAAGTTAATTTAAAGAATAACGGTTTTTTTCAAACTTTAGGTAAATAAACCATTTTTCTTGCCACGCCATCAATCATCTTTTGACGAAATTATAGTTTGACGATTTTAACCTTGAATATACAGATTTGGTAATCTGATTTAATGGGTCCTTTTAATTAATTAAAAATCTGATAATTAATGACTTTTAATTCAAATATTATTTTATTGATTTTTCTTTCTAATTAAATTAATGATAAATAATGATTGGTTATATTTTCCTTAATATCAATTAAAGTTTGTTAAGGAAATCTCCTTACAAATTAATGACATTATCAATACCTTTAATATACCCGAAAACCCATCAGTATATCAAATTTCAAAATTTTTTACGGTTATGGTAAATTAGTATGTTTCTTGTCGAATGGTTATGGTAAATAAAATTTTCAATCGATATATCATCTATATACCTATGATATACTCAAAAAATCATTAACACACCATATATAGATTAGGTATGTCAAATTTTGAGCATTAATTACATCATTAATTCTAGTATCATTCAAATCGCTATATCATCTATATACATCTTATATACTCAAAAATTTATCAACACACCATATATAGATTAGGTACTTAAATTTCAAACTTGTGAGCATTAATTAGATCATTAATTTCAACATCTTTCAAATTAGTATATCATCTATATACCTCTTATATACCTAAAAAATTATCAAACACACCATATATATTGTGTATTTCAAATTTGAGCATTAATTACATCCTTAATTCTAGCATTTTTCAAATCGATATATCATCTATGTATCTTTGATATACCTAAGAAATCATCAAAAACACCATACATAGATAATGTATTTCAAATTTTGAGCATTAACTACATCCTTAATTCTAGCATAATTCAAATCGGTATATCATCTATATACCTCTGATATACCTAAAAAATCATCAAACACACCATAGATAGATTATGGTCATTTTAGTAAAAAATAATTGTCAGATTAGGAAACCTATTATTTACTTAAAAGTTTTGAAAAAATGTTACTTCTTAAAACAACCCCCAAAACTTGTCTATTCTGTAAAATTTTCCAACAATTTATTTCCTATAGACTATTATCACTTTATATGTAAATTTTAGTTAACAGTAATATTCTGATGTGCATGATTGTACATTTGTTTTTAACTTTCTTATGGATAAAATTCAAACAAGCATGCTCGATTCTAGGTTAGTAAATTTTCAACATCAGTTACAATTATGCTCAATTTGTAAAATTGATTGATACTCAAATTTTTCTTAATAAAGCTCAATAAAGCATTGCAATGAAATTTCAAGGAAAACATTATGTATGCAATCATAAGTGAGACTTTTTACAATTAAGATCATATGTAGCACAACCATATAGCCTTAACAAAAGATAATTCAATTTTTTTTCATAGAACTCTTTTATTACCTAATCATACATGATCAAAATGTAATTCAATTTTAGTAATTTTTAAACCCCACGTTATGAGGTAAATAACTAAGAATTAACTTAAATTACATGATTGCTTGATTAACAATATTAAAAAAATAGCAGTAATTATATATATCATGCTAAGGCCATGATTATACATGGGAGTTTAGTATGCCGAATAGAAGAGATGTTGGCATTTGATTTTAACTCCATAAACCACTCAACGGACACTTGATTTTAATTTCATAAATTAATTAATAGAGATTCCCATATGTTATCTACTCTTAGACGGTTAGAAAGAATCAAAAGAACTTACTGTTAAATACACAAATCAAACAGTAATAAATAAATATAACTGATATTTATTAAAAGTAAGGTTCAGGAAAATAGTCAATTAATTTGGATCAAGTCACGCGTAGTGCTATCGTAAGAGAAGATATGCCCCCACTTCACTGAGTTATTTGGCATTCCACTTCGAAGATATTACAATTCTTGAAGAGTCCTTGAATGCAGTTAAGAATCTATTACAAACTCACAATTAATCGTAATGGTCGAAATATACATGAAATTATGGTGAAAATTATACTTTAAAAATCAAAAACGAAACCGAAGGAAAATCAGACTCAAGGGCTCCTCCATTTTTTATTTGTACTCAAACTACCCGTTTATATTACTTGCAGGTTGTTTTTTATGAGGCTCTAATCAAATAAACTAGTTGAAGGTACTAACCACTTCTCCTTAGGATAGGGGAAGTGGTTTCCTAAATATGAGGAGAGTGGTATACCACTCTCCACTACGTTGAGTAGGATTAAAACTAATAATAATAATAATAATAATAATAATAAAATTCTAAACTAAATTCAACAGTGTGTCTGATGATGTGAAAGACCATAAGATTATACGTACATATGCGAGGTGCTATTTCGGTAGGTTGAAGAAATATTTTTGTGTACTAATGAAAAGAGACACAAAAATAGGTGTAGTAATTATGGTATTTTGGGATGTAATAAGAAGACACGGAAGAATCTCGTGAATGATAATAATGATGATTAAAAAAATATATATATGATTGTCATGAAGATTGAAGCAAATATGACAATGTTTAGTGACCAAATTTATTACAATTGAGAATGCCTAATGTCAAGTGTTTTTAGCAATGTAATAATTATTTACAAGATATATTTATATATGCATCATCTATTATTGCATACATCTAGAATTGTCATCCAAATATCATAAAAATCACACTCTTGACTCTAGTCAGGTGAAATTTTGATCATGATAAATAATATTTTATTTAAGTGTGTAGAGAAATTTAAAGTGAAAATTATTTTTTTATGGTAAGAATATTATGAATAATTGATCTGATGCATCAAGAAAAATACAACACATCGTGTGAGGATTGAAAAATGTGAAAAGCTACATGGACATAATACATCACAAGAAATCAATCAAGGAGCAAAAGGATCATGAAGGATAAGACAAATAGGTGACAAGCCGGTTAGAATAGTGTATGGAAAAACTATAAATATTGACCGATTGAGCATTAGGAGCTTCTGATCCTTCAACTATAAATACCCTCTCTGGCTCCTCATTTTCACAATGCCTCTCCAATGTGATTCATATTGTTATGTCGTATTCAGAGGTTTATTTTTATTTATGATCATTAATTTCTATGAGAATTTTTAGAAACTAAAAAATTATTGAGAGCTTATATTGAGAGATAAACTTTCTGAGAGAGTTTATTTTGTAAAAGATTGAATTCTCGAGTATGAAGCATTGTCAATGTTTTAATAGCACCATAAGCCAAACCATATTATGAAGTTTTGGTCTTTACGTGCAAGAAGATCGTGAGAGGAAAAGTCTTTAAGGGGAGATCATCGAAGAGTAGGCATAGGTACAAGTTTACTGCAAGAAAACATTGTTATTGCGATGTTTTATGTCTTTCGTGACAGTTCAAAAACAGTCGTTAGATCCGCCAACATAGATACTATTGGGACGGTATTCACAAGCAATGAAGGAATGTCACTAAAGATCGTTCTATCATGACGATTACATAATCACCGCTACAGATCTGTCTATCGCGACAGTTACATAACCATAATTATAGGTTAGATATTGTGGTGGTTTACCTGAACCGTCGAATATTTTATTGCTATTTTTTTTATTTATTGGAGCGGTTCTCATAACCATCGTAAATATAGTAAATCTATTGCATATAAGGCAATAATTCAAATTTAGATAAAGTCAATCTTTTATATAATCGTCAAACTGTAAATCTTCAAACCGCAAGACCCTGAATCTATACACCATTGTGAATATCAAGACCTTCTGTTTTCCCTGCTATTCCTTCGATTGTCAAGAACTCGAAAATTATGATGAACAAGAACTCCCTCTTTATCGCTCCAAAAGTAACATGGCTTAGGGAGAATATTAAGGGTTTTGTTGTGTTGCCGATTCTCTCACTTGTGATGATCTATTATGAGAGAGAACTCCTTCACTACTTAAGTGACCAAACGGCTAGCAAAAAAAATTCTTCTTCTTCTTCTTCTTCTTCTTCTTCTTCTTCTTCTTCTTCTTCTTCTTCTTCTTCTTCTTCTCTTCCTCCTCTTCCTACTCCTTCTCCTTCTTCTCCTTCTTCATCATAACCTCATTCCCCTCCTCCTCCTCATCCTCCCCCCATCATCCTTCTTCTTCTTCTTCATCCTTCTTCTTCTTCTTCTTCTTCTTCTTCTTCATCCTTCTTCTTCTTATTCATCCTCCTCCTCCTCCTCCTCCTCCTTCTTCTTCATCCTTCTTCTTCTTCTTCTTCTTCTTCTTCTTCTTCTTCTTCTTCTTCTTCTTCTTCTTTAAACCAATACTACTATGTCTATTTTCTTTAAACCAATACTACTATGTCTATTTTTCCATGGTTTCTCTATTAATTCAAATCAATCCCAAACCCTAGAGACATAAAAAGCTTAAATCATTCGTGAACTCATTACGTGAGCGATATCCCTAAGCCAAGACGAAGCCATGAGCAAGTTCCATCTTCAGATTTGTAGGTTTCTCCGAAGCTCTAATGTCACTAAGGAAATAGCGAAACTCAATTGATGTCGGACAATCTGGCATTTTCAAAATCGTAAGATCCTACACACGTCTCTAAACTATATAGCCCTGGTATCGATGAAATGCTAGGGTTTTTCTATTACCCACTGAGAGGGAGTGAGAGAGGAGGAGGGGGAGGAGCAGGAGAGATGTAGGGAGGGAAAAAGAGATATGAAGGATCGGAATGGCCAACCAATAGGGTATGAATTGGTTAAATGCGTGCAACTTGAAAATCAAACAGTTAAGTATATAAAATAAATACTAAATATCAAGTATAAATTTGCAAGAAATAAAAGTGCGTAAATGTAAACAGAGTAAGAAGAGAGATATGACACAAAGTATTCTGTCGTGGTTCGAGAAAGTTTATTCCTACGTCTACATTTCAAGGAGCCCCCTTAAAGATTTTTCCAAATTACTTTCGTAAGGGTAAAGATAAAAACTTTTACAATGCTTATTGGTTTGTCATACCAATCATACTTTGACAATCAACTCTTCGAGATCTTCGAATCTCTTACAGAAAATTTCAAGAACTCTCTTACAATTTCTTTCTCTCTTAATAACAATTTTTCTCACTCATGAAGACTTAATAACTCTAAGTTCAAGAATACGAGACAAGGATGTGAGAAAATTAGAGAGAGTATAGAATACTGCATTTTGAAAGTGTGTGGAAGAATGTGAAAAGGCTCGCCTATTTATACAAGTGAGAAACAACCTAGAATCGATCTAACCAGTTTGGAAAATTGGTTCCATCGGTGCTTAATTTTGGAAGCCACTCCTACTAAGTCAAACCGGTGCACCAGTTTCCCTACCGATTAAACCGATTTGGCAATTGCCATGTAATTACTTTAGATGTAAATTGATAGCACCGGTTAGGGAATCGATTTGATCGGTTCCAAATTGGTATGTCCGGTTTACACCCTAAAAGTCTTGATTAAATGAATTTGCTTCTTTGTATGGGTCTTTCGAGGACATATTTAGACTTTCTAGCTTATAGAGTATATGTTAGGACAGAGAGGGTTGATTATTTCTAGATGATGTGTGCTTGATTGTATTCAAGAGCCTAAAAAAATTAAATCAACCTAAAAGTTCCTGTTACAAAATACATGAAAATAGATTCTTCATGTCAATTTTCCTTCAAGCTTTTCATGCATACATCTTGTGATCATTCTTATATAAGAGAAGGAAGGAAAAACCTTTTCCTTACTTAGCTTAAAGTCCCAAAAGGTGCTATAAGTTGGAGGCTAAGAAGCTACTTGTTTATGAGTAGAAGTTCTCATCAGTCCAGAACTAGAAGTAAACTCAAATCCTGGATTTGGCTAAAATGACCTATTATTTTTGCTCTCCTATTAGTCCATATTATTCTTATTCTAAAGTACCATTGGAGCTCTTTTTCCCTCCCCCGGTCTGAATTAAAAACATTTGATTAAACTTATTAATAATAACTTAATGATTTGCTATCATCAAAATTCATTTTAGAACAACATGGTCAACAAGAAAGAGAGAGAGAGAGAGAGAGAGGGAGGGATGAGAGGGAGGAAGAGGTTTAGAATGTTAGAATGTGGACCCACCGCCCTTATTATGCATAAAGGTGAATAGTGTGATGGTGCCTTCATAACGATTCATCATAGCATTCCCATAGGGGGAGGATATCTAGATGTGGCACAACATGAAGTGCCTGCATTAGAGGTGTACGCTAGCACTCCTATGAGAAAGGCACTATAAGGGCGGCAATCATGGAATGTTATATAGGCTAGAGCTCCTATGGTGGAGGCACTAAAAGAGTGGAGACAAATGACATTGATGTAGGCTAGCGCTCCTATGATGGAGGCACTACAAATGAGGTAACCATGGAATGATATACGCTAGCGCTTATATGATGAAGTTGAAAACACAACAAGCATGGATTGTGATGTAGGTTAGTGCTCTTATGATAGAGGCACTACTAGGGGAGCAAGTATGGTCAATGGGGATGACTTGCACAATCCCTTGCACGTCTCAATCTCATCCACGACGGGTTGATGTAGTGGTGGTCAAACCTCATGTACAAATTTTATTTGGTCTTCTATCATTATGTCACTTGTTACGACTTCTAGCATATCTTGCAAAACAATCACAACTTGACCTTTGCCTTTTGTTTACGACTTGTAAGGCTATGTTCCTCTAATTGTCATAACTGGATTAAACTTCATCACATAGGGAACAACTTTCAACTGTCAAGAACTTACTTCCATCATTATGAAACAAAAATAACTCAAACTTCCTATGAATGATCCATAAAGTTTCTCAAACAATTGCTGAACTAAAAATATTTTAAATCTTCACTTTGGAATCCCACCTCAAATAAAGATATGAAGTAACATTATATGAGAATGAGAATCTTAGCAACTCCAACCATTGCACCCAGTTGGGATTTTTTTATCTTTCATTTTCTTTGTTCATAGGATTAGATTTAGATGTCTTCTTCATGGTGTCTTTGATTATATGGTGGTTAAATCAAGCACATTTTACAAATGGTTCATGATTTTTATCTTTTGAAATGATCAAAACAATTAATTAGCTCATAATTATGAAGAAGTTAGAATGAATTTTTATAGTAGTATTAGAGACTAAAAGGGAGATGATATGATCCAAAATAATAAATAAATGATAATGAATGTCTAATTTTGTTACAAGCCAAGAAACAAAAAGGATAAACTAAAGCAAAACTATTAAATGTAACCACACGGAGTAACACAAATAGTCACCGTGAGTTTGAGGTTTGCTCACGCTAGGTAGCGTGTTTGAATCAGGGGTCATGCTATCTTAATGTCATCGGACATGGGATTTATCCCTTGACTTTTTCATGTTACACTTACGGGAAACTCATAACTGAGACACCTGTGAACGCTCATGATTAGTCGAAAAATGATTCTCTGGAGACCTGGTACTCATCTAGCAAAAACTATTAAATGTTAAATAGGTTTAAAACCACCTCTTAATATTATCAACAACTGCAATCTGTTAGTTACTATGGTTATAATATTGGTTATGTGGCCGTCATTGTTGACACATATTTTTCATATTTTTGTATAATTGATAAACTTCTACTCAAATAGAAAGTGTGGAAAACTAAATGGTTCAATTTTGAGCGAGATAAACTTGTCATACCCTTTATAAAAGAGTTCCACGTATGACTTTTTTGCAGGTGTTATTACCTTTAGACGTGAATAACAACCAGTGATAGCTACTGGAGTAGATTTTTTGGAAGGTGTTACTATTTCCTAAGGAGGCATGGACGTACATGACAAATATGTATGAATTTTATCACTTACGTTGGGTGAAAAACGTATATATAAGTAGGGTGAAAAAATAGAGGTTGAGTGTATCTGATAAAAATGTTAGTTATCAATTTATGAATGTATCTTGTGAGTTACTTTCTTACCTAACAATTTTGATTGTGGAATGTTCACCCGTAAATTTATCGAGTTTCGTTTGAACGGAATCGATCGAATGTTATGCACAAAAAAGAATGAGATTTTGTCGTACGAAGATGGTTAAAAAGACTTAATTATTCGGTTGAAGAGGCATTTGGAAATATAAACTATTTAATAATTATGGATAGTTTATTAGTATTCAGAATGATTGTAAGCTATGGATATTTAACGCACAACGGCTTTTAGAGTTGTAAGTTTTTTATAGGTGTGTATAATTGATAATTATTCTGAACCTGATAATATCTAATGTAAATTGTTATCTGTCTAATGTTTCGTTGACATGTTTTTTAGATAATGTATGTCGTCTAATTACTGTGGGCAAGTAGTTTTTTACATTATGGAAAAATGAACGTACCCTCATAAGGCAAAAATGACTTGCTCCAAGCAAGTAGAGTAAGCTTACCTACTTGCTCGAAGCAAACAATTTATTGCATTCTAGAAAACTACACATATCAAAGCCTACTTGCTAGAGCAAGTAGTATTTACAATACTTGAAAAATTAAAAAATCATAAGACAAAAAAGACTTGTTCCTAAGCCATTAGCTAAATTATATACTTGCTCGAAGCAAGCAGTTTATTCACTTCTTCAAAATTAAACATATCAAAGGTAAAATCTACTACATGTGAGCAAGTAGAACATATTTTCTACTTGCTCAGAGTACTTATTTTTTGTCATTACGAAATAGTATAATGCAAAAACGACTTGATCCACACAAGTAGCTAATATACATACTTGCTTGAAGTAAGTAATTTATCCATTATGAAAAATTACACACATAAGAGAAAATTTTATTTAATTTGAGCAAGTAGCTAGAGTATATTTTCTACTTTCTCACGTAAGTAGTTTTTACATTGGAAAAATGAACATAGCATAAGGGTGAAGAAGAAGAATTTTGACAAAATAGAAGAGAAAGAGAGAGAGTGTGTGAGAATGAAAAAAATGCAGAACTTGACAAAAGAAAAAGAAGATCACGAAGAGAGAAGGGTGAAGAAGAACATTTGTTAACTAAAAAAAAGAAAGGTACGAGAGACTTCCAAACCCCGAAGACTTCCAAACCCCAAAGACTTCCAATGACATTAAGAGAGAGAGAGAGTATGATGAAGCTCGTTTCAAGAGGAAGAAAGTTATTTTTTGGGTTTTTGGACTTCTTTGACCAGGACGTCTAGAAAAGAACATTTGCAGGGAAAAGAGACCCAATATCTGGATCTTGGCTCATTTATGCAAATGGTATTTTCGTTTGGAGCATATATCTAAAAAACGTGTGACTAACTGAATACTGTTACCATATCAGCTCTACAGCTTAATAATTCCCCAAGGTGAATCACATTTTCTTTTTAAACTTGGGTAAATCATAAGTAATCTTTCATGTGATTTATCTTATTTACAATGACACATCCTCTAATTTCAAAACTTATACATAGAAAAAGTGAGAGAAAATGAGAGAAAACGAGTAATTTTCAAACCTTAAAGGTAAGAAAGAAAGAATATCGAATGAAGATAAGAGAGAGAAGAAAGAGAAAGAGAAAAACTGAGTAGCTTCTCTATCCAAGTGGAGAAGAAACATGATCCCTGACGGACCCTACCCGCCAAAAGACTAAAAAACCAACATCTATGATCATTACACTGTTGGAGTAACAATTACAAAAAGAAGTAAAACAGACGACTACGACGACTACCAAAGGTCCAATCCATTTAGCAGTTGGACTAGTAAGGGACACTCAAAGTCCTACTATTACGCTATTAAAATATTTGGAGGGAAGGTAAGCCTATTCGAAGTAGCCTAGAAGCATGATTAGGGTATATATATCATATTAATCAAGAATCGAGCGTGTTAAAATCAAATCTAAGCATGACTAATCTTAGACATGAGGATTTGAAGCATAATTAGTAACATATGGAAGCATGACTAGGGTACTCTTTGTGATCTCAAGTATGATTAAGGTCAATTGACACCTAAAAGCATGATCAAGGTTAGTCATTGAAGATAAGCACAATTAGGAGCATGATTTAGGTCAATCATCATGATTATAGTTATTTCTTCGTTAATCCATTATTATAGTTATTTCTTCGTTAATCCATGATTAGTTAAGTGTGATTGTTAACCATCATAATGGCTAACATGCATGATTTAGGTTATTAAGACATTCAAGGCGCTCAATGCTAAGGCTAGAACTAGTCACTCACTTAGATGAAATAATTGATTTGAAATCTTAAGGTAAGATTAACCCATAAAAATCAATGAACTAATTTTAGATAAGATTGGTTAAGAGAATGCATTCATAAATTGATCATAGGATTAGGGTTAAAGCCTAAGGAAAGGTTAAAACCCGTAGCTCGCTTAGACAATCTAAATGACGCGTTTATTTGCATTCGAATGAAGTTTAGAATCAGTTTTCCTAGAAATCAGATAAAGAATGAAACGATCAAGAATCAAAATCTGAATTCAGATTAATGCATTTATTAATCGTTAGGAATCAAATTAAATATTATGTTTATTAAATCAATGAATCAGAATAAAACATATGATATTACTAAAATGTCTTTCAAAGAAAATAAGTAGAAGAAGTGAGGGTTAGTTAGATAACTATTTTAAAGGCATAATATACTTTTCACAATTCGTTCAAAATTAATCAGAAATATAGAATCACATTACCACATTTTTTATTAGGAATCTCATTTTATGCATTTAAAAGAATTCATTCTGGTCAAAGTTGTAAGACCCACTTAAAATCGAATTTTAAAATCATAATAAATAATTAAAATGACAATTTAGAATCAGATTCTGTGAAATCTGATTCCACTGAAATCAAATAAACATGTCAAAAAAAGAATTTGGAATTACCCCAGAGTGCTTTCTAGCATTTTAATACTATAGGAATGTTGACTACGAGGGAAGAAATTTATTTATTATATTTTAAGCTTTTGAATAATTATAAAAAAATTTAAGTTTTTTATTTGTAAAATTATGTTTTTATTAAAATTGAAAATTATAATTTCATTTATAATTTACATTATCATAGTATAGGTTCAAATATTAAACCTTTCGAGGAAAACGTCTGAAGTACAAAACAGTCAGTCATATAGGCAATTGTTTACATTAAATTCACATTTATAACTAATCTTATATACTAGTCCTTAACTACAGTACCCATTCTTCTACCGTATTCCTAGCAAAGAAAAACTCAAAAGGAAATTTCAAATTTCAAATACCTAACAATTCTTAGAATATTTAAGTAGCTACCTGAGTACTTTAAGCACTGTAGTTAAACTGTTATTTGGTCATTTCACTAATTACTTTAAACATTTAAAGTAGCTAGAGAAACCTACTATAAATAAAGTACGTAAAAAAGTTATTTGAACAGTTTAAATAATTATATAAAACTAGTTAAATTATTCAAATAGTTACTTAAATAAGATAAAAAGCATAAATTAATCAAGTAAAAAAGTAAGCCTGGCAGTGAATAAAAAACTTTAAAATTATTAAGTGGTGTGAATTTTCAAATTTCTGAAAAAGTCGGCCCATTAGAGTATATGTACTATTAGGGGTGGCAAACGGATCGGTTCGTCCGATCCTGGCCCTGTCGGTTCAAGGGCTGGGCCCTGGTTTTTTTAAGCCGATTTGCTGGCCGGTCCCAAGTCGGTCCGTATTTAACCTCTAAACTGGTCCATGATCTCAC
Organism: Datisca glomerata; assembly: GCA_003255025.1. Taxonomy (NCBI): domain Eukaryota; kingdom Viridiplantae; phylum Streptophyta; class Magnoliopsida; order Cucurbitales; family Datiscaceae; genus Datisca; species Datisca glomerata. The sequence goes on along the minus strand of QANY01007613.1, from coordinate 1,017,783 downwards.
GGACCGGGCCTAGAATAGTTCGAGCTAGTTTGACTAACAGGCCATGCCGGTTAATTTGAGCCGGCCGGCCCATGAACAATGTTTTATTATTAAATGTTAAAAATCCTAAAATTTGTAGATGAGGAGTTTTGAACCTTAGTGGGAAAAAATGAAATGTATGTGAATATCATTGAACTAAATAGAAGTCATGTTATGAACCTTAGATAATTTTTTTAATACTTTACAATCTCCATATAAAAATTTATCATAATAATTAAAATGATCATAAAAAATAATAATAATAATTGAGCTTTAACTCTCCAAGTATCATAAAGTTATTATTTTATTTATTAAATTTAAGAGTTGTATCATTATATATTATGCACAACTTAATTAGGTTGGCACCTACCTATTTATCAATCACTTGTAACAATCTAAAAAATTACATGTAAATTATCTCAAAATATACTAAATAATTAATAAATTATCTATGATTTATGTTCATTAACATCTAAATCTTAAAAATCTTGAATAATATCATCTTCTCGTTGTTGTCTTCTTTTAGTGGTATCAGTCCAATCTTTAACACAAATGAGGGCTTTCACAATGTCAGAAGTTAATCTACTTCTTCTTTCTTCAATTACACGTCCACCTGCACTAAAAGCAAACTATGATGCAACTGTAGAGACCGGGGGGGTTGATAGATCACGTGCCATAATAGAAAGAATATGACAACTCGTTAAATTTGGTTTCCATCATTGTAAAATATCTAACTCATTATTTTCTTTAATTCCATATTCCGTTTCAAAAAAATTATAAAGTTTTAATCTATGAAGAGTATAAATAATGTTCTTCATTTTAAATTCCATTCTTCATTGAAAAATATCTATAAAACTACCTACTTGTGTAATTGTGGTGTTAGATCTTTAATATCTATAACAGGGGACTCCTACATTCTCTGAAATTATTTCAATAAAAATTTTAACTCCAACTATCATAGGGTCCATAACAGTAATAAAACAAAAAATATACAATGAATGATTTTTTGAGATAAAAATTTATTGATTCACGGGCTGGGCCGGACTAGATAGTCAAAATGTTCCGCCCGTGAATGCATGGGCTTGGGCCGCGAACCTTAGTCGACCCAATAATATTCATCATCGGGGCGGCCGGTTCAACACTTAACACTTATGACCTAACATTCATATCATAATTGTAAAGAAATATATTTTATATTTTACGCGTCGTCTGAAATAAATATATTATGGAATCAGAGTAGTGATAAACGCTTAAAAAACAATTTTCTTTTCGAATTTCTGTACATTTTGTTCGCTGCATGCCGTTATCACGTGCCCGTCTTCCCTAATCTTCGCGCCGAGAGATACATGCACTGGGGGTAAGCGAAGCTCACCGTTAGAAGAGAGCAAGAGGAGACGATACGATGCAGCGGCTACACTTACTATCTTCTTCGTTCACTCCTCAAAACCTTGAAACTTGCCCTTACCTCTCGCCGTCTCTGCAGCTCTCCTCTAAATGCCCCATTTTCGGTCTCAATGTCTTTCGTCCACTCCCGACGCAAACCCCAACTCGGAAACTTTTCTTGAAATACCCTCACTCTGGGTTCTTTGAGAAGCAGCAGCAGCAGCGGGGGTTCAATTCTGCGGGTTCTCCAAAGAACTCGTTGGCTCCACCGACTCGTCCAGGAGGTAATTTGCTGTCTGTTTTTGTTGTTGGTTGTAGAGAATAGTGGGGAAGATTGAAGAGCTTTGCGGAGTATGCGAAGGAAATGATAGCTAGATTAATACTAATAATGACTTTTATTGGGCCTACATAGTTTCTCTTCATTTCCGTATTTTTTCTTAGCAGCCAAACAGAGTGTTTAGTTCTCAGAGTATAATTAACCAAGCTTTAAAAAAGCTATTGAGACTTACGCCTTGAGGCTCGCCTCAATTTTTGAGGTTATAGAAAAGTGCCTTAATTCTTAAACCTCGAGGTAGAAGAAAGAGGCTTACGCCTCTCTATGGTGAGGCTTACGCCTCTCAGCCTAGCGCCTTGAGGCTCCCGAAGCTTAAGCCTCAAATGTTCTTATGTTTTCTTCTATTTTACTATTTCTTGGGACTTGACCTATTTTCCTTCTCTTCTAAACTATGTGGGTTTGCCTTTGATCCATGAATGAGAAAAGTAAAATCTTATTCCACGAATTATATATTTTATGAATGAAAAAGTATCACTTTTTAAACTTATGTTATTGTCCTTTAAAACACTCGATTGTTAAGCAACAAAAGTTGATAACTTTAATGACATACTTCAAGTTCTTGAATCACAAAAACATTTAAACTGTTAACAAAGTGTAAAGTATCATTTAGAAGGATATATAACGTAATCACACACTTCAAATTATGAAACCAATGTGATAGTTCTCTTTCTTTATAATCCTTTCTAGCATAATAATAAAAAAGAAATAATAAACTAGATCTTCAACTTCAGGATTTCGAGGCTATTTATTATGACTATGATGATTATTGTTACATTGGGTATTGTGATTATGTAGTTATTTATGACTTTTTACTTTCATTTTGCTTTAAATTGAGGCTTACGTCTCTGAACTACTTGAGGCTTACGCCTCGTCTCTTTAAACTAAAACGCCTTAAAGCCAGTTTTAGCTTTTGTAATCATTGTAGATAACTAGTTAGCTTCTTAACAATTTTTTTTCTGCACACTCTAGTTTATTCATTAAGATTTTTAGTTTCTCGGGTGATTAAGGAATTAGAAGTTTGGATTGTTTCCTAGCTGCAGGAGAATCACCTTCACCAACTAAGTTCTTTGTGGGTCATTCAATATACAAAGGGAAGGCAGCTCTTACAGTGGAGCCTAGAGCTCCGGAATTTACTCCTTTGGATGTATGTTTGACTTGAGCTTGTTTGAGTAAAGCTCGGGAATTTACTCCTTCAACATGGTGCTAAGGTTATTTTCATGTATGGAATTGTTTATTCTGTGATGGTTCCAAATCTTTTGCAGTCAGGGGCGTTCAAATTATCCAAGGAGGGTTTCGTACTTCTTCAGTTTGCTCCTGCAGCTGGTGTTCGTCAATATGATTGGAGCAGAAAGCAGGTAGTTGATACTTCTGTGTTTTTTTCTGATAGAGATCTTTAATTTCAGGGTTGCAGACTTGTTAAACTAATTTCTTGGCTAAAACTGCTTTTTTATGGTTGGTCTAATTCAACCCTCTTAGTTTTGTTCGAGTTTGATATTATAGGTTTTTGGATACAAAATGTTGCTTTTGTTTCAATGTAGGTTTTCTCACTGTCAGTAACAGAAATTGGGACACTTGTTGGCCTTGGTACGAGGGATTCATGTGAATTCTTCCATGATCCTTTCAAGGGAAAAAGGTATTCTTACTCTATGCATTCTCACTAGAAAATTTCAACATCATGGATAAGAGTTTATATTATGCTATGTTTTTAGTTATAAGTTAGATTACATAACATTGCTAGCCATTGTTTTTTTTTTTTTTACTTTTGGATATGTTGTGACTGGTGCATATCAATCCATTTTCCATCTACCTCAATTAAATATCATATTTCCATTTTAACATTCAATTTGAAAGCGGGAAATTCCCTATGCAATGGTCTAAAATGTATAAGCAACATGCTTGTAAACTTTAGAAATATGATTCCTCAGTTTTTTTCATGTTAATGTCATTATCTTTATGATATATTTCCTCTATTGGATAGAGATAGTGAGTTTAGTGTTATGAATTTTAGTTGTAGCATATAAATAAAATGCTGAAATGTTGTTTTTTGCAGTGATGAAGGGAAGGTAAGGAAGGTATTGAGAGTGGAGCCTCTTCCAGATGGATCTGGGCACTTCTTCAACCTCAGTAAGAGTCATTCTTATCAATCTCTTTGACGGGAACTTATGGATTGTTATATGCATTGATGCATGACTTGATGAGAGACAAAATAATATTAAACGTGTGGTGGTGTATTATTCATAGTTTAGCTGAAGTTATGATGCATGATTAGTAGAAGGAGAAGTAAAGTAGAAGGGATAGAAAGATAAATAGGGAGAATTAGACAGAAAATGGGGGAGAGGAGGAGATAATTAGAGAGAGGAAAGAGATAATAGAGGAGGGATAAGGAATCAATACCACTATTATTCTAGTTCATCAACGTCTGCCCATTACATAAACCTTAAGCCTGTATTTATAAACAATTCTACTTTATTTAGAAGACCATAAATTAAGCATAAATCCCTTAAATATGAAGTTAAATAAGATACATAAAATATCTCATCTTATAAATAAAATATCACAACATAATGAGATCCTAAATTCCTAATTGAGTGATCACTGATTATTCCATTTCTATTCTTCACCAAGTTCTGGCTGTTGCACTCTCTTGAATTTAATGGTGTATGCTGTTCGTCCTAAGCTCAGCTTCACTACCCTTATACGCCGTTATATTTTCATATCTTCTTTTCTATAGTAGATAATTTTTCTGTTTTTGTCTGATACTCAAGATGAGAGATTTTCCATGGGTTAATGAAAATTTATTTTGATAAAAAATTGAAGATGCTTGTCTCGTTACCTGCTTAAAATCTTCCTTCTGTTTTGTCTAAAGTGCTGTTACTTTTGTTTGTTGCTAAAGGTGTTCAAAACAAGCTTATCAATGTAGATGATAGTATTTATATTCCCATCACCAAGGCGGAGTACACCGTACTTGTCTCAGCGTTCAATGTATGATCTCTCTCCCTCTCTCCCTCCCCCTCCCCCCACCCCTCTCTCTCTCNTCCCTCCCTCCCTCCCTCCCATTAATTTTCTGAGAATCATCCATTACACACTTTGATTTGTCTGCGTTTGCATTACAATAATTGAATTGCATATTTTTGTTCCTTTTCTTGGCAGTTTCTTTTACCATACTGTTTAGGTTGGCATGCCTTTGCAAATTCCATAAAGCCAGAAGATACCAACCGTGTCAATAATTCCAACTCTAGATATGGTGGAGATTATGAATGGAACAGATAGTTGAAACTGCATCTATGGTGTAGGTAACGATCCATTACTTCTCTCTACATTTTGTTTCGTATTCTTCCTGTTAGAGTGACTCAGAGAAAGAAATTTTGGCAATACCGTGTTTCTCCATTTTATTGAGGATAAATGCAGATGTAGATGAATGCAGTTTATATGCGGTGTTTATTAATTTACAAGTACTAGTTTGACGTGTTCTCTAATTTATAGATCTCAATCGACTTGTCATTTGATTATCTTTAATTGCCAGAAAATTTCTAGTGTCATTTGCCCTTCTGCAATTTGTAAACCCAACGTTCTTCCATATCATTTGACACTACGTATCTATATTTGCTAAATTATATCATTTATCTATATTTGCTAAATTATATCATTTGACACCACGTATATTATATTTGCTAAATTTTAAGAGTGCACTTATCCTCAAAATATAGATAGAATATTTTACTTTAAAAAACCTCAGATAGAATATTTTACTCTAAAAAGCCTCAGTTACGTCATGAGGCAATGTGCATGGCTGGCCTGAAGCGATGTGGCCTCGGCTTTTTCCTTGGTTTGGCAAAACAAAAGACAACTTTTTTTTATAAGTAAGATTTGTATTAGAAAAAAATCCTGAGACGGTAATTACATCCTAAAAGGGAACTATAATACAAATAATGAAGGCTATTCACTCAGTTTCTTTAAACTCCAACATGGGAAATAGGGTGCCCACTCATTCTTTAAGAATGTTTATTAAGTAAAAAGAAGACTTTTTAAAAAGAATTATCAGTCCCTTCAAAAACTCTCTGGTTCCCCATACCAAATCACTCAAAAGAGCATTGAATGATCACCGCCCAAAAAGAATTGTCCATAGAATCTCCATCGATTGATTGCGAGCCCAAAACAACTTGCTTTATAAAGACTATCCCCTACAAAGCCCAACAAAAAGGACAATGTAGAAATAAATGTGTTAGTTTCTGCTTCTTTCTTACACAACGCATCTATTAGGCATACTAATCCCCTTCTTGAGAAGTTATCGATAGTAAAGTTGAAGTTCTAAATAGAGCACCACAAAAGGAAAGCAAATTTCAGAAGAGCCTTGATCTTTCATATACCTCTCGAAGGAAACAATCCCTCCCCTTCGCCATTGTCAATGAGAGTTTGAAAAAACTCTTGACCGAGAAGGAGGAATTATCTTTTCTGATCCACCCGATTGAATCTTATTCACCTCTCGCTATCTGATAAGCATAAAGAGCACTATAAAAATCCTAAATCTCCTACAATTCTCAATCATTAACCATTCTTCTAAAGCAAACGTTCCAGCTAACTTTCCTCTCCGTTAATTCCAAGTAATCCCCCACCAAAGCATTTATATCCCTTGCCAAACGGTAAATGCTTTGGTACGCAGCAACCATGGGAATATTAGAGTGCTAATGATCTATAGGCGACGAGAACCAACAATTACAAATGCGTTAAATACTTTCCCCATCACCTACTTTGAAGAAAATGTGTTTGGAGAAAGAGTCACAACATTTACAAATGCGACGCCACAAAGTAGAGGCCTTTTTTAGGATATAGGCAACGAAGAACCAGCAGTTAGGATTATCATCAATCTTTGCAACTATAATTCTCCTTCACAAACTGTGCTGATTTTTCCAGAAATGCCACAACCACTTAGCGAGAAGAGTCTGATTAAAGATGCGGATTTTCCGAATGCCAAGACCACTTTTCAGAGGGTAGCAAATTTTCTGCGAGGAAACTAGGTGGAACTTCTTGTCTTCCTTAGACCCTTGCCACAGAAAGTTTCGCATTTTCTTCTCCAAAACAGAGGCCACCAATACCGGGATTCGGAGCAAGATAAATTATAAATCAACAAATTAGAGAAAACACTCTTTAAGAGAGTTACCCTTCCCCCTTTCGATAGATACAACCCCTTCCACAAAGCAACCTTGCATTAAACTTCTTCACAACTGGATCCCATACCTGTTTGCACTTCGCATGATCCCCTAATGGAAGTCCAAGATAGAATAATGAAAGAGTACCCACGCTACAATTGAGAATCGCGCTCAGCGTATGAAGGTGGGGTACATCCCCAATCTTGATGATCTCACTCTTATTAAGATTAATCTTGAGGCCTGAAACTACTTAAAAAGGAAGCAAGATGCCTCTCAGATGCAAGAGTTCTCTGGGATTAGTGTCGTCCGCGAACAAAATGTGTGACACGAAGACTGCCCTAGCAGCGACCCTGCCTACTAAAAAACCCGAAATGGATACCCTCAGTCATGGAGGTAGATATACAAGTCTGCATCCAACCTCTCCAATTTTCCCCAAAGCCCATCCTCTCCATAACATAGAGCAAAAAATCTCAATTGACGTGGTCATAAACTTTTTCAATGTCGAGTTTAACACTACCCCCGGAGTTTTTCTTTTAAGTCTCGCATCAATGCTCTCGTTAGCGATTAAGAACACGTCTAGGATTTATTTTCCTTGGACGAAAGTATGTTGCTCTTCAGTTATTAATCTATGAATTACATTCCTTAACAACATGGCTAAGATCTTAGAAAATAACTTGTACCAACCCCCTACAAGGCTTATAGTTCTGAAATCCTTAATATTGGAAGCTTATTTTTTCTTAGGAATAATAACCAAGAACATAACATTTAAGCTCTTTTCAAATTTACCATGGGCATAGAAAAATTTAGAGCTTGTAATACCTCCAACTTGATAATGTCCTAGCATATATGAAAAAATATCAAGGGGAAACCATTAGGGCCTGAAGCCTTCTATAGACTTGAGAGCTGAGATAACCTCCTCCTCAGAAAAATTAGCTTCCAATGCACAAGCTTCCTCCCCGGTCAAGGTGGGATAGGAGAGATCTTCGGTCTTAGGTCTCTAGTGATATCTTTCCGAGAAAAGATCTTTGAAAAAATCCACAACCCCTTCATTAATGTCATCCTCGACAGTGAAAACCCTCCCTTCAATCTCTATGCTCCCGATGTGGTTGTGCCGCCTATAAGCTCGAGTGGTGGCGTGAAAAAACATCAAATTTTGATCCCCTTAGGCAAGCCATAACGCCCTAGATTTATGCCTCCAATGTCTCTTCAATCAAGATAACCTTATTCAACTTATCTTTAATCTCGTCGCTCAAAATCCTATTTTCTTGGGAAAGCTCCTCATTTTGATCATCCAAATCAAACTTAAAAAGTTCCTCCATCCATTCCCTCTTTCGAGCCAGGCCGTCACCGAAGTATCAACATTCCATTACCTTAAATCGGCCTTAAGGCGTTTAAGTTTCTGAGCAAGAATGAATGTAGCATTCCCATACATGGAATAACTGGACCACTTGCTGCGAACAAAGTCCAAGAAACCTTCCTCTAAGAACCACATGCTCTCAAAACGAAAATGCATTTTGCGAGACCCGTAAAACCTGTGAGACAACAGTATGGGCGAGTCATCCTACACAAACCTTGGGAGGTATTGTACCCTAATATCGTTAAAAACTTCATCTCACTCCGTAGAAACCAAAAACTGAACGAGAGTAGAGCATGATCGGTAATTAGACCATGTGTGCTGCCCACCTTCCATGGGAATATCAAGCAAGACATTCGAGTCTATGAAGTAACCAAAAGCAGCCATCTCTGCTGAAAAAGAAGCCTCATTCGACCTTTCTCCAGGATGCTTGACTAGATTGAAGTCACCCCCTATAAACCACAGGTAATCCTACATAGATTTAACGGAGCTTAACTCGTTGAGAAAGGCATCCCTCGAATCAGCACTACACAGTCCATAAACGCCCAAAATTGTTGTCCTCTATGTCTTTGAAAAGAACAGAAAGAGAATGAACGCCTTTATGAGAGCTTTCCATGCCAAATTTATCACCATTCCAACATAACAAGATTCCTTTAGCCCTTCCTACTGAGTCCAACGAGATCCATTGCCCGTTCCTTCTCCCCCAAATACTCCTCATTAGACTATCATCAAAGTTTTCCATCTTCATTTCTTACAAATACAGGATATCAAGATTCCACTCCTTGACCATGTTACGTATAACAACCCATTTGTTCGAGTTATTCAGCCCCTCTCATATTCCACGAGAGAATCGAGAAAATCATAAGGCAATAGGAAAATTGAATGATTCGTACCCCTCCAGCGAGCTACTGTTGCCTCTGATTTCCTTTTTCATAGTTCACACTCTATTGCGGGTGTTTCAACTCATTAACTCCCTTCTTCTTTGGGGTAACCGACTTTCCTTTGGTTGGACCTCACTACTTCCATCTCTCTTTAATGTCTACGAAAAGCTTGAGCTTTAACCTGGAAACCGTGAACCGGGACACCTAAGAACCTGGATAAAATTTTCATTTTTATGAGAACCCATCCCGAAACCTCCTCCTGGTCCCTCAACGCATGCATTTTGTCGGCTGATTCCTCCGAAACAGCAAGCGGTTGTATGGTATCCATAAGGTAATGCGTCTCCATATCCGTGGTATTGATCACCAGTACTAAATTGAGGCATCTAGACTCCCATCTCAGTTGGGATAGAACCAACTGCCACTGTTCCATATCTCTCTCCCCCAAGATGAACAACAGTTGGGTTATCTTCACTATACGCCTCTGATGAGAGGTCCTCCGAAAATGGCTTAAACCCATCTTCCACGCATTTCGAACTCTCCTTCGAACAGAAGACACAACTTTCAAGAGAATTCTTTGTTACTTTTTTTGTCAAGGAATGGCGATTACATTACCTGGTTTGATTACATTATTTGGGAATCGGTTGATTACCTTACTTGTGAAATTAATTTGAACCCAGCTCAAGAGGACGAATTCTTAAAAGCCCAGTAGATGCTTGTTTTATTCTCTTACGAAACCAAGAGCAAGAGTAATTTTTTTAGAAGTTTCTATGGATGGACCCCTAAGATGAGGAAAAAAACGAAAATTGCACTAAGAATTTTTTTTCACGAAATTTGACATTTTTACAAGGAAAATGACTAAGTTGTCTCTTTAATTTGATTTTTCTTTGTTAAATTTGATGTCCCTTAGATTATGGCTTAGTCAAAATATTTTACAAGATTATGGTTTAGTAAGTGTAAACGAGAAATTGTAGAATAGACAAGTTTATGTGTTTGTTTTAATAGATAGAAGCTTTTCAATAGTTTTAGATAAATATTAGGTTTCTTAATCCGTCAATAATTTTAGACTAAAATAACGGGAGAACATTAAGAATATGTCACTTTAAATAAAAAATATCCAAGGATAAAAGAAAAATACAAAATAGCCACTCTCAAGTCTAAAAACAAATCGGCGCTAAAAACTGATCCATACGCGCTCCAACGAATTTCAAATGTAACATGCATGAAGTTGATAGAATATCTACGATATATACAAAATATATTGTTTCACACATAAGTATATACTATATATACTATATATACTATATATACTACATTAATATATTGCGGGCGTGGAACAAAAATTGAGCACGTGAGTTTTTTACCTTTTTTTTAGAAAATGTGCAAATGGCTATTTTTTATGGTTATTTTTGATGATTTTTTTAACATTGGTCTATTAATGAGCAATACTATTAAAACAACCATAATATAAATATGGTATGTTTGAAGGATTTTCAGATATATCAGAGGTATATAGGTGCTATATTGATTTAAGAAAGTAATTAATGCTAAACATTTTGCAAATTAAAAATCATAATTGTTCAATCAAAACCACCGAAATAATTTAAAAACACATCAATCTCACTCAAAATATTTTTTGGAAACCGCATAAATATTCGTTTTACTCCAATCAACGATTTTCTCAAATATGGTGTGTTTGAAGGATTTTTTGGTATATCAGAGATATATAGATTATATACGGATTTGAAAAATGTTTAATTTAATTAAGTAATTAATTCTCACAATTTTTGTTTTTAAATTTAAAAATCCATCAAGCAACCATCTGCAGACTAAAAAACTAGAAAGCTTTTTGAGAAGAACCATGAACTCACCGATCAAATACAATCCTAAAATCAATACAGTGAGGAGACGAAAAACAAAGATACACAAGCCAAACTAATTTTCCCTTCAAATTTGCTGAATATTAGGCGCTGATGGTATCATTAATTTGTTAGAATACTACCTTAATAGAATTTTGCTGAAATTAAGGAAATATATTCAATCATTAATTACCTCGCTTATTTAATTAAAAAAATCAAGGAAATCAAATTCAAATTTGAAACCATTAAATATCAGGATTTAATTAATTAAAAATATAAGTAAAATCAGATCACGAAAATCTATAAAGATAAGGGTAAAATCGTCTCATCACATTTTTTCCATTTGTCGATGTCCAACCATTTCATTTTGTTTTATTTAAAATTCCATTGGAATCTCTAGGTTACCTCGTAATGTTTGTAGAAGAGGTGCTGGTCATTTCTCGGATTTCATTTTTGGGTGAATCCTACTAGACCCTACCATAGTTGGATTCCGAATCATTGAGGAAAAAATACAGAGAGAGAAGAATTAGGAGTGGTCACGGTTCGACTCGATCGATTATTTGAGAAAAAAATGAACCAAACTGAACCGAATCGTGAAACTCATATGAACCGCACCGAACTAAACCGTGACTTACAGATTGGTTCCATAGTTCAGTGACACCTGTATAGTTTTGTTTTTAGCCGATGTTCAACCTTAACGTAGAATCGCCAACAACCTTAAACACAGAATCATAGAAGTTCAAGCCCTAAATTTACGCGGAACTCAGAAATGCTAACAAAGGAATGCAGAGATTGTTTCCTCATTATAGCCTAGAAAGCATAGATTGTTTGCTCAAAAACCCTAATCTCAAGCCCTAAAGGAAGAACTCAGAAATTCTAACGAAGGAACGTACATATTGTTTGCTCGTTATAGCCCATAATGCAGAGATTGTTAGCTCGGAAACCCTAATCTCAAGCCCTAAATGCAGAATCAAAAGGAATGCATAGAAGGAACAGAGAAGGAACGCAGAACTCAGAAACCCTAACGAATCAGAAAAAAAAAAAGAGAAACATGAAGGGAGAAAGAGAGGAAGGAGAAAGAGAAATACGAGGGGGGAAGGGGGGGGGGAAGAGAACCATGAAGAAGAATTAAAATGGCAGAGATGGGGAGGAGATCACACCGTTTGCCTTCCCCGCTCCCAATCCCCGCTCACAAATGTTGCTCACAGATGACAGAGATGGGCAGGAGAGTAAGTCACCGCTTGAAGCCTGAAGAGGGAGGGGGAAGAAACTGAAATGAAAATGCCAAAAAAAACCCTAAGTGAAGCCTTTATACTCACATAAAATGACATGTTGGAAGGAAGGGGAATGTGTGAACTGTTATACCAAATGACATGCTTTATTATATTTCGGTTTGGTTTGGTTTAAAATATAAATTTTTATGAACCGAACCAAAACTTTGGTTTTTTACTAAGTCGAACCGAACTGAACCACTGCTATATACAGAACTGATCGAATCGGTCATTTTTAGTTCGGTTTAATTGGTTCGGTACATTTTTGAACGCTCCTAAGAAGAATTATTAGTGGAGTTTGGGCAACTAAGATGAAAAGACGATTGTGGTTAGGGGTGTACATGGTCGGTTCGATTTTTTAGAATAAAATAAGTGAATTTAATCATGCATGTTTCATAATATTCTAAAATTTTTATGCATCACAATTTAAACTACAACTATAAACGAAGTATTAAAGGCAAATGAGACAAATGTGAAATGAAAGAAATGTGAAAAATGGAAATGAATGAGAGAAATGTGAAAAAATAAATATGATATAATATATATATATATATATATATATATATATGGGAGGATAAACGGTCGGTCCATTCGGTTTGCTCTAAAATGTAAGAAAATTTTGGGCCGAATCAAAAGTTCAATTTTCTCTAAATCCAATATCGAACTGACCACATTTGGCTAAAAACCGATCATTTTTTGTTTGGTCCAGTTCAGTTTAATCGGTGTACAAGAGGGTTGATGGCCTCAACGTTGACTCCCCACAAATTGCAACTCATATGGCACACCTCGGAGTGTCGCCACCAAGACGTACCATGAAGTGCCACTAAGGTACACCAATGGGTGCCTCCCTTGTGGTACACCCAGGGTGCCACCACATGACGGTACCATGGGTGCCTCCCCCATGGTAGTTTCGTAGGGTGTCAATCTCATGACAACATCATGGAGTGTCACCCCATGGATGCATCACGTAGACGTCCGGATCACCATCCGTAATGTAACTTAGAGACAACGGTGATGTGCTTCAAACAAGACACACTGTCATGCTATCACGAGTCATGACATCACAAACTACCAAGTCAACTGACAAAGACTTAGGTGAGCGTATGGTTGCTTGGAAATGTTCATGAGGCTGTGGACTGGCAAGATTAGGAGTGAGGCTACGTTGTACTAGAAGGGGAACATACCTCTTCGGTACGACCATTTTAGACATTGATGGTGTGCTACCCTCCCAGCTTGGGGAGGGGTTGGTTTGAGAAAACCCTTGAGAGGAGGCGTTGGGTAAACACCGCCGTTACGCCCCACCAGCTAGGCATGTTCTCCCTAGATCATGGTCACTACGCAAAGACTCACGTGGCGCCACCCGATTGGCTCATGTGTAATCCATCTCTTACTCACTTAAGCATGATCATACATCTTAGGTGTCACGATTCGATTGACAGACATGCAATTAATCGATGGATTAGTTGCAATGGTCCCCCCTTATATTTCCACCTATTAAAAGAGGACTCCTCCTTCACTTGGGGGAGGAGATTCTAGAGAGAGAAGCTCACATTTAGAGTGAGAAACTCCCACTTCTAGAGATAGAGAGAGAAAACATCTGTCATCATCCTTGAGTGTTTATAGAGTGCTCCCCCTTCACCTCCCGGCGTCCTCCCTGACGTTCTCAGGCGTTGTTCCGGTCACGAGCTAGAACTAGACGACTCCTGCACTCATCCACGTCACACCCTGCATCTACAATCGGTTTGGTCGATTTTTGCACACCCCTAACTATGGCACCGAATCTTTTTCAGTTTCAAAGATACCCACTGTTATGTTGTCTCTTATATGCTAAAAGTTTAGATTTTTTCTAAATTTAAGACCGAACTGATCACAATTAGCAAAAAAAATTGATCAAATCGATCATTTTTTATTCATTCTGATTCGATTTAGTCAGTTTGATCAGTTTTTACACATCCTTAATGCTGACACCAAATCTTTTTCAGATTCAAAGATATCCAATGTTATGATGCTATTCTCTTCCAAATCTTATATGCCAAAAGCATCTTTGTTTTCTACCAACGAGTTTTGCCGTAAAAAGCAGAAATTCGATGAGAAATGGAAATTGATGCTGATTCCCGTATGACTTTGTTGTTTTTTCCTTAACTAAAAGTAAAATATTCTGATTCTTTATGCTTTTCTATGGTAATTTGACTGATTTTCAAACATACTATTTAGAAGTTTATTGGCTAATTTAATTGTTGCATTTTAAAAGTTTTCCAAGACTCATTTGCACAAATTCACTAGTTTTAGGGTTTCATGTCTATCCATTCAAACAAATACTTCTAGTTTAACTTGTTATACATGTTGGATTCTTTAATATAACATTGTGGTTATATGCGAATAATTATGTGTTTTGAATTGTCTAATAAAATTAAGTCTAATTAAAAGTGATATATTAAATTTTCGATAATTTAAGTTTTAGTGTATCCGATAAGTTATGAATTTTTGATGTGACCGAGATGTAATTTTTAATTTTATGATTAGTTAAAATAGAAGTATTAAAAAATAATAGAGATATTATCTATATATAGTGATTATGATATTTCGATTACACAATAAAGAAAAACATAAACTGGGCACATTTTTTATTTTTTTTTAACAATTAAAAAAGGGTAATTTCTATCAGTACATAACTTAGTCTCTTAAGTGATTATGGGAAGGGAATAAATGTTTTTTATGGTTGAAATGCTTTATAACGAACGGATTAATTCTATGGCGATTAATCACAGACTAAATTAGCCTGTCCATTGTGTGATTACAAAGCAGAATACCACATGTAACTGGTAGCAAGCAGCAATTCACAAAATCAAATTTCCTCTATGCCTACTCCCACTTTCTTTTTTTCTTCATAAAAAATGTAGAAAAATATCAGTAAACCACTAGTGTATATAAATAACCCATTAATTGAGGAGCTGAGCTTTGGTCAAGAAATGACGCTAGCTCATTAATATCTCATAATGCATTATAGTCACCAAATTGTCCCGTCTCAAAAGAGATGATTATTTAATAAAAATATAAGAATAGAGATGTTAATTGATGGGTTCGGTTGGGAATTTGGGTTCGCCCACCATGAATATTCATGTTAATTTTTTTTGAAAATTTATAAATCTAGACAAATTTAAAGGTAGAATTTGATAAATGAAGGTTTTCTAGAGTTTTCGATTAATAATTTGTTATAATTGTCAATAACTATTGACCAAAATGTCTTAATCAATTTAAATTTAAGGGGTGTTTTAAATTAAGAGTAATTTAAAATTAGTCAATAAGTATAAGAATATACAGTCAACAAATTTAAAATATATTTACAATTAATTCAAAAAATTTAAATAAGGATAATAATATATATAGTCAACCAATTTAAAGTTCCCTCTTTTTATTTCAAATTTTTTTGAACTAGATATAATATCAGTGACTACATTTCTCATTCCTTAAAAATAAGTAGATAATTAATGCTGAAAACAAAATGAATTATATTTTTTTTAATTTTCAGACTAGATATAATATTAGAGATTGAATACATATCTCATTCATTAGAAAAATCGAGATAACTAATGCTGAAAATCAAAATTTTTTAATTTCGATTTTTAAGAAGAAAACAATGAAGTTTGATTTTTTTTTAAAAAAAATTCAAGTTAGATATCATGTCAATGATTAATTATATATCTCATTCATTAGAAATACCGAGATAACCAATGCCGAAATCAAATTTTTTTAATTATGATTTTTCAGAAGAAAACAACTAAAACAAAAGTCTGTGATTGACTACACAATATCAGTGATTGACTATATAATATCACTGGTTGACTATATAATATTAGTGATGATTACATATCTTCAATATTTTTTCAAAAAAATAACATATAGAAGAGAACGATCTAATGGAGTAAAAATCGGTTATAATATTTTTCATTAACATAATATTGACTTTCCATAATTAAAAGATAAGATGATTGTATAAACCACCTTAGCAAAATTTTAGCACACCATTAAATATTTTAAATAAAGGATATTGATAATATACAAAAAAAAATATAAATAAAATCAAACCAAAATTCTATAAAATCAAGAATATTAATGTCCACTCATTTTTTTATAAATAATTATTGATGAGGTGACATTATTGTTCCAAAGTAAAAAAACTTGTTATATTTTAAATTAAGGTTTAAAATTTGCTCTCTCTCCACTCAAGTGGAGAAATTATTGATTCCACAAGAGAAACCATGATCACATTATGAATGAGATCAACGGTTCATATTAATTCCAAGGTTAAAATTACTCTCTCTTCCAAATTCCTTTCCCTTTTTCTTATTTCTAGCCTTTCTCTCTCTTATTTTCTCCCTTGTATTATATATCTTGTGAGTAGTCTATTTTTCTATTGCAGATTTGTCAAAAACAAGAAAACGATGAAATAATACTCACCTTAACGATACATAATTGACAATTTCAATTATTAAAGTAATTAGCGCTTCGATCACTATGATTTATAATCTATAGTAAATCATAATTAGGAACCCTTCGATAATGAGCCTCCTCGATCGGACTTAGATTTCTTCTTATGTGGCCCCAATCATCTTAGTCTACAAGAGAAATCATGAGCCGTCACGAATAGTCGAAGAAAATCGAAAAGCTGAGCTCAATTAAAACAACGGTGAAAATCTGAATTGCTCGTGGCCACCCAATGGGTATTTGGTATTGCCCATACTCTGTCTATATATAATGAGTAAAATTTTATCCACCCAATTGATACCCATATTCATTTATAAAATTTTAAACCTACCCATTATGTCAAATTCCCATGGATACTCAAACCCGTAGATTTTTTTACGTCTCTAGATAAGAGTAATTCTCGAGTTACCAAGTTTTAGACAATAAACTACATTTGTTCAAGTGATATGTTAATCATTTTATTAGTTGATATTTAACATTGCTTATGATAATTTTATCAATTAATCAATGAATAATTCACACATCACTTGGTTAAACAAAACTACTCCACAACTTAGTCATTTAGATTTGCTAAAAAACAATGAAAAGTATATTGTAAACCTTCCACCCCAAGAAGTTTTGGGTTTATAACATTTTATAAAATTGATTTTCATATTCAATTATAATAACGAGTTAAACTATCTGTCACACTTCAAGATTAATGTTTGTTTGAAGGTTTATCTTTTGATTGATAGTAAGAGAGAAGTATTATTCACACAAAAAACCCTAAAGAGGGGTCGGTACAACCTATAACTTAATCTCTATGAACGAGGATAGCAAGAATTCGAAGCCAGAAAGATGTACAGTCAAATGAAACCATAACAAAATATTTACTCATGGGTGAGGCAAGCTTCTTCTATTCTGATTCATGATTTCTCTTGGCTCTATGCCATTCAAGGTGCTGCTAAACGGAAGGATCTTATCAACGTCCATGAATGATAAATCGAGCTCAATGCTATAGTTATCCGATTCAATATAACTATTTGTTTTGAAAATTGAAGTATATTTTTTTGGTACAAACTCTTTTTTTAAGATCCATTGTAATAGTGAGAAAGATCTATGCATCTACGGCACTAATTGATCAATAATATCAAAATCTGAAAAATTCACCCAGGTCAACTTATAAAAGGATGTCTAATTAATTCCTTAGTAAAATGTGAGAGATTACATTTTGATTTACTAGAAATATTGAAACCATCCTTTCTAGTAGTATCGCTATTGTCTTTTTTACAGCTGGGTAGCTGACTCTCTTAGTTTGTTCTTGAAAGAATACCTACACATAAAAAATAGATTATGACTCCTAATATCCTCTAATGTTGAATATTAGAATTAAATAAAATAAATCTATGCCTGTTGTAAGTGAAATTTGTAAACAATTTCATAATATTCTTCACCAACGATCCGCGGTTGTATATTCCATTGAATATAGAAGTTTCTAGGGAATTCATTAGAGGAATGTTTCTAATAAATATAATTTTGTTCTTAGGCTCGTGATCAAGCGATAGATACCGATAGACAAGGGTGATGCCTGAAATTTTATAGAAGATAGACAAATTATCTTTCAATCTTCATGCTATTTAACATAATAATAAATAAAAAAGTACTTACACAATTTAGTAATTTTAAAAATTTAAATAAGAGAAATAGTATATTGTTTGGTAATTTTACAAACTTAATGAGGATAAATAGTATAAAATTTTATAATTTATAAATTAAATGGGGCAAAATAGTAGATTGATAGGTAATTTTACAAATGTTATATATATCAGACACACACACACATAGATAAATTACATGATGAAAGGGGGGCAATGCACAAGAAATCAAATCATAGACACACACACACATAGATAAATTACATGATGAAAGGGGGGCAATCTACAAGAAATCAAATCATACATAACTGATAGAAGGTCAAGCCCTGGTTAGGTTCTTCACTTTATATTGAATTAAACCACATACTCCACCAGACAGACACAACTTATTCTAGTGCTAGAAGACCACTGGAAGACACTTGGTGTTTTACTCCATGACTCTTAGGGAACAAAAGAATAGTAGCTTGGCAGATTTCTTTTTTTTTTGTTTCCAATAATATTTTTATTTTCACTAAAGATTTCATTTACATTCTAATTTAAAAAGAAGTAATTTGATTTGTATGATCAAGAATTATGGCGTTATGTTCTTACCTTTTGCCTTAACATTAGTCTGATTGAGAGCGTTCGTAGTGACTGAGAAGGCCGATGACCAAGGAATGAATTGTTTAATCAGCTAAATATTATTCTTATATTTATATTATTTTTACGTTTATGTCTGATGCATTAAGCAGAACACTCTCTCTTTTAAGAGCTATGTCTGAGTTATTTCTTTCATTGTCCCAAACATGTCAATATTAGCACTGATGGTACATGAATGTATCCGTTGTTTAAACTACTATTCAGAGTTCCTAGAGCTCTTTGTAAGGCTAGTTGGAAAACATGTTGTCAGACTTGATTAATCGCTCTTTATTGTTAAATAAGGTTAGACCTTGACTGAAAAGAAATGAGAATTGTTGTCCCAATCATTCTTCTTAGTTCCGATTCCAATAAGGAAACATGATAATTTATAACAAAGTTTTTGTGTTGTTGATTCCTAGGCATAGTGCTTCTTCCCTTATGCTACCTATTAATACGTATATAAATTAGATCCATGCTCTGTTGTGCAATCAGTCTAAGCCTAACTCCAAACCATACTATGTCAATTAATGAAACTGTATCCCAACTCCAAACTTTACCATGCTATACCATCAGTCCCTCGTTAAACTTCATGTCATTCCATACGATGAAAGCCTAATTTTGTTTGCCCCCTAAGTCTTTGTTAAAGACAAATTCTCCATTTCATGTAATGCTTCCAAAGTCATGCCAAACTGTGTAATGCCAAAAATTAATGTCATACCATGCAATGCTCCTAACTCCATGCCATGCCATGCCATAAAATGAACTTGTACTCTTATTCCATGCCATGCATAAGTTTATAATTCAATGTCATGCCAATTACAAGTCTATGACTCAATGCCACACAAATTTAATGCAGTTATGCAATTACGTGCGATATCATTACAACAATCATGCTACACTACATGTAATCATGACAACCGATGGAGAAAAAATGTTAAGCTAGACAAAGTTATGCCATGAGATGTTTATTTCAATTATGTTCTCGATGCAAACACAAAAGTGACAAACAATCAAATGTAGGACAAAGCTACATACATTATAAAGAGACAAAATAGTCAAGACTCTCCTTCAAATATAGACTCTCGATATGGAAATTGCCTACAAGAGATACATAGAAAAAAAGGGAAGCACTTCAAATCTAGCAAAAAAGCCTACTAAAAGTCAAAATACATAGACATAGTCCACCACATATAAAAAAGAGAAAGTCAACAAAGTCCAAATACATAACCTCAATATCTTGAAGTAGTCAATAAATTTTTAAAAAATACAGAACCATCACAAAAGATAAGTACTAAAAGTTTCAAAAAAGGGACTGAGCGGCATCAGAACATATCAAAAGAAGCAAGGGAGTTGGAGAAGAAGTCGTCTTCAATTCAATTATGCATTTCATGTGATCCTCGAAATGGAAGTCTCATCTCCTAATGTAAAGCCTTAAAGCTCTAGTAGGAAGCAAATGATGAACACTTGAACCCAAAACTCAAGTATAATTCATGGAAACCACCGTAACAACTGTAAATACGAAACCCTGAATCAAATAGAAAATCCATGAATTAGATAGCAATTATAGGGGCCTTGATCACATTGTAGCTATGATAGCCTGAATCAAATTACATATTGCTATATTATTTCTATAACAATATACCATGTGCAGGCTACAATGCATAAACAAAAGGGAAACGACAACCAAGGCACCCAACACAAGCTCGACAAAAATCTCGATGAAAATAAAAAGGATACAAGTATAAAAATCAATCCAGACTAATCAATACATAAGGAAGCCAAAACCGTATTACTCTCAAATTAACCAAATAAGCACACGATCAAGCTAAAACAAGAAGCATACTCAATCAGTGACAAGGACAACACAGGCTAACGCCAAATCAGGCACATGCACACGTGAAAAACTGACAAAAAGGGAAGAAAAATAAGGAAGATATGGATGAAAAATGAATAGTGTTTGTACCGAAAAGATCAGCAGTGAAACTTTATGCGATCTCCTTCTTTCATATACATAATCCCAGCCCGTGAATCTGCAAAACATAAGTAAAGAACTCTCAAGACGAAGAGAACCGGAGGTGGGTTCCTCGCCTAAGAGCCTCCGATTCCTAAGTCAGTACCCTAGAGTAATTTTGGTAGAGTTTTCCTTAAGGGAGCTTTGATTACCTCGCACTGTTGTAGATGGATTATTTATACTTGGAGCCTTTGGGAAGGGATGCGTGTCAAGGAAGCTTCGATATTGTCACCCAAGGGAGCGTGTCGAAGATGTCTTGGAGATATGATGGTTCTGTCTTATCATGGCGAGTTGGAGCCACATTTAATGCCCTTGTCCCCCTAAGCTAACATAAAGGTTCAAATGACCTGAAAGAGACTTGTTAAACATGAGAGGTAGTGACTAGACCCCTAAACTAGAAGATGAATAAGGAGACACCATCCTAGTCCCTACTTTAGGTGTGCAATGATGGTGCTGACGTTGGGTCACCGTTCAGACATCTAGGTCCTGATCGTGTACCATTTTGTTCCACAAGAGCTTTATCTAGCCCAACATTTCCCCATCGTGGGTTTGTGAGGCCAGGTCAGGTAAGATGCCTGGTACATGATTGACACTTCATGAGATCCTCATGCTGCGCACCGCGGTAATGTCAGAATACGTGAACTCCTTTTATTGGCTTTTAGGAAGCACTCACAATAGTTGCCCCAGTGAAAGACTCTACGCGGACCCTATCTGCTCGGGTCTAAAGACTTCCATGCCCATTCCCGAGTATGTGTCGAATTGCTTGGAGCTTTAGTTGCTTTAATTATCTCATATGGGCATGACTTTGTCCTGTTGGAGTGTCCTTGACGATCGAGTTTTGGCGGCCTAAATGCATTTTGAGATGAGATTTACAGCGCATAAGCTCGTATGTTTATTGAAATTTGAAATTTGTCGCCTCTCAGGAGTAACGACAGTGATGGTGCGTGAGAGAGGTGTAACGGGTGCGAGGACCTTACAATGCTGGCTACTAGAGCGTCACTTGTCACACAGACGGGTGCGTGGGTGTCGTTTGATTCCTTGATATTGTTGGTTCATAGACCGACGACCGTCTGACCCGTTGTATTTCTTTAATGGTCTCGATCCTCGCTTGCTCTGAGGTCTATAAATGAGAGGTTTTCCTTGTGTTTCTCACTTTTTACCCAACTAAAAACTCCTCCTAAGAAGCCGGGCCCCATGCTGGTACTATATCAGTGGTAGGATCAAAGGGTGAATGGACTTGTGGATAGTGTCTCCACTTGGAGTGACGAGTGGAAAGACTGTTGGTTTGTGATCTCTGGGTTCTAGGAGTCTCGTCCTAGAGATTTAGAGATCACAAACTCGAGGCCTCGGGTCTTCAGAACTGCAGGCCAGATAGTGACTTCGAGGCAGAGACCATGTTTGCACCTAACCCCAAAGTTAACCTCTTCCATTTTTTTTGTGTAGTGCGAAGGCAGAAACCTAAAGAACTTTCCACCATTTTGAGGTCCGAATCATTAATCTGGCTGGGATCCTGGCAGACCAGCATCACTTTAGTTTCCTTACCACTCCCCATCCTTATTCCAAGCCAGATTGTATCTAGATCCTCTAGTGGGTTTCGTAGTTGATGTCCTTGATGAAGCCTGTTTGGCGGGTTCGAGCTTGGACAACCTCAGCTCTCGTGATTCCAAAAACCCTCCCTCAAATCATATGTGACGCCATTTGCATACCTTATTGCATGCCTCCTGTTTTTTATGTGTGGCCTTATTGTCGTTCTATTTCTTGCAGAAACGGCCGAGGGCACCCCTTTGAACAAGTCTTAGGCGAATATCAAGGGCACTAAGGCGTAAAGCATGGAGGCTCTTCGGTCCAAGAAGATGGGGAAGTCAAAGGAGGGGAAGGATCTTCCCGCATCTCTTCCCCTTACCTGTCCTCGGGGAGCACCACGGGTGCTACCGCCACCTTCTTCTTCCCCACCCCCTTCTATACAGGCTTCTTCTCTAAAGACCGTCGGGAGCCTCCCCAAGAGGCCTCAGTTGTCCTCCGAGTAGGGTCCGTCGCAGGACGGTCTGGACCGTGTGGCTCCTAAGGGGTCCTCCCAATCCCTTCAGCCAACTTGGGCTCGATCTGAGGCAACTAGTCCTGAGATAGAGGGGTCTTCGCCTCAACTCCTTGGAGTTGTTCCTAGGTTTCGATCGGTCTAGCCTTCATGCTCAGAAGCGCAAGGCTCCAATGACTTCGGTCATGTGAGGAGAGAATCCTAATCCTCAGGA
Organism: Datisca glomerata; assembly: GCA_003255025.1. NCBI lineage: Eukaryota > Viridiplantae > Streptophyta > Magnoliopsida > Cucurbitales > Datiscaceae > Datisca > Datisca glomerata. The sequence goes on along the minus strand of QANY01007613.1, from coordinate 994,542 downwards.
CCGAGCCTGGGGGAGGTGAAAAGGTTGCTGGAATGGTGGTCTGCACATGCAGATCCTGGGAAGGGTGCTGGTCTTCTTAAGCTGCCGGAATGGTGGTTTGTACATACGGATCCTGGGAAGGGGGCTGGTTTTCTTCACTTATATTTTTGTTTTTTTTTCTACTAATTAATGACCATGGCGAGATTAAGGATGTTTTAGGGAAGACCAAATCCCTCAAAATATCATAGGCTTAACTCTTTGAATCCTTACTCAATCTATTTAGGTCTTGCAATGATACATAGCCCATTTATTTAGCCTTTTAGCCAAGCACCGTATTCAATCTATCTCCCGAAAAGACCTCCTTACAGGAAGAATTTTGAAATTGTTCTTTTTATATTTTGTTTTTTAATACAACATAGTTTTTTATTTTGTTCAAAGAAGATTATTAGTAATATTAATCAATAAATGTGCCAGGACATCCCTATGATGGAACCTCCTTACCACCCTCACCACATAACCCATCCCAGCTTATTACTAGAACAAAATAAAAGAGTACACAAATGATTACATAAAAAATAAATCAACAGTATCTAATGGAACGACTACTACAAACATCATAAGAAATAAAAAAGAAGAACAAAAGGTTGGGGCAGTTTACCATCATATATGAGTAACTATACTAGGATTCTTAGACGCCAAACAATCTGTAACCTGATTATCCTCTAGGTAAATATGGGTAATAACAAAGTCCCTATGAGAAGGAAGAATAACCACTAAATAAATAAAATCATTCTCTAGCCACAATTGACGCCAACCAAAGATGTAAGTAGAAACAATTGCATTGACGACATCGGTCAACTTATCCTCGAAAGCCAAACATATATCAAATGTAATAACAAAGAAGATCTTAACAAAGCCTCTAGAAGATCAAAAATGCCTCAACAATAAGCATGACCAGAACTACGAAAAGATATTATGTTGTGTTAACCTTTTATTTAGCCCGTAGAGGGCGTTCCCTAGATAACTTCTAAAATACATGGAGCCCTTGAAGAACGACTTGAGACACGAAGATGCTGGAGAGTCATTAACTCATCTGTTGAATTACAAATCATCCCAATTCGAAATGAATTCGTCTCACTCTTAGAATGCCGAACCAACAAAAAGGGTCTCTTCAAAAATAGGTTGCCACTCAAAGGTGGTTTGATTATTGGAAAAAATCACACCCTTAGAACATTGTAATAATGGAAGCCTGCCAGAGAGCTTTCAATTGTATGCTAAAAGAAACCATCACCGTCTTATGCCAAAGATCTAAGGATGTACCATCCAGCTTGAAACGATGCTAAAAAAGCATTCGACACAGCCCCCTATAACCATAATCAAAAGGAAACACTAATAAAAGGTATCTTCGGTGATCCTCCGCACCACAACAAATGCGAGAACGAGAAAGAAAAGTGTAACTCCCAACAAACAATGTAGAATTATTAGGAATCTTTCCATGGTACAAGCACCAAATGAGGACAGACCGTGATGGTAGATTAAACAACATCCGAATATACTTAGCCCAACTAATCAAACTCCCAACCTAAAAAAGAAAGGCATAAATATCCAAACAAGAAACACCGTCATCCAAAGAACACATCAAAATCAACGAGTTTGGATCAGAGCTCACTACAACCCTTAATCCCATAAGTATGCGACTGATGGGAAGAGCAAAAAGATGTAGGAAGATACAAACCCCCTATATTCGTGTAAAATGATGATCCTCAACCAAATCAATCAACGATGTTCTTAACAAGTTAATAAGCTAAAAGAACCTCAGAATGACGACCAACCAACCACCTAGACTCCATTATCAAAGGAACATATTGAGATTTCAGGCTTTTCTAGACAAAAGAGGAGACACCAGAATCTCAAATTATGATCCTAGGTGAAGTATCGGGCATGAAGATGAGCGAAAATGTAAAGAATTCTCAAACAACAAGCTCCAAATGAGATTTTGTTTATCATTGCCTTGTTAAAAATGTAGAAATCCTTAATGCTAAGGCCACTCTCCCCTTTCGGCTTGCAGCAAGCCTTCCAAACCACCTAACCACCTGAAAAATATTTATAAGTATTAATCGTACTCGTCCAAAAAAAGTTTCTGATAACATAATTTAAATTCTTCAAAATAGAAGAAGACTAGTGATGAACTAGAAAAAAATATAGAAATGAACATTGAATCACCGATTTGAGAGACATAATCTATATACCATTGATAAAGTAAAACCCTCCAAGATTTTGGTTTGCTTTTACTATTATCTACCTAAGCGATCAACCAACGAGGTCTAATGGAATCAACAAAGACATGGACCCCATATTAGTCATAGAGTCACTTCCCTTGCACATTCTAAACATGTAGAGGAAATTAGTAAATCATATACAAATAATAGAAGGCTCGGACACTTGGGATGTTCTTTTTAAAATAAATGGATGATTTTTTCCAAATAACTTACTAGCCTGAAAGGGTTTCATAAAGCTCAAAACAAACTTAAATAACACATAAATTATAAGTTGAAAAGTAAAACATCTTCTGCATAAATATAATTGATAGTACTATTTGTTGAATTTTGTCACTCCTAAAAAAAGTCTTATAAAATTAGATAAACTGACCTGATTGCAAGATAAAAAACAGAAGAGATTTTCTAGAAAACTGGTTCGCGTAATTCATACGGTGACCAAAGATGTTAGCAATAGGACAAATACTATATATGCACTGTATATATGTAGAGAGAGAGAGAATAGATTAGATATGTGTATGTGAAATACACAGCTTAAGGACCGCTGACCCAAGTTGTCAAATACGATAGCTTCTGTGAATATATTTCATTTCTTTATATACTTGTTGATAGCTTTGAAATATATCTCTTGATTAATTCAGAGGAAAAAATTCTCCGATACAGTCGCATCTTTTTTACATTTTACCCGTTTTGTTGTTTCTCAATAAAATCTAGCTGAACTCCACAGTTTTTCCTGTGCTTTCGATTCTGAATCTCTTCAAGGAACCGAAGCTTCTCTCGCCGCGTGAGCTGACTGGTGAGAAGTTCTCTCTGTTCTGCCATTTTCTTTCGACCTTGTGCCCTTGATTTTGGATTTTGTGTTCCCGGCGGTGAGTTGTTAGTTATATTACCTGATTTCTGTTCGAATCCTAGGTTCTGATTTCCTTGATGCATCTAAGCCTTTTAGACAATTAGATTAGGTGTCTTGGAGATTAGAATGTGGATCTAGGTTTTTCTTTACGTTTTTATCGTCAGGGACGACTTCTTCAACTGTATCTACTTGTGATTAAGCTCATGGCTGTGTAATTACACAGGAATCAGCTCTCCGCTCAAATCTTACTAGTTAAATGTTGAAAGTCTGCGATCTTGTTTGTTAAAAATCAATTTAACTCTAAGCATGTAATGATATACTGATTTGTTCAGAATTTTGGTACTCATTTGATTTTAGTAGGCAAGTTTTTATGACAGAATGATCAGAAAGGTATTATTGGTGTTTGAAATGATATTGTTTTCAGAAGCTACATCGTCCTCTCTACCTCTTTCAATTATGAACTTGCTATTAGTACAATCTGCTGTCATGAACTCTAGGTGGTTTAGTGGGCAGTTTTGTGTTAATTGGTTTGCTGAGTACTATTGTTAATTATGGGGTTTCATGTGTAAATGCGCTTGTTATCATGCCCTTGGAGAGTGAAGTTTTCATAAGTAATAATTCCATATTTATTTTTTGGTTGGCCCTCGTGCTTACTGGCTACTTGCCTTCCTAATGGATCTATAGGCGGAGAGGATGTCTACTCCTGCTAGAAAAAGACTCATGAGAGATTTCAAGAGGTTGCAACAAGATCCTCCAGCTGGAATAAGTGGTGCTCCTCATGACAATAACATCATGCTTTGGAATGCTGTAATATTTGGGTATGTTGGAAAATATGTTTGTTACTCTCTGATTTTTAGGAGTTTGTTAATGGGTGGTACATTTGATCCTAAGCATGTACTTTTTTATTGAATTGCAGGCCTGATGACACCCCATGGGATGGAGGTATAGTCAAGCTCTTTTCCCTCTCTATAATGTGTGTTTTATTGTTGATGAGGTACAAAATCTTTGGTTGAGAGACCATGGTAACATTCTCAGTGTTTATAGAAAAAAAATATTCTGTGAAAACTCACCCCTTCTCTCTGGCGGTTTATCCTATAAAGATTTTTATCAAGATGCTTTACCCTGTATTACTATTTGACTTGTATTTGTTAGTGTTCTTGCTAGAAGATTCTGATTTTTTATTGTTATTTGGAGATGATCTTTCTTAATATTCTGTGATTCTATGGAAATGACTCTAGCAGACCCCATAGCTAAGTATTGGTACTGAGATTGCTCTACTTGTAATATGCATGAGGGTAATTATTTTTCTAGTTCTTATCTTGCGACTGTAATGGCATTTACATACTATTATTTGAGTTCATCAGGTACGTTCAAGCTCACTCTTCAGTTTTCAGAGGATTATCCAAATAAACCACCAACTGTGCGCTTTGTTTCTCGAATGTTCCACCCAAATAGTAAGTTGTATTTTTTTGAAATGCAACAAGTAATGTTACTTTTTGTGTTTGTTCCTCTCGACCTAGTTATTGTCCATCAGAATCTTTGCAATGATGGATATTGGCACACTGGGTTTGTGCTTAACTGTCTTTTAATTCTCCTTCTGGTAATTCCACAAAATTATTAAAATCCTAGACATTATGCTAGACAAGTGGCATTGGTTCCATATTCAAACTTACTTTTTTGGAACTTATGATATTTGGTATGAAACAGCACTATTTGTTGGCTTCTTTTCTTGCTAGAAACTGGCTGGTTCTTCCATTTTGAAGTCTGATTTTTAAGATGTTTCTTTCGCTTTGTTTTGGTTTATATGGAGGGATAGAAATACCAGGAATTTTGAAGGGATAGAAAATTCTTCTTGTATAGTTTTTCTTTTGTTTGTTCGGGTTCTTTTAAGTTGGCAGGATGCCTTTTCTTGGGTTTTGTTTCTGCTTTTTTTGGGTTTTGTTTCTGAAAACACCCGGTTGATGTCTTTGCTAGCTTTTCATCTAGAGACCAACTCTTAGTACTGTTTCAAGCCCTTCTCGGGGCTTTTGTGAATAATACTGACTATTAATAAAAACAAAAAACTTCCACTGATGTTGGTCTTACATATTTCCAAATATTGTAATTTTTGCAGTTTACGCAGATGGAAGCATATGTTTGGATATTCTGCAGAACCAATGGAGTCCTATATACGACGTAGCTGCTATACTTACCTCTATCCAGGTAGTCTATATTCTAATTGAGAGGTGTGAATTATAATATGATTATGCTGGACAGTCTTTGTTTTGAGTGTGACATGTATGTAAATAACTACCTTGATGGGGTTATCCTTGACTCGTGGTTATTGATCATTTAAATCTAGCTCGACGTAGCTTATTTATTTCCTTGGTTACCTCTTCGTGAGACTTACGCTAATGATCCAGGGAAAGGTAGTTGCTAATTGACGTCTTTGTAAGCCTATAAGACAAGTATTTTGACGTTCCATCTTCGACCATATAGAAATATAATGCATCTTCGACCATATAGAAATATAATGCATCTTCTGACCTGAATGAATTATACTCTCTATCATCCTCCTGATGCCAAAATCTAACGATTAACTCTATAACTTTGCACACGCCATTTATCAATATTTTAAATATGAACTTCTGCTTGTATCTAGGAGAAACAGGTCGGGCTGATTCAATCATTCTGCATGTTTAGATACTGCATCTGCTGTCTATAAGATGATTGAATGTTACATCACGTCTGCTGTTTATATGTGATTTATAATGTTTTACTGCAGTCGTTGCTCTGTGATCCGAACCCAAACTCTCCTGCGAATTCTGAAGCTGCACGGATGTTTAGCGAGAACAAACGCGAGTACAATAGGAGAGTACGTGAGATTGTTGAGCAGAGTTGGACCGCTGATTAGCCAAGGTCCTTTGACGCTGGGGAACTGAAAATAGACCAATGGCCTGTTGGAATAACATTTACATTGGCAAAACGATTATGTCGTGAACTGCTGTAGCCATGTGATATGTTTGATTCTACTTCTTTTTTTGTTGGACTATGCTCAATACATTTGTTCTTTTAGATATCAAAACAACGTGTTCCGCTACTTGAATTTATTCTTTGAAAAAGTACCTCTGGCGTAATCGGCCATGGCCGTGTTAAGTTAGTGAAGCAAGGGCAAAGGGTTTACCAGCCAAACCCAGAGGATAGGAAAGACTAATATTGCTTAAATATTTTTCTTTCCTTTTCTCGTAATTCTTTATATTTTCTCTCTTATTTTTATTTATTTCAGATTTTCCCAAACAATTTGAAAATACAAAACAAAGAAATGAGCGGAAGAAGAGGGATTAAGCCAAAACAAAAAGAGATGATTTAAAGTTGGAAAATTCATTCTTTTAAAAAATTCTCTCAATACTCTAGGGACTCTGGTAAGTACCAATTTCATTTTTGTTTTCTAATTTCCGGGGGTCCATAGATAATCAACGTAGAGATGTTATATTATTTGGTATTCGATATTTGAGCATCGAAACGATGAGAGTGTAGCTCTATAATGTTAAAATTAACCAAGTCTTCAAAAACAAGGACCAAATTATAACTATACTCAAGTGTTGTAATATGTTGGACAACATGATCAGTTGATAATTGAAACTGTCTGGTGCTCAGTTGGTGTACTTCCCGCTAGTTGCTTTTCCACCCTTAGAGTCGTGCATCTTTCTTTCTGGTTTCTTATCGGGGTGTGTACGGTTTAGTCGGTTAGTAAAATATTTTTATAATCGAATCGATTTCATCGGTTACTTCAAGTATTGATTCGAACTGAGCCGGTGTAGTGTAACCGTAAGAACTGGGCCAAACGGAACCGAAGTAATCGTTTCGGTTCAATTACTTGTAACCGGTTCGGGCTGCAGTTGTAAAATTTCTTAAAAATAGAGAATTAATTAAATTGAAAACATCAATTTATAAAATACATATAATATATCTTAGGGTTTGGGTTTTTCAATTTTTTTTTCTTTTTGATAATTTCTGTTTATATGAATATATATAAAAGATTGTAATCGATTCGAACTGATTATTAATTTAATGTAAAAATATTGACTGAATCAATTCAGTTTGATTCGGTTAGGTCGGTTCACGAAATTTCTGCATGCCCCTACTTTTTTCTTGTCGAAGACACACCCCTACTTTTCGGTAATGAAAACAATATTCTTTTCCTAACAATTTTAATTTGTAGTATATAAACGGGTTAAGTGTTGAATTTTTTTTTTGGATACAAGACATCCTCATCATTACATAGAATTTCTTAATGCTCATTCATGAATATTAGAAAGAATTCATCTGCCACCCATTGTAGTTTGGTTAAATGACATAGACAACGCTCTAATTTGAAAAATGATAGATAAGTCAATTCTGTTAATTACTTTAAGTGTGAAAAGATAATATCCATATAACAAATTTGATATATCCATTTTTTAACTCGAAACATAAGTAGACCCAGTTTTTTTTGTTTATGTAAATTCTAGTTTGAATATTGAAAGAAATTCATTTTAATATTTTCAAAATTGAAAATTAAACTATGCGTAATTTTGATATTACTATTATTTACACAGTTATTTTGAAATTTAATAATTCTAGATTTTTTTGTCAGTAAAACCTAACATGGTCTATGTCATTGTTTTAAACTAGAGAAATATCCGTACCATTTAAGCAAATGAGTAATTTTAAAGTAAATGATTAATTACACTTTTAACCTTTTTGACAATATTGTCTAAACTATTTTTAGAAATCTCAGAATTGTCCTTTACGAGCATAATAATTATTTTTTTTTTTACTATTTATGTAGCACCGTGAATAATTATTTAGCGACACTTAGTATAATTATTTTCTAACTACGTCCGATATCATAATTTGTATTAATTTTTTTTTCTCAATTGCATAACTTAAATATATTAACCTGAAATGAAATCATAAGGCATAAAAATGTAAAAAAAATATACCCCTTGTATTATCATTTGTTTGGCTGTATTAAACGTGAAGCAACTATATATATGTGAACGAAATCTAATATATTTTTATGAGCTATACTAACACTTAATTATTTATATCATTTTTACACTATCTAACTACTGTATATTTTATACTTTTTCATATTTTGAGATATTATTTTAATTAAAATTTATTATTTTAGTTTATCACGTGCAATACAACGTTTTAGAAACTAGTATAAGGAAAAAAAAGATTTTGAACATTATCTTCCGTTTTCAAAATCTTTTATATATAAAAGAAAAATTTGTGCAGAATCCAAGAAGTTTCTTTTACATTAAATATAGGGGAAATCATAGTTAATTGTTAGGGGGTTCAAAAGTGTCTCGAATCGAAAATGACTGGTTTAGTCCGTTTGTTATATGTGTTCGGTTCGGTTTAGTTCGAAAAAATGACTGAACCTAAGTTTTGGTTCGGTTAAGATTTTTGGTGATTTTTGAACCGAACCAAAATTTTAGTTTATATTATTTTTTAATATATAATTTCATATAAAACTGAACCGAACCGAACTTAAATTTTGATTTATATTATTATTTTTTTAATAATATCATTTAAAAAATATTTATAATTAAATAATACCGAACCGAAGAACCGAATCGAAACTCACGGTTCGGCTCAATTCAGTTCTTTTTATATGACCGGTTCGACTCGGGTTTGTTGCCGAACTGAAGTTTCGGTTCAATTCAATTTTTCACCAAAAAACTGACCGAACCGTGAACACCCTTATGAATTACCTTATATTTTAAGTTTCAAATGTAATAATGGCTCAAATTTTTTGAACGGTAAAAATAGCCAATAAAAAAAATCAATCGAATTCACCTTCTTCTTCGTGGGAAGAAGATGGTGTATTTAGGAGGTTTGTTTAAAATGTATTTTTTACCCTATAAGATCAATTTTGCTAAATATAAAATAGGTGGGCATAATTTGCATTTAAATTTTATTTTAGGATCATTCGTGTAACTGCCTAAAAGTTTCTCAATTCAATTAAGTTAAAATATGTGTTTGATAATCTTTAATTGTTACTTAGGGGTAGTTTAGTAATGGTTATATTAGGATACTCTTGTACCTCTCTAGTAGTTGAAATCTTGCTGTGTCTATTGGAGTAACTTTAAAATAGGCATTAATCATAATTTACCTTATGAGTAATTAATTGAATTGTCTAAAAAGAAAAGTAATCCAGAATCAAGAAGACAAATCAATCCTGAAAGAGAATTGAATTACCTCTAAAAGATTATTCAAAACGCATAATCGAGGGCTGCAATCCTCTATCAATCCTTCTAATAATTGAATTGACTCGTTTTCCTTCCATCCAATGGTCTAAAAATTCCATGCACCATTCTCACTGACTCTTGAAGATAAAAAAGAGAATATTAATTGGATGTTTATGTAAGTTTAGGAATCAGGAATGAAAGTTTCTTAGAAAAATTATAACAAATAAAATAAAGTTAACTAGTATGATGTGACGAATGATTGCAATCTAGATGTGGATCCTCTGTGGTTGGGAGATCAGCTGCAGAGGTGAAGTAGAATCACAGCTATTTATAGAGATATGAACGATTGTGATAAAAATAAAAATAAAAAATTCTTCTCAAATAAAGTTTTATGTGATCTATACCGTCCAGATCTGATCGGACGACCATCAATTAAGAAATCGTCATCTCTGCCGTTAGATACCAACGGCAAAGAATCCTAATTCGCAGTCTCTACATGCCACTTCCATGTGTGTTTTATTATTTGAGTTTGTTTTAGTTTCTGTATTTGTTTGTTCATTGTAATTGTATTCATTTATTTTAATTGTGGCCCTCTTTGTTGTTGGAAATCGAGAGGCACTCAATGGAGGCGGTTTAGCTTAAAAATTTTATCGATCGGAAAATAATTGCGATGTCAAAGGTTTCAAATTTTTTTTAATGAAATAATTTTTCTCATTGGATCCATCGTATATCTATACATTAAATCATAGACATACAAATAAAGAAATTATATCTCTTGTAGTCTATCAAGCATCCTCGCTAACAACAAATTTGAGATTCCACGAACAACGGACTGTGAGAACCACACTAAGATTTTCTGAACCAATCCTCGAAAGCACTAGAACGTGTGTGGGCATGTAAAATAATTCAAGAACATTTTTATGTTTTTAGATATACTCACTCAACACATGAAATCTATAGATTTGAAGAAGGATTTTTTGAGACAAAGTTCTAAGAGAGAATTTGGAAAATTCGTAGAGCTTTTGATTAACAATTAATCTCACACACACACACACACACCCACACCCACACACACACACCCACACACACACACCCACGCACACACACCCACGCACACACACACACACACACGCACACGCACGCACGCACGCACGCACACGCACGCACGCACGCACGCACGCACGCACGCACGCACGCACGNACGCACGCACGCGCGCACGCACGCACGCGCGCACGCACGCACGCACGCGCGCACGCACGCACGCACGCACAAACAAATGTGCCACTACAGTCTGACCCACTACAGTCTGACCCACTACAGTGAGACTGCCACTACAGTCTGACCCACTACAGTGAGACCCACTACATTTTACGCCATACTATAGTGGGACCATTGCTATGCGGCACTGCAGTGTGCCATGAAGTATTGTAGTGCCGTGTGACACTACAGTATCTCATCCCTGTACTGTAGTGTTGTGTGACACTACAGTACTGCACGCCTATCACTGATTCGAAATCAGTGATTGTCATGTGTGGCAATCCTATGTGCCACATGATAATTTTTCAAAGTATATTATTTTAATTTAATCAGATAAATATCTAAATATCAGTTAATTCAAAATTAACTTATCTGATCACACTTGTCAACTAGTTAATTCAAATTCAAATTATTATCTTATAATAATTTAATATTACATAAATCAAATATAATCTCTTACTTATCGATTAATACAAAATTAATCGATATAATTATTTAATTACAATTTCTGAAAGTTACAATAAATAATTTAATAAATTAATTCTTAAATAATTAATTTCACATAATTATCTTATAATTATATAATTTCTCTAAAAACTTAATTTCTTTTGCAACCTAGTCATTTTTTATGTCCTCAAACATTCATGTCCTAGACTGGTCGTACAGAGGTGGCTCGGGGACCATGGACCTATAATTTTAAGCTCCAATAAATCAGATTATTAATTAAATAATATTATTTGTTAATTCTATTATTATTCTACTATAATTATGGAATTACACTCTTAGTAATTATATAACATATTTATAGAGTAGTCTCGTGTAATCCATTGATATAATCATTTTATGTAGTTTTGTCATCTAAGTATTGGTTCATAAATTAGAGCTAGTCAAAACTATCATTTTACCCTTCAAATTATCTGTTGATCCTTAAGTACCATTAATTCACTAATGAATGATCAATTTATAATCGTATTATAAATTTGAGCTCAATAATAATTCAGTTCCAAAATTAACATTTAAGAGAACCAATATATGATATGTTAGGAAAACTTAGATTCTAAATCTTGTAAGATCATGTTCACAGCCATCCATATAACTAAATCTCCAAAATAAAAGTCAGTAGTCTATTTTACAAATAAATCTTGACAAGTGAATCAAAAGATCCCGTAGACATGTATAAGGGTTTATGATTACTTATGATATAGACTGATCTGTATATGATCATCAGATTGATGTGTATTAAAACTTTTATGATAAAATATAAGTTAATAAATATATTAATCCACATCGGTACTGTCCTATATAATTTAATTATATAAAGTATATTCACTGAGATGTCTATCCACATCAGTGATCCGGATCTAGATCATATGCATTGAAAATACTTAATGCACCGTACTTGCAACCATTCATTAAAGATTTCATATTTTAATATGTTGTGAAATATTTTATTCATTATCTATAATCTTAATCCATATCACAATCTCATTAATAAATATAAAATTTAAAGATATTTATATAAATTATTCAATAATAATTCAAGAGGACAATTATAAGAAAATTTAATTTTATGAATTTCAAATTAAAAATGACTTTACACATGCTTTGAGGGCACTATGCCTAATAATCTCCCACTGATACTAAAGAACATTTGACATCTCTCTCAACCCCATATTTCACACATGACTCTCAAAATATTTTGCATGAAGTGCCTTGGTAAAAGGATCAGCCAAGTTCTGATCTGACACTATGTTCATGACAGTCATATCCACTCGGTGCACGATCTCTCTTATAAGATGATATTTCCTCTCAATGTGCTTGCCCCTCTTGTGACTCCACGGTTCCTTGGAATTAGCTAATGTCCCACTGTTGTCAAAGTACATGATCAATTGCTTATCCATACCTATAACTACTTCCAGATCAGTTTAGAACTTTTTGAACTATACCGCTTCTTTCACAACTTCACAAGCCGCTATATATTCGATTTTCATAGTGGAATCTGCAATACTGGATTGTTTAATACATCTCCAAACTATAACTCCTCCACCTAGGGTGAATACGGATCCAGACGTCGACTTTCAACTGTCCCTATCTGATTAAAAATCAGAATCAGTATATCCAGTGGGGTTGTGGTCTCCATCTGAATAAACAAGTATATGATTTCTCACTCTTTGAAGATACTTGAGAATGTGCTTTACTGCAATCTAATGTTCTAAACCAGGATTTGATTGATAAAAATTGACAATTCTTACCGCATAACAGATGTTCGATCTAGTAAACAACATGGCATACATGTGACTCCCAATGGCTGAAGAATTAGGAACCTTTCTCATATCCTCTTCCTCGTAAGGTGTCTTAGGACATTGCTCCTTGTAAAGGACAATTCTATGTCTGGTCGGTAATTGACATTTCTTGAAATTTATCATAGAGAATCTTTCCAGCATCTTATCAATATAAGATGCCTAAGAAAGTACCAAGAGCTTGTTCTTCCAATCCCTTAGGATTTGGATGCCTAGAACATAGCTCGCCTATCTCAAATTTTTTGTTTGAAATTTCTCAGCTAACCACTTATTTACCTTCGACAAAGATTCTACGTCATTCCCAATGCATAGAATATCATCTACATAAAGAACTAAGAAAACTACTATCTTATCTTTGATATATTTATAAACACAAGCTTCATCAACATTTTATTTGAAGCCATATGAATTAATAATCTCATTAAAGGTAAGATTCCAAGATCTTGATACTTGTTTTAATCCATAAATGGATTTAAGCATGGCAACGAGAGAGAATGTCTCTTCCTAATCGACTTCCTCCCTTTGAGTATAACATTTGACTACTAGTCGTGCCTTGTCTCTTCTTTCACATCTGCACCTATTTTATTCTTCAGGTGGGTGTAAAAGTTCCTAGATAGAATTAGAATACATTGATTTCATGTTTTGGTTCATGGTATCTTGCCATTTCTCGTTTTCAGGATCTTCCATCATCTCTTTAAAGATTAATGGATCGTCCTTATTAGTGTCTGATATTAGGACATGTGCCTCGAGTTATAGCGAATGGATTGTCTTACAACCATCCCATTATGACGTTGCACTAGGGTTTCCTAAAATAGAACATTGGTTTCTATGATTTGTCATTTGTCAGTTAATGATGATGATTATCTGATCTCATCAGATGTTAGTTCTTCGAGAGCTACTTTGTTTCGAGGTTTGTAGTTTTCCATAAAGTTGTATTCAAGGAATGTAGAATTTGTCAATACAAATACCATTTGATCCGTGTGACTATAAAAGTATCCACCTTTTGTTTCTGGAGTATAGCCAACAAATATACACATTTAAGATCTTGAGTCTAACTTTATTGTCTTAGGACTAAGAACGTGAGCTGGACACCCCCATATACAGAAATGACACAAACTAGGTTTGAAGCCATTCCATAACTCTAAAAGTATATTGTTTACAAACTTAGAAGAAGGTTGTCGTTTGAAGTGCATATCCCCAGAATCTGAGTGGTAGTGATGAGTAGTATAACATCGACCTAACCATATCCAATAAGATTTGGTTTCTCCTTTCTGAAACACTATTTTGCTATAGCGTTCTAGGTGCTGTGAGTTGAGATATAATTTCATACTTGAGCAAATAATCCTTGAATCCTAAATCCAAGTATTTATCACCTCGATATGATCTAAGTGTTTTCAAATATTTACCTAATTGCTTTTCAGCCTCAGCTTTGAAATCTTTAAACTTTCCAAGAGTTTCAGACTTTCTATGCATTAAGTAAGTATAACCGTATCTTGAGTAATCGTCAATAAAAGTGATGAAGTACTCATATCCACTACTAGCTTTTACATTGATCAGTCCACAGACGTAACTATGTACTAGCTCAAGTGATTTTTTTTGCTCTTTGGCCCTTTCTAGAGAAATGTTTATTAGTCATTTTACCCTCTAGATAAGATTCACAAACAAGAAGAATCTTAACTTTTAGTTATCTCAAAACACGATACTTTGTTAATCGATTTATTCTGTCTAGATTAATATATCCCAACCTAAGATGTCATAGATACGTATCATCTTGTTGAAAAACACTTTGTCATTTGTTACCTTTTAGATTTACTACTTTAAATAATTTTGAATTATTTAATGCTCATTCAGTTAATTTAAGTATATACAATCTGCTTGAATCTCTTGCATGACAAATATGGAATCCATTTTTAGAAAAAGTAAACATATTATTATAAAAAGAAATATCAAAACTTTGTTCATGCAATAACGATAGGAAATCAAAATTCTAGAAAATCCAGGAATAAAATAAACATTGTTCAAAACAAGATAATTATTTATGAAATTCAATCGGTCTGTCCCCAATGCTTTCGCTGATACGAGCACAACACAGCCAACTCTCATTATCACCTCACCATTAGTAAGCTCCCTTGACGAGTCAAGCATCTGCAAAGAAGAACATACATGGTTAGTGGCTCCTGAATCTATAATCTAAAATGAAAAATCGTATTCCACAAAACACGCTTCAACCCCACAATCGAAATATTTTCCCTTGTTGTCATTCTTGTTCTTCTTGGCATTGGGTGATGTATTGGCTTTCTTTCCTTTCTTATTCTTACTCTCGTCCTTACCATTGTTCTTCTTCCTTTTGTTACCATTTACAATAGTGGAAGAAGAATTTTGCTCAGTAAAATTTACCCCACCCTTTTTGGTCATACTCTTGTTGAGTGATTCAAAAGTCCGCAGTTTATTCAACAAGTGGATCATGTTGAATTGCAACTTGTTCATAACATAGTTGGGTCGTGAACGCATAAAAAATCGATGTGAGCGATTCAAGTATAATGCTGACTTGAGTTCACTCATCAATGGTAGCCCCATGAACTTCTACCTCATGCATTATGTTAATCATATTCAAAACATGTTCTCGCACAGAAGTACCTTTCTTCATCTTAGTAGTCATGTAGCTTCTAGTAGCTTCATAACGACTTTGAACAGATTGCTGCCCAAATATCGCATGTAGAGATTAATCTCACAAACAATTTCCATGCTCTCATGCTTTGTTCTGAGAACATCATTCATGCTCACAAGTATGTAGCACTTAGCTTTGTTGTTGGATTGAATCGAAGCATCAAATTTGTCCCTAACATTTTTAAGGGCATTGACAGCAAGCTCCTTAGGACATTACTCAGTAAGAACAAATTTGTGGTTCTAACGTATGGGCATCAAATTCAAGTTTGATTTCCATCTTATGAAATTTTCACCATTAAGTTTTTCAAGTGCAAGTAAAGTAGTAATAGGGTTGCCCATGGTAAACATAATAATAGCTGAAAAGAAATGAAACATACATCATTCAATATAATTGTAATAAATATCAAAATTTCAGAAAATAAATGAGATGCATGAATACAACATATCAAACACATAAACTTAATAATTACTAATCCATGATAAGACAACTTAACAATTAATGTGCCGCCTTAAGACCGGTCATATTAATTTTAAACTGTGTACGAGTCATTCTCATCCTTATTAATTAAAACTTAAAATACCTCATATTTTCTCTTTTAATAATAAGGTACCATTTATTTGGTCAAGTGACAATTATCCACTCAAAGCTGAATTATGACTTTGTTGTAACCCATTATTTCAAAAACCATGAATTAATTTAGAAAATACTGCCTTAGGGTTGGTCAAGTCTAAAGTATATCACTTAGTTCTATCTTCTTAAAAAGTCAACATTGATATTGATACAATTCAAAATCTTCCTTAGGGGGACGAAAACAAAGCTGTCTTGAGGTCCTAACCATATTTCACGTTGTTGTACTAATAATGGAGAACATATGTCACATTGACATGTCAACCTTCTTCCACTCACTAATTTATAATTAATGTATTTCTAATTAACTAATCAAATAATTACTAGTTACAATAACCTTATGAATATAAAATTAAGTATTAATGCAATCTTATTGATCTAAGTTCATTTAACATTCTAAAGAGCCTAAGACAAATTTTGGTGAACTTAGAATAACTAATTAATTACATTCGTCAAACTTTAATAAAATACTTTTAATAAAGTTGGTTATCCCAAAGGCCTAACTACACGTATGCCTTTAAAGTGGTGTGATTATCAAGTTCAAAAAATTAAAACTTAGCAGTTTACGCGTAATTGATTTCCGAAAGTAATCATATAAGCACATTAAGACAATCCTAATAATTCAAGTTTCTACTAATGGGATGCATGATTAAATAAAATCATGTGGAGTTTCATGTATGACATGTAATCGACTAATGATGGGACATATTATTAATCAAATCAATAAATATTTATTTATATAAATAAATAAATAACCGAGTGACTATTGAGTATTTCTAAATTTTTAACTTTTGAAAAATATAATTAATTACAAAGCGGATTATAAGAATACATATTTTTAAAAATGTTTCTTCTCCATTTGTGGTACATCTTTATAACCTTCAAGTTTTGATCAAAACCTTTTTAATTAGGATAAACTATTTTTCTAATTAAATAATCTCAATAATTATCTTTTTAAAATTAATTGAATTTGATTAGTCAAAAAATAATTTGATAAGTCATCAAACTTAGGTCGAACACAATCAATTAATAATTTTAATTTTCAAAAAGTTAAAATCAATAATTAATGTTTAAAATTACATTAATTTGAAAATTAAAAGATAAAAAATAGGATTAGAGTTTTCATGAAGCATCACACGGATTGGGCAACACAGTATTGAGGTATCTACAAATAGTACCCTGGCAATAAAAAAGATTGCTGTCGACGGTGGTAACGGGATCCTCCCACAGTCGTCGTTGGTTGCTTGACCACCGCCGTCGCCACTCCCGGAGCGCCGTTGCCATCATGTAGGCTACATGAATCCATAATTCACAATTTGAGGGTGTATAAAAATAAAATAAAAATCCATAAAATATATCCAAATTATTTCAGTACAACTATGCCACATGCAAATAACTCAATTGCAATTCGTCTTCGATATTCTGACATTTTTTGTTGAGTTATTTTTTGGAGGTTCTTCCCATAACGAGGGCTTCGACAAATGTAAGGGTGAATACACCACAATCGAGCCTACAAAATACATGAAATGCAAAAACTTAATTAAATAATATGTATGAAATTTTAAGTGGACTTTAAAAAAATGTGTATCTCACTTACTCATTCTCTTATTGTGGACACTTCATGATCTCATATTTCCACTCATCTTTAGGTTTAATCTCCTATCTTCTCTCATAAATGTTCATCATTGAAGAAGCCGATTGACAATCTTCATAAAAGGTTTCATTATTTCAATGTACAAGGAGCGTTGATATGACGTGTTCATGAAGTTATAAATACGAATACACTGGCCATTCAAATTAAGCTCATCCTCAATCCAATGACTATGGTTTATATTCATTGAAAATATAACCTTATCCTACTGTTCCCAGCTCTTTCCAAAATTCACCTGCAAGGCGAGGACTAGGAACCAGAGCTGATCATCAATGTGAATATCCCAGCCCATGAGATCTTGCTCAAATTCTTCAATTCGGCCAGACAGGTTCCCCTGTAATGTAACAGGTAAAAACTTAAATTCTCAACGTCAATAAAAATTGGTCATGAAGACTACATGTAGTCTACATGAGGCAACGTGAAGGACTCATGTAGACTGCGGTGTTCACTTCATTAAGTTTAAAAACAAATTTTACTTACTTGCAGAATCAAATCACCAGCACTGATTCTGATATGAGAGCTTTATTCTTACAAATCCCTCCTCATGAACTCCAGGTATGCATCGATATGCTGCAAAATCCATAAGATTCGTTAATATATTTATAATAATTTTAAATACCACATTAAAAAATATTATAAATAACTTTTTACATATAACTCAAGCCATTGATAAGGTTAAGAGAGTAGTTTTCTAAACCATGTAAGGTTAATGGTGCAAAATTCAACGTCAACTTTATCGTTCCCATACAACGTAATTATAGATCAAAATTAGGTACACAATTGGTTTACCACATGGTGGCTGCATGATGTCAGTGTAACCACCGTGTATACTATAAGATGGCTATACGATGTCAGTGTAACTATCGTGTAGACTACACGATGGCTACACGAGGTCAGTGTAACCATCGTATATACTACCTGATGGCTACACGAAGTCCGTGTAACCATCCTATATGAGAAAAAAAGTAAAATTATAGAACTTACTTGGTGCTTGGGGAGGTAAACTAGGCTTTAAAACAATCTTAATTCTCTGAAGATACATCACCATGGTTGAAAATGTTTGAAGTCCGTTTTAGCAATGATATTCTCATCAGCTTTTTTCCTTCGCTGCTTCTTTTCAACCTTTTTAGTTTCTTAATTTGGTGACTCTAGGACCCGAGATCTCTTTATATTCCTCTTACCGAGTTCACCAAGGCAGATAAGATCTTCTCCCTCTTCATCGTTGGACTGCTCCATTGACCGAACCAAATTCATCAATGCAGATATTATCGATGCAACCCTTTTGTTCTTCTTCTTCTTCTTCTTCTTCTTCTTCTTCTTCTTGTTCTTGTTCTTCTTCTTGTTCTTCTTCTTCTTCTTGTTCTTGTTCTTGTTCTTGTTCTTGTTCTTGTTGTTGTTGTTGTTGTTGTTCTTCTTCTTCTTGTTCTTCTTGTTCTTCTTCTTGTTCTTCTTGTTCTTCTTGTTGTTCTTGTTGTTCTTCTTGTTGTTCTTCTTGTTCTTGTTCTTGTTCTTCTTGTTCTTGTTCTTCTTGTTCTTCTTGTTCTTGTTCTTCTTCTTCTTCTTCTTCTTCTTCTTCTTCTTCTTCTTCTTCTTCTTCTTCTTCTTCTTCTTCGTCTTTTCCCTCTTCTTCTTCTTCTCCTCCTCCTCCTCCTCCTCCTCCTCCTCCTCTTCTTCTTCTTCTTCTTCCTCTACTTCTTTCTCTTCTTCTTCTTCCTCTTCTTCTTCATCATCTTCCTCTTCATCATCTTCCCCTTCTTCTTCTTCCCCTTCTTCTTCTTCCTCTTCTTCTTCTTATTCTTCTTCTTCCTCTTCTTCTTCTTATTCTTCTTCTTCTTCTTCTTCTTCTTCTTCTTCTTCTTCGTCTTTTCCATCTTCTTCTTCTTCTTCTTCTTCGTCTTTTCCATATTCTTCTTCTTCTTCTTCTTCTTCTTCTTCTTCTTCTTCTTCTTCTTCTTCTTCTTCTTCTTCTTCTTCTTCCTCCTCGTCTTCGTCCTCCTCCTCCTCCTCTCCTAGTAGGGGCCTTCGATAGGGTGATCCCTTTTCCCCCTTTCTTTTCTTAATTTACGGAGAAGGCCTCTCGGCCATGAGTCAGGATGCGGTCAAGATGGGGATATTTCAGGTTCGAATGTGAGTCGTAACAACCCCATTTTTTCTCATTTGTTATTTTCTGATGATAGTCTCATTTTTGGTAAAGCCGTAGCTCAAGATTGCATTTGTTTCCAGAATGTGTTGGAAATTTATGCCAAGTCTTCAGGCTAGTGTGTAAACTTTCCCAAATAAAAAATGGATTTCTCTTCGAATGTGTTTCAGAAAACCCGTGACTCTCTAGCACATGAAAAATATTTAGCTGTCTTAACCTACACAAGTTTGAGTAAATGGGCAGTTTTTTAACCAATTTTTGCCGAAGCCTGAGGGATTTTGTCTCAGTGGCGGAAAATAATTTTTGATTGGGGGTAAGATAATTATGTTGAAGCTGTTATTCAAGCTCTCCTGACTTATACAATGAAAATATTTCACCTTCCTTCTATCTTCTGCAAGGAATTTAGCAGCACTATGACTCGATTTTGGTGGAGATCATCTGAGAATCAATGAAAAATGCACTTGATGGCTTGGGATAAATTATGTGTCCCTAAGGGTAAGGGTGGCATGGATTTTTGATCCGTTGAAACCTATAATCAAGCTCTTTTAACAAAACAAGTGTGGAGATTATTAAAAAACCTAAATTCCCTCATAGTAAAGCTTTTTAAGGAAAAACACTTCCCTAATAGCACTTTTTAGAGTCTGAACGAAAGGAATACTCTTCTCCCCTTTGGAAAAGTATCTTATGGGGTCGGGACCTGTTGAGGAAAGAGATTCGATGGAGAGTTGGCGATGGAGAATCTATCTGGGTTTTTTAGATCCGTGGCTCCCAAAATGCAACACCTTCAGGCCCTTATGGAATAGTGTGTTGCATCATAATTGTAGAGTGGTAGATCTCATCAAGAATGGGAGGTGGGATAGAGAAACCATTGAGACTCTTTTTGATCTTGCAAATGCCGAATTGATTTTGTCCATCCGCATTCTTCCAAGAGCTAGGGAAGACCAAATTATTTGGCACTATGAAAAGATTGGCTCTTATTTGGTCAGGAGTGGTTACAATCTGGGTACTTCCTTAAAAAATGGTGGGAGTCGCCTTCGGCCTCCCTGAATGATTTGTGGTGTAAAAAACTATGGTCCGTTCCTGTTCCCAAAAAAACTCGGATCCTTCTGTGGAAGGCTTCTTTAGAAATCTTACCAACATGTCTCAGTTTGGCCAGGAGAAAATTTAGCTACAAGGCGGGTTGTAAGGTTCGTGGGAGGACAGATTCGTTGTCCCATGCCCTCTTTTCTTGCCCTTTGGTTTTTCAGTTTGGTTAAAATAGGCTGAATTTTGCCACCTGCCTAAAGTTAGTAGGCAGTGGTCTATGATAAATGTGATTTTTTGCTTCATTAATAAATTTGAATTCTTCTCTGTTGTAGCATTTTGTAACCATTTGTTGGAGCATCTAGTTCGTTCGGAATAAGGTGCACAAAGGCTTGAAACCTTCTGCTTTTGATCTTTTGATTTGGGTCGATAATTTTTTGTCTAAATACAAAAAGGAAAATTCTACCTCCTTAGAAGCTCATAAGCTTTCTCCTTCAAATGCTACTAGATGGATAAAACTGGTAGTGGGCTTGCTTAAACTAAATATGGATGGAGCTTTCATGTTAGGTACCACGGCATTTTGAGGGATAATTCTGGTGCTGTGAGAGGCTTTTTCCAAAAATCTTGATGACGCACTTTCTCCTCTGATTAGTGAAGCCCTGACATTGATATAGGGGTTGGTTTAGCTACATCCTTTGGAGTGAAGCACATGGAGGTGGAAATGGATTCTTTGGAGACTATCCAGGCCCTTTCTTCCTTAGTGATAATCTTTGTCTAAGTTAGGAACCATTATTTCGGCTTGCAAAGTCTTATCTATTAAAGTGGAAGTGAGTAGTTGGCTTCATGTTAGAAGGTCAGGGAATGAAGTTGCCCATATACTCGTGATATTTGGGCTTTCTATCGATGATAGTTTGGTCTGGCGGGATTCTGATCCCCCTATTGTTGTAGGCCAAGTTTTCCTTGAGGCATTGTAAAATTTTATGCTTAATTAAAAAAAAAACTCCTCTAAGAATACAATCATTTGAAAGTAGAGGCAAGCTCATCTAGAGAGCATGCAGTTGAAGTAGAAAGACAACTCAAAGATTTTGGAGAACAATTGAAGAGCCAAATGCGTTTAGAAAAGGAAATAAATAATTAGACATTGAAGTTCATTAAATGGACAAGAGGAATCATGCATTGAGCAATAAGAATATTGATTTACAAGTAAGAAATGATGCTCAACAAGAGCGGATCATCAACTTGCAAGATAAGAACCTTCTTATGTGAAAGGTTTTAGAAGTGTGGAAGGTAAGTAGTGAGAGAAAAAATGCATACATCACCGAGCTAGGAAAAAAATATGACATGTTGCGACAAGTCATTGATGATTTACAAGTTAGAATAGAAGATATGGTAAATCAGGAAATTGCATTGATGAATACTAATGGAGAACTAATGTCAGTCATTCAGTACCTCGAACACCACTGTAGGGCATATCAAGGTATTGCTGAGAAAAGGACAAGAAATAACAATGACACTGTTGATGCATTGAGGTATGATTACAGGTTGTTCAAACATGAGTACGATACGATTCCTAGATGACCTCAGCAAGCTGTAGAAAAATTGAAGGTTTGGCTACGGAAGCAAATGTTATAGCAAAACATGCGTCATTTTTAAAGGAAGCATTCTACCTACTCATCCTCATGGTGATGACTTGTTCGAGCTTTTAGCCAAGATACATAGAAGTTTGGGGAATTTTAGCCATTTCTTTTAGTTTTTATGAAGAGTGTACTGGTAATAGGGTACCAATTTTTCTGAAGAGTTTACTGGTAATGGGGTACCAATTTTTATGAAGAGTGTACTGGTAATAGGGTAGACCACAGTCTTAAGCATATATTATTGTCTCATTAACCTGCACACTCACCTTATTTACTGTATTTGTTTTTTACTATCAAGAAAAATATTCAAAATAGCCTATCAACTTTGTCATCCATTAACATAAAAAATAAGGATTCTCCATTTCATGGATCGTACGTTCATTCTTTCCTTCATGCATTGTAGTTTCATTATTTCCTTCATTCATACACTAATATAGATTTTTTCAAAATCATTAAAGAAGTAAAAATAAAAAGATTCTTTAAAAAGATTTAAAAAATAATAAAAGTGAGCTCACTAGTGCTCCTCCATCATCTAACAGAACACGATCTCAAGTTAAAGTCATGGATGAGCAATAAAAAGAGCTAGTATGAGAAGAAATGCATGAGAGATTAGCGATCCGAAAGAGAAAATGACTAAGATTCAAGAGTTTATTGCTGTTATTAAGCGAAAAACTAGTACACAATTTCAACTAGTTAACCATTCATCCCAAGAATTACAAGATTAGTTTCTTAGGGATACCCTATTTATTCCCATGGATATACTCCTTATATGTGGCAACATGAATGAAGATTGGTTCCAACATACTGTAATGCAAGGTATGTACTAAAGTGCATGCGTCATTAACAAGTAATAAAGTGATAAGAGAATGTCATTCTCTACAGGGATTGATGAAAAATAGGGCAATTAATCAAATCAAGCTTAAGTCTAATTGGAGCAGAGTAACGACAATGATTTAAGGGTGAAATGAGCTAGGATGGTTAAGTTCCTTTGTTGTTAATATCCCTAGCTAGATTTGTTCAATCCGCCTAAATTCTTACTAGCATTAACCTCAACTCAAGTGTATGCAACAAATTTCCATCCTTGCACCTTTTAACTTCAATCCTAACTGCCTTATTCCTAAGCTAATATGAGATTAAGGTTACCCATTATTTGTTCTAGTTTCTAGGCTTACAATGTGAGCATATATGACAATATTCCTCACTAATTACTTAAATAAAAAAGTAAAATGCATATTGATGATTTATGTTTTGCTTTTTTATCGATGAATCAACCTACGCATATCTAGCCACGAGCTCATCACTAAGATGAAGATGGCGACGTAATAGATCGAATGTGATGCTTCTCTATCTTCCTCATCGTCGCTTTGAAGGAGAAAGTCAATGAGATGCACGAGGGTCAACGACGATGATGGTCAGTGATGAGGATGAAGGGAGAGGGAGATGGCCGGTGACGAGGATGAAGGGAGAGGGAGATGGCGTCGCAAGTTTGAAAGAAATGAAAATGTTAGGGTTATTTAGGGGAGTATATATAATGGCAATTTTGTAATTAAAGAAAATTTAATGACAGTGAAAAAGAATATGTGTCATATTAGGTAATATATTTATGACAGTTAATGTAAAACCTGTCATCTTATCCAAACATCAATTTTTTTTACACTCTAGAGCATTTTTTACATGACAGCTTTAAAAAACCTATCATTAATTCTAAAAACCCACTATCGTGTAAAACCCATTTTGTAGTAGTGATTGTTGTAACAAACTACTTCATCAAATGGATAAAAGCTGAAGCCCTAGCTAAAATCTGTGAGGAAGAGGTAAAAAAATTCTTATGGAAAAATATAATATGCAGATTGAAATTTCAAATATCTTAGTTTCAAATAATGAGCTGCATTTTACTGGAAAAACAATCAAAGAATTTTATGAAGGACCACAGATGAAAGCCCTACTCTCCATACCACACTACCATCAAGGTAAGAGTCAAGCAAAAAAATCAAATTGGACGTTGCTCGAAAGCTTAAAGAAGTGAGTTGAATTTGTTAAGAGCAAATGGATTGATGAAGTATCATCACTACTGTGGGCATACTAAACACCTCGAGAGCCTACTAGGGAAACTTCATTTGCCTTGGCCTTTGGAGCTAAAGCCATCATACATGTAGGAATGGGAATTAACCATGAAATCAAGCTTTGATAAAAAACCAAGTTTAAAGATGACGAAAGAGAGCATCGATCTTCTTGAAGAAAAAAAAGGGAAGTTTCCCTCATAAGACTTGAAAAGCAACAACAAAACGAGGACATACTTCTAGAAAAGGGTCAAACAACATAAGTTGTAGTCAAGAGAATTAGACCTCAGATGGAACCTTCTAGCAGATAATGAAAAGATGAGTCCAAATTGTGAATGCCCATTCATCGTTAAAACAATTGGCGAAAAGGGTCATACCAGCTAACTGTAGAAGAAAGATTCAAACTGTCCAAACCATAGAATGCAACTCCTCTATGAAACTACTATGTATAAAAGTCTTTTTGTTTCCATTTATTCTAATGAAAAGCTCAAACTCCATGGTTTTTTCCAGTAAAGGGTTTTCCACGTTAAAATCCGCGTTAGTATTTTTTTGATGCCTTATTTATATTTTTTTTGTAAAGCAAGAATATAATCAATAAAACAAGGTTACAAAAGCACATGTGCATACCCCAAAAATAATAGCCCACACCAAAACTCAAGGAGACTTCTCCAAAATATGAGGAGGTAAGTCCCACTTATAAACAAACATGTAGTTAGTATAAGACCGAGGAATAGATCTAAAGGACCAGGTCCTATCCCTAACAATGTTAACAATCAACCTATTAAGGGTATTGGTGTCCCTATTTTTACCCTCAAAGATCATATAGTTCATTTCCATCTACAAGTTATACACAAAAGAATTAAAAGTAAACTTAAGGATTAAGGACCTAAGGTCTTTCCTCCGAGTGGCCTGGGCTATCCCTTTAATTATGTGATCCCATCTTAGACTAAAGCATTGGAGATCACATAATTGAGTGATAGCAATCCAGATAGCTTGACCAATAGGACAATAATTAACCAGTGGTCTTTTGACTCCAACCTATTTAAACAAAAAACATAATCAAGATCAATAGAAATGTCCCATCCAGCAAACTTATCCTTGGTTGTGAGTTTATTCCTATAGGCAAGCCAGTTGATGAAGTTGTGCTTGGGGACATTATAGCTGAACTAGGTGATGTCACCCCAAATAACCGATATGTCTCTTTCTAGGTTTATTGTTTGGATTTCATCTCTACTTTCGTTATTGCTTGTACTGTGTTTCCATGTATTTTTTTATGAGTACATGTACTTCAATTCATTGTTGAGTTCATTTGTTTCATAATTTAATCAGTCCTCATGGTTATTGACTAGTTTGTGTTTGAATTAAGCGCTAAGCATGTTTTATCATTAAAAGAATATGTTGTAACGTCACGATCCCCGAAAATTAAACATACGTGTAATTTCACAATTTCAGAATCCTCAAATCGAAAACCCTTCTTTAAGAAAATTCCAAAATTGAAAATCTATCCATGATAGAAAAACCTTGGCCTTAAATAGTGGAAGCATTAAACTTATTCATGGTCGAAATCTTTATCATTAAATAGTTGAAACAGTAAAGTGTCTTAAATGCATAATTAATAAAATCTCGATAAAACTGAATTAAACTCTGGAATAAAGTTTTAAATTCATAATTCATGAAGTTTTCACCCATCATAATTCATAGAAAAATATAACATAAAATAAACTACTTAAATAATTGAGTTTAACATAAATTGTTTCCCCAAGTCCTAAAGAAAATTATAAACTACAAATCATAAATTCATTTATATTGATTCAGCTGGTTATGACAGTCTCCCACTCATGCTGCTCTCCATCACCACATGCATCGTAAACAACTGTGTGGGGTAAGTATTAAAAATACTCAATAAGTAAAACTACATACTAACATGCATCCACTTGTCATAAATGCAATCATGACATAACCTAATTGAACTTGATATGTATCATAAATGAAATAATGTAACGTACTTGATCATGACTTGGCCAACATAGCACATAACTTATACGTGTCTCATACATTATCATATAACATTCTTAATCATATCTTGTCTTGGCATATTTTTTAGTTAACAACCTAACCAGAACTGTTAACACGTGAACTGAAACGTAACATGACAAATTGGGTGATGAAACATATGACATACAATGGGCGACGACAACAGATGACACACAATGGGTGATGAAAACAAATGACACTCATAGGTGATGGAAAACATGAACAAATGGCACCTCATGAGTGACAGAAAATGTTTACAGATGACACCCAATGTGTGACTAAAACATGAACATATAACATCCCAAGTATGACTAAAACATGAATAGATGACACCCCATTCATATAACAGAACGAAGCGTGAACATCCCGATTTCGTGTTAACTAAGGTTTGTGCTTAAATGCATTCTTGCTTAATTACCACTTGACTTAATTTAACTTCACAATTTTAAATATCCAATGCTTGAAAAAGTTAAACACAATACAAGAAAAGCCTCTTTTAGCCACCAAAATTTTAACCACGGAGTAAAATTCGTGGCTAGAAGTCTCCTTTGGCGACCAACATTTGGTCGCAAAAGGTCCTGAATTTACCTGGGAAAGGAAAAGAGGGGCGTGCCAATTTTTTCTTAGGTTTTTGCCGACTAATTAAGTATTTCGTCCCTAGATTGCCACAAAAATGACCCCGTTTAAAAAGAACATTAAAATCTCTCACTTCCCTCATCCAGCAAGTAGAATTCCTTTCCCCTCCCCTCACCCCGTGACAGAGCTCCTTCATTGTCGCCGAGCTCTCCTTCTTCTTCTCCATCATTTGTCACCAAGGTTTAGGTAAGCAAAACTCTTCCTTCTTCTTCTTTTTCAACTATTCTTTCTGTAGATTAAAAGCTAGGGCTTTGTTCTTACAATGATTTTTTTGAGAAATCGATGCTTGTGGTCCTGAATTTTTGAAGATATTTTTGATTTGGAGTTTCTACAGGTATGTATAAACTCAATTTTGTTCATTTTTTGGTTTATTTGGCATGAGAACTATGAAATTTTAGTATCCCCAAAGCATTAATCACTACTAAGATGGCTACTATGTTTCCCGAGAACTACGTTATATTGTGATTAGGATTGTCTCAATTCTTTCTATTTCTTTGTTCTTAATTTTTTGTAGCTTATTAATGGATGTGATTTCTTTGGTGCTACTGGCACTTCAGCTCAACCTCTGCTGCTTAATGAGAGTTGGAATAATAGTTCAAACCTTATTCCTTTTTTGACTTTATGAACCTCTGTATGAGCATCGTACTTTCATAATGTCTTAGCATCAGTTATTTTGACGGGGCTTTCACTGTGATGTGTGATTTTTTTGCTAAATTACTTGATTGGCAATTTGGTCATCTTATTAGAATTATTTAGAATTTGTTTAACAACTAGTGGTTGTTCCAATGATAGCATCAACTACTTGTCTTCTTTCACTTTGATTGATTACACAAAATAATTTTACTTCTTTTGTATTAATTAGTAGCTAGGCTAAGCCTTCTTTAGCTTGAAAGTATCTTACTTTCTATCCAGATCAAGCTACCCAAAAGAAAAACTGTCTCATTCTATCCATTTCTATAAGCAAGTTGTTCATTGAGTTGTCATTGGTAGTAGTTTGGGTGTTTTTCTAGGCATTGTAGTGTCCACATCATGTAAAGACATGCAATTAATTACCATACTTTGGGTAGTTGTTGAAACTTTCTTATCCTCATAGCTTAGCTTAAATTCTTTGTGTTAGTTGAAGGGTAAGTATAATTCTCAACTAAACTCTGTTCATTTTGAAAAACTTAACCTTATACTCTATTGTTATGAATTGGATGTGATTGGCCTCATCTTGTCTTTTGACAGTGAAGATTGGACCTACTTAGCTGGCTTCATAGAATTTGGTTTTGGGAAATCTTAGAACGCTTGAGCCTTAGTGATTAAGGGCAATCTTTGCCAATACACTTTTTTTAGTGGGCATTTGATACATTAAGCAGAGGTCATTTTATAGTAACAAGAAGGTACATATATAAACCAAATTATCATACAGGTGAGAATTAAGTGATTCTTTATGGTGTATTTTTTCATCATAATATCAATTCAGGCTTTTAGCTTGAGTTTCAATTTGTTGGATTGACCCCAAAACATCACTAAAGTTGTAGTTCATGCCCATAGTCATTGATTTTTTTTTGCGCTCTTGTTGTATTAGTTTCCTTTTCTTAGCCATCTAGAATTTCGATGTTGCACTAGATATTTCCAATCCTCTTCCAAATACTAGTTAGTTAAATTAGTATCTATTCATATGACTTTAAATTGAAACTGTTTTATTTGCTTAGGAAATAGTATGTTGAAGGTTTTATTTGCTTAGGGATCTTTTATTATGAATTGCTCTAAATAATTATTTAATTTACAGAGTGACAAAATGGATAAGAGTTGGATAAAAATCCTAATAGATTGTTCAAGGAGTATATTGATGATATTTCACAGTTTATGAGCGTAGCTAGTAATTATCTCAATGTAGAGGGGGAAACTCGTTGTCCATGTAAAAAATGTATTAATTCAAGACAATTATCTTTAATAGAGGTTAAAATTCATTTGTTCCAATATGAAATAGAATTGAGCTATGACCGTTGGGTGTTTCATGATGAAGAGATACAAAGATATCACAATTCACCAAATATGGAGATGAATAGTACTACATCTCACCTTGGTGGTGGTGGTGGTGATGATGGTGGTGATGAGATGAGAGAAATGTTAGATAACATGTGTGGTTTTGTTGGGATGGAGATGAATGGTGAACGAGTTGGAGAGGATAATATTGATAGAATAAATCTAAATACAGAAACGTTATACAGATTTAGTGACTTTGTTTAGTGAAACCGAAGAAGAACTTTATCCTGGTTGTCAAAAGTATACTTCAATATCTTTTATTGTGAAGTTGATGCATATCAAAATGCTTAATCATTGGAGCAATAAGTAATTTGACCAATTATCCGAAGTTTTAAATGGTTCACATCCACCAGGCTAAAAAATTCTAGCCTCTTACTATGAAGCCAAAAAAATTAAGAGATTTAAGGTTGAGATATGACACCATTCATTCTTGTAAATATGATTGTGCTTTATTCTGAAAAGAGAATAAAGGAAAAGACAAATCTCTTGAATGTGGTGAACCAAGATATAAAATGAATAATGGGAAGGATAAGAAAGTTCCCCAAAAAATTTTGCATCACTTTCCTGTTATACCCATACTTCAAATATTGTTCAAGTCAAAATACACATCGTTCGATATGAGATGACACAAGGAGAAAAGTGTCAACATTGAAGGTATATTGAGACATCCTGTTGATTCAGAAGGTTGGAAGGATTTTGATAAGCAATATAGTTGGTTTACAGAAGACGCTCGAGAAATTTGGGGTAATTCCTACTATCAATGCTTATTTATTACATTTTGATTATTTGACTAATTATTTCAATCATAAAACTCATTTATTATAGGCACGCTCAAAAACCAATTCTCAAAGCCGTCAATACCTTCCATACAATCATAATGGAGGGAATGTATCTTTTCTAGATCATCGATTTTATCAGGTGAATCAAAATATTATTTTAGTACTCTTAATAATGTTTAGTATATAATAATTAACGACTCAACTTTTGTTTCATTTTAGATAGGAAGCTTTAACTGTGGTAGCACCTACTCGAATGGAAATGTTTTACAATATGCATTTCAGTGCTAAAAAAGGTTGGCAGAATGATATGGCTCACGAAAGATATGTGAGTAACCCCTCTAAAATATTTTCTGATTGATGCTCATTGTCTTGATAATAGTGTTAGTTTCGATGTGTGTGTGGGTGTTGGGGGGCTTATCACCTTCTATCTTAATGTGCTAGATGATTTTTGAATATTTTCTTATTGATGCTCATTGTCTTGATAATAATTGTGTTTGTTTCAATGTTTGTGGGGGGGCTTATCACCTTGTATTTGAACGTGCTAGATGATTTTTGAATATTTTCTGATTGATGCTCCTTGTCTACATATAATAGTGTTAGTTTCAATGTATATGTGGGTGTTTGGGGGGGGGGGGGGCTTATCACTTGGTACCTAAGTGTGATTTTAGAATATTTTCTGATTGATACTTATTGTCTAAAGATAATAGTGTTAGTTTCAATGTGTGGGTGGGTGTTTTCCGGGGGGGGGGGGTATCACTTTGAATAAGATTTTACTGAATGTTTTTTAAATACTTTTTGATTGATGAATATATTTATCTTGAATTTGGCTCATTATGATGTTACACATGAATGCATGTGTGCTTTACGGGATGAACCTATCGCTGCCACACCTCGCACCATATAAGATATAGTTGAAGAAGTCCTTGGGTGAAATAAAGGTCTTGGACATGGAGCCCCACCCACATGTTCCAAGAAAAAGAGTCGAGTTGGAAGTATAAAATTAAAGAAACAAATCAAGTCGATGGAGAGCTAACTTCAAAACTTACTCGCTTGGGCTCGCCAAAATTATTTTCCACCTCCTGACGATAACTCAACAACAAAAACATAAGCTTTAGAATATTTGTTAAGCTTTGTAGTTATAACATCAAGCTTTGAATACTCTTTTTTTTTATTTTTTTGGATACATTTTTCAACCAAATACTGTAATGAATTATGATTAAAAGATTTTGTAATGAACTACTACTAATTTTGTTACATTACATATATTAATGATTAGTATATGTATTTCATAGAAAAATATCGAGTTTGATAAATTTTCTGATGATATTAACTGCTATTACAAGTGTATATAAAAACTAAAAAAATCATTTTTTATTTACATTATGGTAATGTAAAATTTGGTCGCCAAAAATATTTCGTGACAAAAAAAATTGGTCGTAAAAGAGTTTAGGCGACAAAGAGAAATATTGGTGGTAAAAGGTTTTTGCGACGAAACCTTTTTTTGGTTGCAAAAGCTTTTTGTGATGAATAAAAATATTGGTGGCAAAAGGTTTCTGCGATGAAATTTCTTTGGTCGCAAAAATCGTAAAACCTTTTTGCGGCCAACTTTTATTTTCGTTGCAAAAACCTTTTGTGACCAGTTTTTTTTCATCGCTAAAGGTCTAAGCGACGAGTTTCTTATTTCATCGCGAAAGACTTTCACTGACGAAGCAAAAGTGATGAAGCTCGGGATGAACATAAGTTCATCACGTTAGACCTTTCACGACCAAATATAGGGGCTTTCGCGACCAAAATATTGGTCGCCAAAGCCCCTGTTTCTTGTAGTGACATACGGCTCACACATAAAACATAATGTATAATTATCAAACATACTTCACTTAACAATACATGATAACAAATAATCAGATCACATCACATAATAACTGAAAAATATATAATTCACAATATGTCCACAAATATAAACATTATAGAAAAATAATCTAATTATATTAAACGTAAAGACATAATATAATTATAACATCAGAGTCACATTACTATGTAAGTCCACTTACACAAAATATATGCATGACAATTAAAACTAATCAGAATAACACATCTTACATTAATAAGACGTGTGTCACATTACGATTTAATTCACTTACTTGGACGGGTAAAAAATATCTAGCAATCGACTAATAACCTGAAATCAAGTATCTCTAATCAGAAGATTGTCCCGTATAAAATGATAGAGAAAATAGAGAAAAAGAGAGGAGCAGAGAGAAGTAGAGAGAAAGAAAGAAGAAGCTTACTAGATGAAGAGTGACAAAGGCATCGACGAAGCACAGATAAGAGCCTAGGAGAAGAAATCATTTGCTGAAATTACAGAAGAAATTCAGGTAGGGCATGAATTAAAT
The DNA here is from genome assembly GCA_003255025.1 of Datisca glomerata. Lineage (NCBI taxonomy): Eukaryota > Viridiplantae > Streptophyta > Magnoliopsida > Cucurbitales > Datiscaceae > Datisca > Datisca glomerata. The sequence continues at coordinate 961,982 of QANY01007613.1, read as the reverse complement.
CAGAGAGAGGAAAAGGAGAAAGAAGAGGGAAGAAGGCTTATTGGACTTAGAACGACGACAAGGTGATACTAAGGCCGGTGAAGAACGAAATGAAAAGAAATGGTTTCACTTGACTGGGTGAGACAATTTAGGGAGAGATAGCAGCTAATTGAAAGCAATTTTAATGAGGAACTCGGGTAAGAGAAAAAAAAATAACTGGAGAGAGGGGGCATGGATTTAGTATTTGGAGAGGGGTTTTACTTTTTGCCCTTTACATAGATACATAAAATAAAAGGGAAATATATATTGGGCATTTAGGTTGAAGCAAAAAGGAGAAAATGAGATAAAGATGCAAAAATAAATAGATGTGGTTAAATTCAAATTAAAAAAAATTAACTCTTATCTTAAGAATAATAATTATTATTTTACTTAAATACCCATAAATGGGTTCGGGGTATTACATATGTATTATTCATAAAATCCCTCTGTTATTAGTGTTTGAGGCCTAAACTTAGTTCTAGGTTTTCATGACAGCTAGGTGAGATGGTTGGGAAATGGTGATAAAAGAAGAGAAGTGGAAGTGTATATAGTGGGAGTGGAAAGACATCATTACTGTGTGCTGCTGTTGCTTTTGTTAGACTAGCAATTCCCATGTTGGTTCAATATGTTTTTTGTTAATTGCAGTTAGTAAGTCCACACCTCATGATCTAATTGACTGGGCCCTATTTCTGCTTCTCTCAAATTCCTTATGGGTTTTACTTTTGCTTTCCTGCTTGCAATTGCTCTCTGGTTTGTTAAGTAAAAACCAAGGTACAAGACTTTTGCTTTCCACTTTTCCTCTTATCAATCGGTTCTCCTCGAATGCCCGGGTTATGTATCTGTTTGTTTTTATTTCTTTGCTGTAGCAAATGTATCTGTTTGTTTTTATTTCTTTGCTGTAGCAAATGATGATAGATAAGCGTAGAATTTGATATATGTGGTAAGAGTATCATCACCAATTAGATATGAACTAAGACATATATGTTCCTCCTCATCCATCCTGGAAAAAAACTAATATGACTATGTAAATGGTTCAGAAATCCCCTGTTCAAAGCCTGTATCCTTAAATGAGAACTCTGGTAAGAATTCTGATACTCAAGTTCTTATCTTAGTTAACTGCTTCATGTGCGCTTATCTAATATTGCCTTTGGCGTCTACCACATTTGTTTATGACTGAAATTTGGATGCATGATGTGGCATATATATTGCAATGATCTACTTGAGCCTATGATCTACTTCTGGCTGATTTTAGTTTTATGTTAAGCTTGTTTAACTTGATATTTTAATGAATATTTATGAATCAGCAGTTGCCAACATTAGTCCTTGTTTTACATGGACGGCCTACTTAACTGGATGTTAATCAATAAGTCTCACCAACTGAGAAATTTCCAATCAACTCCATCTAATGAGTCCTTTTTTGGGTTTCCAAATATTACTGTAGCTGAGGTACCAAAACTTGTTTATGTTTGCGGTAGTGAAGACCATGTAATTTACTTTGTGAGCCAGCATCACTTGTCATCATGGTGGAGCTAAATGTATTAGGAAGGGAAAAACCGACTATTTATGGAAGGGTGCTACTAAGTTTAGTTCAGAGAAACTGTTATTAGTCAATGATGAAAGAATTCATGACTGTAATATATTATATTATTCAATGATGAAAGAATTCATGACTGTAATATATTATATTATTCAATGATGAAAGAATTCAGATCTGTCAACTGTTCTTCAGATTATTTGCAGAAAGATTTATGATTTACAATCTGAAATCTAGCTTTTTATTGTTGGACTTGGAGTTTATAAATAGTTGTTTCTTCAAGATTTAGATTTTCAAATACTATGGCTACATTGTATTTTTCTTTTGGGTGGATTAAACGCGATAAATATCATGGTATGATTTATCATTCACTTGTTATTTAACAACTGATTTTTTAAGGAAATGTAACTTTTATTAACTATGCATGGTATTTTTTAATAATATAACACTTTGTTGCAATGATATATATTAATATTGTCAAGTATTAATATAAATCCTGAGATTTTAATGTTTGGTATTAATTTTTATTAACTTGATACTTTCAGAGCAAATGTAATTAGGTTAGGGTGAATTTTTTGGTGGAATTAAAAAAATTAAAAGCAGTACTCGCGACAATAGATGTAAAAACCAAAGTTAAAAGTATAATCTAACATTATGACATTACGATGGTGGTTATCAAAAGCGTCGTAATAATATCCATAATACACGACGGCCGTGCACTTCTCACGATGTTATTTATTACGGTCGTCACCAGCAATTTACTATTTATGATTGTATATAGAAATGTAACGACTTTTGTCTATTGTGGTAGGATTAACATGTTATGACGTTTTTTTTTGAAAATTTCATCGTGAAATTTTATGATGGTTTTTAACCTACCATCGTGAAATGTAAAAAACATTATACAACACTTACATACACGACGGTGAATCTCCGTTGTCTAAGGCTGTTTTTGTAGTAGTGGCAATAAAGACATATTAATTAAAGAAATATTGAGTTAATATGAGACTTATTTTTCACTTATAATTAGTTTCTTTAGATTTTAAATTAAATATGAGGAGAAAACTTATTTAAAAATTATAATTTAAACAAATTATTTTAAAAAAAATTATATGAATTTAAATAATAAATATAAAATAGTTAAAAAACCTTTTATATGAATAATTAGAATAATAAGTATATTGTAGGAATAATGTAAAACAATGATGTGTTTTTAGCACATAACGATTGCGTTTTAGACCAAAACGCATTGAAAAGCCAAAATAAATCACAGGGCACGACGCGCGCCTAATTGAAAAATTCCAAAACCTGGCGCCTGGACTCTCTCTTCAATAATTTCCTTTCAATATCTCAGATATCTTCTCGATCTCGAAGCAATAGTTCGGTCCTCTAAGCTAGCGAGTTCTCTACGAAGCTCTCTTGCGTCCCTCTATTTCAGCTCTACAGCTTCTCTCTCTCGCATCTCTCTCTCATCTTGTAGATCTGTCTCGCAACAAGCTCTCTCTCTCTCTCAGCCCTTACTCTCTCATCTCTGTGCGCAACTCTATCTCCTAGCTCCCTCCTACTTTGATTTCATAGCTCAGAGCTAGAGGTAATGGTTTTTTCTTGCGAGGTGGCTTCAATCCCATATTCATGTATGTGTTTGTCTAATTTTTATGATTTTTGTGTTTTTCTGAGTTAATTAGGGTTTCATTGTATTTTTGGATCTATTTTATATATTAAGATGCATAATGAGCTTACCCACGTAATTTTGAAGTTTTATTTTAAAATATGGCCCGCTTGTTTCATTGCCTCAGATTGGCAGTTGAGTATTACTTCCCTCAAGGACATAGCGAACTGGTATTCAGCATATATTTTCTTTACTTTGAGACCATTTTTTTGTCTGTGCGTAATGTTTTTTTTTGTTTAAATTATTTAACTTATCCGTGATTGTGATAAGGTTGCATATTGTTAATTATAGATTGTTGAGGCTAGTACATGTAACCGTTGATTAGCATATGGGGTTCTCTTTGATAGCAGGAAGATAAGCATATATGATAAATATGGAGAAGAAGGTCCGCTGCTGGCGGAGGCAGAGTTGTTGGAATGGAGATGAATTTCTAGGACATATTTAGCCAATGAGTTATGCTATTGAGTTATTCAAGTTTTTATTTTGAACTGGAAGTAAATTTCAGCAAAACAAAAGAAAAATGAAAAAAAAATCATTTAATATATAATGGCTATTTGAATGCTAGAAACTATAGAGCTAAATGGTGAGATTTTGATTTTAACATTGTGGAGAAAGATGAGGAGAAAACTGTCAAAGATCATGATGTGATTGTAAATATGGATGCAACACTGGAAGATTTGTATATGGGTGGTTCTTTAAAGGTAAAAATCATCTCAAGTGATTGATTAAACAATATATTCCTCCTTGAAGAAGAAAGTAGCGGCTTGGTGACGCATTTTATAATGAAAATAATGATAGGGTATAGCTGCTGTTCAACAGCATTTAGAAAACCATCTTAATGATTGATTGAAAAGTTTGGTCAATAATAGGATGACATACTGAGTTTTTAGACTTCTCATATTCAGAAGTGTTGATCCTTGTGAAGTATCTGATAAAATTACAGTTGGATGGCATAGTTATGCACAACATTGAGTTGTTTGCTGTCACTTCTTTCTTACACAAATAAATCATATATAAGCTGCATAAATTATTTTGGTTCTTATCTTTTAGGATGTACTTTGGCAAGGGAAAATCGCAGGATTTGATGCAGCATTTGTAATTTTTAAGGCTGATAATTCATATCCACTGAGAAAATTAAGTGGGATGAGTTAGGTGTTAAGGTGATACTGAAAATGCATCAACTTGAGAGTTTACTTAACTTATAGTAGTTATTGTTTGCCTATATCTACTTTTTACTGTTTTCAGCAATTTTAGGAACTGAAGCAGTCATTGCCACAGTTTTGGGAGATAACCAATACCATATCCTGATATAGAGATATCACACACTGGATAAAAATGTTTTTGAGTTCCATAAACTCTTGTTAGACGTAACTCAATGTTATTTTTAAGGCACAAGGCGCACCATAGTGCTCACCACCAAGGGTCATGTGATATGTTGTTGCTTCTTTTTGCTAACAGTTTGTCAATACATTTATATTAAAAGATATTTTTTTATTATTAGTCTAAAAGATATATCTGAAATAAATTCTTAGATCTCGAAGATTCGCTTGTAACTGTTGCTTGTTATCCTAATTCTATGTGTTATTTAATAATTTCAATTTTAAGATAATAAAGTGGTATTTCTCTGCTTGAATTTATTACAAGAAATGGCAGAGTGGGAATTAGTCAATGGTGGAGTTTGCAGTGTCTAAAATTTTTGTTCTAAATTAATTTTGAACTTTCATTCTCTCTTTCTCTCTCTCAAATACTCAAGTTCGATATATGTGCATAGATGCATCAACTTGCAAACATGTAATGACCTATTGTTCTGTAGCCCCTCTCTTGGGAACTAAAAATTTTTCAGGAACTTAAATAAATTTGTTTTATTTAATGATAATATTTTTTTAGAATGGTTAATAAAGTTAAAGCTCACACATTGGATAAGGTGATCTAGATATTAGCATGATTACCTTTTCATTTAGTTGCTTATGTTATGTCTTATGCAGATAGTATCTTCTTATTTAACTTGGTTTTATTTCCAACTAAAAGTGAGAACTTCAAGATGGTATTTGTTCAACAATTTTTTTTAGATAGGTAACTATTTTCTTTTAGAATTTTCAGTTATGATACATTATAGTTTTTAGTTGTGGTATTTATTGTTCCCTATATAATCTTTCAAACAATTTCTTTAGTAAAATGACTTTCAAACCATTACCAATGAACCCCCCCCGAGTGTAAATTATGTGTCTATGACTCCATTAGCTATATAATATTTTTTCAAAGTTGTCTATGATTTTATGATTGAGTAAGTTATTAAATTGTGTTCATTGCTAATGGTTCTTCTTTAACTTTAAAAGAGTCGGTTGTCTAGTTTAACCACGTTGGCCATAATAATTGTTCTATCCATAGAGCTACATAACATAATTGCTCAACTTCTTACTAGATTGTACATATTGACCTTTTAAAATTATCTTCACTTATTATATATATTGACTCTGAAGTCTTTACTAAGTCAAGTATATAAAAGTGCCAACATTAGAGACATGCTTACTTGTGTCGCATTCTTGGATCTTTGAATGAGTAATGACAAATGATTAGTGGTGTAATACCCCAACTAATTTTATATTTAATTTTAATTATTACATCAATCGTCTTGATTGATTAATTGGTTTAACATTTAGTATGGAATTTTGAAAGTTCTACCGAGGATCGCTTCGAGATATCTTAACGACTCAAATGTGCCCAAGTAAATTTTTAAACTAATTAATATTGAATTCTCATAATTAGTTTATGTACCTTGATAATTAATTGTAATTAAATTATTTCGTACGAAAAATAGTTTAAAAATCTTCTGTTAATATAATACTAATAATATTAAAGTGAAGGAGGTTGAAATTTAACAACTTTAATATTAGTTTGAGTTAACCGAATATTTAGTGGCATTTTGGGTATTTTTATTTAATTTAACCTAATATTGCTCAATTTAAGAGCCTATCTTCACCCTCGCCGACCACCTCTGATTTCCTGTCAAACGTTCGATTTCTTCTTGGGTGTTTGTCACGTACTGTGCACAATAAGATCAGAGAGAGAACTCATTCTCTAGCCACTCGAAGAACAAACCCTCGGAATTAGGTGAGACTTTATTTAATTGATTCCTGCATCCTAGATATATTTGTAGTGGTAGGGTGTACTTGACTGCATGGGATAAAGAAAAGGTGATAAATAATTTATTTGAGTTAATGCCCTTGGAAGCCATCTCTCATGTCCATGAAATAGTTTGATATCTTATTGCTATTATGATTAGAGGCACTTTAACTTAGCCTAGGGTCTAGTTGGTGTCAGTATGTTTCCTATCACATAATGAATATTCTATTGTATATTAACGCATAAAAAAGTTTCTTTAATAAGTCACTCCATAAGATAAAGGTTTAGTCTTTGACCTGTGCAAACCAAAAAAAAAAAAGTTTTCATGATAGAATATGTCTAACATGGGGGCGTACTCAAGATGCACACCATGTTGTTGGAGTCATAGTGGGACAGATAAATGTGTTCTCTTTATTAGCTTATGAAATTAATGAAATTTCTTAACCAAATGGCCTTGTTTTGATCAGAAAATGTTTATATGATCCGTTATTATATTAATTTTGTATTCGTCTTCAATGATCCGAAATTGATAAAAAAATTTAATGTGTAAAATATTTTTATTTTGGCACTTTGAACGTTAGACACTCGAAACATTCTATAATCCTATTATTTAGCTAAGAACACCAGGTAAGAAAATTTTTACGCATATTTAGGTAGACTCTAAAAATTGTGGTGGATGAATTGTATGTATTTCCTTGTATGTAAATTTCATGTCTAGTAATGTTCTTATGTGATTAGATGTTTAATTGTATGTTAATGAATGGTTAAGAATGTGTTTATTATTTTGGTAATCTGTGATAATATACACGCTTAAATACTTTCATATTATGATTCATAAAATGAATATAATTAATAATAAATAAAGATTTAAAGGACTAGGTGTATGTTTACGTCATGAAATGGGTGAGTGAAAAAATGAGATGTGGGGGACCGACAGACCCAATAATGTTTAAAGGTTAATGTTAATGAATGATCGTTTGTTTGTCCAGCGATACAATGTGAATGAATGATCGTTTGCTTATCCAGTGATACTACTAAGGATCTGGTAGTTGAAACAGTTTCCGTAAAGGATTTGATTAAGTTATGTTTTTAGATTAAGCTACATTTTTTCTATTTAATGTTTAATTAATGTTAAAGAAGATAACACTTCGTAGAATTTAATCAATAAGGTATTTTTAGTATGAGGGTGTTACAAGTGATCTTTACTAATAGAAAAAAGTGGTTAGACTGACAATTCTTGTATCCTATCTTACTGGATTTATACCAAGGTTTTGTGCTTCAATTTTGAAGTATAAACTTGAGACTACCAACCTGTCAACGTCCTGCTACTAAGGAGGCTAATATTTAAATAGGTACTGCAATAGTGGAATTGACTTGGTTGTAATTTTATAAACTAGTTTGGTTATCCTTTAAATAGGATTTTATCTTTCGTCTCTTTGTACATGTGGTTAGGCAGAACAATTACAACAACGATGAGCTTATAAAAATAGTTTGGTTATCCTTTAAGGAGGATTTTCATGTTAAATATTTTTTGTTGGAATTAATGGTAGAAATGCGATATATAAGAAGAAATGGTACATGTATAAATTTAAGCTTTATCTTGATTTTTGAAGTTTGAATATATCTATGAGTATTCACATTTTTTGCCACCATTTGGGAGTTTAAACATTAGAATTTAGCAGTATCTTATCCTTGATTTATTTTGTTCATTGTAAATAAACTCTTACACATGAGATAAATTTTGTTACATTTAGGCGTCTTTGTTGTATTTTAATTGGATATAGAAAAATGGTTATTCAAGTTTTTATTGAATCTGCCAAGCTTGCTTCGTTGGCCTTTTTTATTAGATTTTCTCTTTTTGAATGATTGAGTAAAATGATGAATATATACAATATATAGTTAGATATAAGGTATTGTTTATTAACATATTCTAACTATTTAAACTGTGCCTAGCTAGAAGCCTCATTAGTTTTACTGCAGGACTATTCTGGTTGAAATGGGGTTTGAATGTCAGGGGGGTTGATGCAATTTCACATGTGATAAGGTTAGTGTTTAGTGTAGTTCTTATAAGCTTGTGTCAAACACATTTAACTGCATGTTACTGTGATGTTAATTCTGTAAACATTTTCCTGCTTATTTAGTTTTATTTTCTTATTTGACTATCATTCTTCTATCAACTAATGCACAAGGAGTGAACTACATGCTAAACTCTGAAATTTGATCCTATTACATGGTATGTATTTTTCAATGTAATCCTTATACTTTCATGCAATTCATATTTAATCTATTCTTTTTGTCTTTTTGGGGGTGAGCGTGAATGGATGGATTTAAAAGATTTAGTACTGCTATGAACATTCTTTGTCACTTAAGCTTTGTTATAGTCTTATAAGACATTGTTTAAATAAACCATGTTGCTTGTTAAATGTTGCATTTTGAGACAGAAGATAATAACTCGATTTGCAGTTGAATGTCAGAATTTGGTTCCACCAACGACTATACTATATTATGGAATATTGTAAGCCTGCTACTAATTCTCAACTTCCTTATCTAATAAGTCATTTCTTAGATGTTGATAATTTAAATTGTACTATTTGGAATAGGAGGCTTGTTCCTTCATCTAAATGGATCTTTCATGCTTTGGTACAACACTTTGATCTTGTCCAGAAACATCACCAAGGCAGTTACATGCGTCACCACCTCCTCACCAAAGAAAATCACCAAGTGGACCTCCTAGGGTACCTGCACCTTCAATATCTATATGTGAATTTATACTACATTTTAGTTTTTTTTTTATAAATTACTTTTACGTGCTCTATATAAAAATCAATATGTATATAAAAAATCAATATGTAATGATCATTTTGAGATGTGATTTCTAATTGATAACTAGTGTATAGCGATTTTGACTAATTAAATTCAATGATATGTGATTTTGTTATTTCGTGATATTTTCTTAAAGTTATTTATTTTTTTTATATTTGTACAATTGTAAGTATAAGTAATAAAAAAGTTATAAAAAGTATTTAATAGAATTAACAAAACAATAAGTAATGAAAAATGCTATGAAAGACCTACGATAGCATTTTTAAAAGGCTATGAAAGACTTACGATAGTATTTATAAAACGCTATATACGACCTACTACAGCATTTATAAAACGCTATGAGGATTTTTATAGCGTTTTTTAAATGCTATGAAAGTATTTTTAAATGCTAGCATAAGTAGCGGACTTTTACTAATGTTGGCATACATTGCGTTTTCAAAAACGCTATCGAAACCTTATGATAATATTTTTTTGCCACTATCGTAGCATTTTTTATTGTAGTGAGTAGAAAATTCAAAAAATAATTAGGGGTAGTATTGTCTAAAAATATATTTCCAACCTCCACACTATTATATGTAGTATATATATTTCCAGCCTCCACGCTATACCTATTATTTTGTGTTTCAATAATATGAAATTAAATTTATCTATATTAAGAAAGAAGTATATGTTATCACATTTCGCTTCATCTACTTTTGTAATATTAAATACAAATTCGTATATTTCATTTGTAGAAACCAAACAAGAAATGTCTTTCACTCATTTCACTTTCCACAAAACAATTATGAAATAAAGTAGAGATAGTGATTCGATTACAATATCGCAAGGTTATGTTTCTCTCGTCTTCAGGCTAGTGGGAGAAATTTTGATCACGCCTATTTAAATTGTTAGATTTGTTTTTCAACAATCTAACAGCTCCGTTCAGATTTGGAGACCTTTTAAATAAGGAATGAATGTTTTACTTTGGATCGATTTCTATTGCTGAAAAACCATTCGACAATCTATTTTGCTTAGCCTGGATACGAGAGGTTCCCTATCCATTCTTGTTCAAAGCAAGTGAAGAGAAAGAAAAACAATTATTAACAAAAATAAGCACACTATACAATATCCAATTCAGCTATTCATAAACAGTATAATATGATAACAATCAAGGAACTCGCAACCTCATAAAAAACATCACTGGCAGTTGTTAGATGTAAATCGTCTTCGTTGAGATTATGAAATCAAATGGCTCCAAGGGTTCCCCCAAACACTTCAGTGAGGAAAGATTTTAGTTTTATAAATCTTTCAGTGAAGTTGCTTTTTATTAATGCTTGCTGTTAGAGTCTGGGCTATTTATAGGACCATTTACTCTTTGCATTCAGCTGCATTTATCCTTTTTATTCAGGATGAATAGGATCTTAGAGAAATAGGCACTGAACCTAGACATATTTCTGGACTAAGTTGAAGAGAGAGAATATTTGAGTCGACTACCAGTGACCACACCACATGCATATATGTTATATTCTCTTCATGTACTATGTTTTATTCGTGCAGGTTTCCTTTTCAGCTTCTCTCACATAGATAAAAAAAAGTAGCCACCCCACAAGTATGTAGAAATTTGACTGCTGACAATAAACATGATTATCGGTTCTGATTGTGTGCATTTCCTTGTGTTTCTAAAACTAATAAAAATGATTTTTATTTGCGTAAAATTACGTCTTGATTATTTGAGTACAAAAGCAATTGTATATTCTGAATAATATAAAGGATATAATTAATATGTGCTTTTTAGAAAATCACTTCAACGAAAAACAATTCCGTAATGCAGCTACCAATTTTTGAGGGAACCTTATTGTGGAAAGTCAAGACATACTTATTCTGTATGCTTTATCTTATACACATACCTGACTAGGTTCAATTTAAAAACACCAATCTTGTAAAGAAAATAAATTCTTCAATTTTGTAAATTTTCTTCTCACTATGTCAAACTCATTGCTATAAATAAGAGAATTACAATGCACAGCCGTAAGCAAGTAATCAAAATTAAGCACAAGGAAGAGAAGTGTATGGCCGTCCCCTGGAACTCCTCCAAACACTTCACTAGGCTTCCTATTTCCTCGGGGGAACTTCTGGTGCCACTAGACAATGATCGGTGATATGTTTGAGAGTCTTTCGGATTGAAGAGAGTTGCTTTTGTGCATAAATTTACGAACACTCTTTTTAAAATCATCTAGGTGGTGCTTTATCAATAACTGCTTTTTTTACATTTATAAACCAAGGACATAGGAAATTAGAAAAAATAAAATTCTTTAATCATTTAGAAGACAAAGTGTGTATCTCCAAACAAACTTGATATTCAGCCGGATATCTCTGGCAGGTTCTGACTACTTACTTGGTACCAGCATCTTCTTTGGCCTCTGCTTGCTAACATTGAGAGGAAGTGAAGGTCCAACTCTGATCTTGAAGCTAGTATGCCATGCGACTACTTAAGGCAAAAAGTTGTATAATGCTTATGTATGCCAAACAGTTAAGCAAGGGAAAAAGTTAAAAAGATGTCAAAGTATGCCAAACAGCTATCCAAGGCGAAAAATTGAAAAATTGCCTGAGTATGCAAGCGGCTACTTCAGGCAAAAAGTTGAAAAATTGCTTAAGTATATCAAGTGGCTACTAAAGCCAAAAATTTGAGAAATCTCTCAAGTATGCTACGTACTTACTTCAAGGCAAAAAGCTGAAAAAATGCCCATCTTAAGCAAAAGTGGAGAAATGCCTAAATAACCATTGAAGTATGAAATTGAAGGAAGTTGAAAAGGATAAAAGTCATTTCCTATTAAACGTTTTAAAAAAAATATGTATAGAGAGACATTAAAAAATAGGAAGAGAAATTGTGACACCCCAATTCTCGAGAATTAAATATATCGTGTTAAAACATCGTCACAAAGTCAACGTGAGAAATCCATTAAACATGAGAATCAAATTTAGACTCTGTTGTTCTAAATTCATCGGTGATATGTTTGAGAGTCTTTCGGATTGAAGAGAGTAGCTTTTATGCAGTAATTTACGAACACTCCTGTTAATCATCTAGGTGGTGCTTTATCATAACTCCTTTTACGATTGGAAAATGATTTACATTTATAAACCAAGGACATAGAATAAAAAAAATAAACTTCTTTAATCATTTAAAAGATAGTGTATCTCCAAACAAACTTGATATTCAGCAGGATATCTATGGCAGGTTCTCACTACTTACTTGTTACCAGCATCACCTTTGTCCTCTGCTTCCTAAGGTTGAGAGGAAGTGCAAGCCCAACTCTCATCTTGAAGCTACTGAGAAAAAGAATGAATAGGTTCATATCTTGTGAAATTTTAGTACTTCAACCGCTTCCATTATTCATAGTCTTTTCCGGCTGGTTTATGGTTTTTATAATTTTATTGTTTATACAATAAGAATCAGGATTTAAGTCACACTTAACTAGTAATGGCCTGCTATGTTGCCGTATTAATGTCTTGCTTAGATTTGTCTTTTGCTTGTCAATGTCAACCTATAATCACTCAAATTTTCCTCTGAGGATTTACACGAAAAGATGAAAATGTCAATACGTACGTCTTCACATTTTCTGAAATAATCTAGATAAGATATTTTAAGTGATACACGAATGCGTTTACATATTTCATGTTAGGGTTCCAAGCACGTAGAATATATACTCTAGCTACTTACTTAGCGCAAGTAGTTTGCCTCTGATATGTACGATTATCCTAAATAGAATTAACTACTTGCAAAATATCTTAAGATAATGTAGTTTGTCTACTTATCAGAGTAAAAAACTACTTTGTCTAAGATTATATCTCCTATTTTCTCAACCCAAGTAGGTTTTAAAATTCTAACAAATAAAAATATACAAGAGTAAAAAAAATTACTCAAACGAAGTAGTTTAAAATTCTAAACGAAGTAGTTTAAAATTCTAACAAATAACATTTTAGATAAAAGGTCGTGTTAGAGTAAAAAAAATTACTTACTCTGCGCAAGTAGATTATATCTCCTACTTGCTCAAACGAAGTAGTTTTCACAATATGGACGAATGAATTACCAGAGCAAGTAGTAAATAAGTAGATTATTTCTCCTACTTTCTCAGAGCAAGTATACATGATTTTCTATTTGCTCAGAGCAAAGACTTTTTCTAATTTGCATAAATGAATATAACATAACAAATGAAAAGACTTTTTCTAATTTGCATAAATGAATATAACATAACAAATGAATTTTCACTTGTCAATCTCATAAAAATAATAGTTCTCAATCCAACACTCAACTATCCTACATATTGTTCAACCAAATATTATCAAAACATAAGTCAGACAATGGTTTACGTCAACTATTTTTAGGTTACAACTCTGAACACATATTTGAACAAATAAACAAGTCTATAGTAATCTTTTTGCAAAAGAACCGCAATGGTTTCTCAATGTAAGATGGAATAGCTACTTTGTGTTATCTTAACCTTAGCTTACAAAGAGAGAGCTTAGTACATTTATAGAAAGAGAATGATTAACACTAAGCTAATCCTAAGAGCATGGTTAGTTACACAACAATGATAACACAATAACAAACCTATAAAAGGCTAAGAGAGAGAGTAGCCTTTATATAACAGCCATGCTGACTAGGGCAAGAATGCACAGTCACTAGGACCATAAACATAAAGAGAAGGAAAGCTAACTAAGCATGTCAACTCACTAAGGTGGTGTATCATCATCCTTAACTGTCCTCCCTCAAGCTCATGGGAGAAACTATCACATGAAGCTTGGACTTAAGATGATAAAATTGCTGTCCTAACAGAGGGTTGGTGAGGAGATCAACTACATGTTCTGAAGTAGGAACATACTTGATTTATGCAGCTATTAATGTGGGTTTTGATGTAACACACTTTCCTTTTAAACATGGTTTTATGTCTGCTAATACTGGTGCTTGTTTGTCTGATACTCCCATGCCTTCCAGGTCTATTGTCTCTTATGTCTCACCCTGTTATTCAGGTACTTTACCTTATCAGCAGCAAACAATTTATACTGATCCCATTTGAGCAGCTGCTTCTATGGGTAATAACTCCTCTAACTCTCATTCTCCTTCAATTTCTTAGTTAAGGATAATGATACTATTGGTTGTCGCAGCGCGTGTGCGGCAAAAGTGTGTGGCTCGAGGCCATTTAAAAATTAGATTTTTAATAAAGATCGAATCTTTTAATAAAATAAAACTTGCGCAACGCCACGATAACTAAATAATTTTTTTTATTGAAAACTTTTTTCAATCAGTTAGGACCATTATATATTTATACATTAAATCTACAACATACAAGGCTAGGAGTCCACACCAAGATCTTCCAAGTCAATCCTCAACACACTAGGATGTGTGTGGGCACATCGAAATTACAAGACACTTTTTTCTGTCTCTAGATGTACTCAACACATGAGATATAGAGATTTACTGAGAATGATTTTAGTGAGACGATTCTCTAAAAGAATGAGATGATTATTTTTTCAGAGTTTTGATTAACTATTAATCACAAAGAAAAACTACTTCGACACCAACTGTGTTCTCAATTTGATTTTTTTATGAACTTATGAACTCATTCATCAATTGAGGTCATTAGAATAATATCTGTATATTTTTTAGATAATAGCGTATCAGTGGGACCGACTACAACTGTGTACAACTGCAGTGTCGTGAGGTAGCACAGTGCCTCACGGCACCACTGTAGTGTCGTGTGGCACCCACACTACTGTAGTGCCACGTGGCACTACAGTAGTCCATGTCAATCTCTGATATCCAATCAGTGATTGGCACATGAAAATTACTACAAATTAAATATTTATTTTAATTAGATAAATATCTAGATATCAGTTAATTTAAAATTAACATATCTGAATCAACTAACTTATATAATAATAATTTAATTGATTCAAATTATTATCTAATAATAATTTAATTATCTAATTTCATAAATTATATATTCTTTCTCACTAATCGATAATTAAAAAAATAATCGATAATTATATATGTGTGTGTGTGTGTGTGTGTGTGTC